>JAEBUS010000149.1:0-56314 GCA_023014475.1 Amanita pallidorosea | reverse complement strand
GTTTTTGAAGGCAGTCGCGCGGGCCATAACCTATTGAAACAATGGACAGCAGCGAGCACTAGCTAAGTAAGGTTTCAATTTACTTACATATTTAGCTTAGGTTATGCCTTAACTAATTGTATTTGTTGTAAAAACTGAGGGATAGTCGCTCAGAATGCCCTCCTTATATGCATTTCAGAAACCCTAACCTAAGTACAGTTAATCTACCTATTACATAATACCGGTACCGCTAATGAGTCATTCTGAGTTTTTCTATTAATATTCCTTCTAAGATGTTCTTATGACATTCATATCCTTCTATATGAGTCATTCTATTAATAGATATTCCATAACATTCTATTATGACATCATAACAATTTCATTAAATTCGAAATATTAGACGACAATAGATTGGCTCGAATAACCGAGTGAGAGAACCTTAAATGAAGTATTCCCAATTACTCACATGCTCCGAGTAGTCACAGTCTGAAGTCTATCAAAGAGCGGAATGAGTCATGTCACTCTTTCGCATTGCACGAACTTACACACTGTAAAGTGACCAGTACATCTAATATGACACTGTCATAATCTATGTCACAACTACGACATGCCCGGCATTCATCCAGGTCTTTTAGCAAGTCCCTAGAACCAGCGCTGAATTAGGATAAACAATGAACTTATGATGAGATCCCCCACCTGGTGGTCATTAATGTCGTCATTGACATGCTGTTCAGCATCTTGGTCGCGCCTTCTCAGTGAGAGTGAAGCCATCACAACATCTGAGCCTTCAGTAAAAAGTTCAGATGCTAGTCGTAGTAATTAGTAATTCAATCGGCATATGAGATAACGGGCTGGCGATGACGCCATGGCACTCACCTTGACCACGTACCACTTCCTTTCCTTTTGACGACTTTGGATTTGTGCGTACCCTGTTGGAACCCCTTTGATTGCCCTGCGCCCCAGACCCCTCCTGGAAATCGGCATCTCGTCGTTGCTCAACTTCTCTTAGAAGTTGATGTTCCTTTTCTGCCCTTTTTTCGACTTGATCGCCCTGCGCCAGTGAAGCCATCACAACATCTGAGCCTTCAGTAAAAAGTTCAGATGCTAGTCGTAGTAATTAGTAATTCAATCGGCATGTGAGATAACGGGCTGTCGATGACGCCACGGCACTCACCTTGACCACGTACCACTTCCTTTCCTTTTGACGACTTTGGATTTGTGCGTACCCTGTTGGAACCCCTTTGATTGCCCTGCGCCCCAGACCCCTCCTGGAAATCAGCATCTCGTCGTTGCTCAACTTCTCTTAGAAGTTGATGTTCCTTTTCTGCCCTTTTTTCGACTTGATCGCCCTGCGCCAGTGAAGCCATCACAACATCTGAGCCTTCAGTAAAAAGTTCAGATGCTAGTCGTAGTAATTAGTAATTCAATCGGCATGTGAGATAACGGGCTGTCGATGACGCCACGGCACTCACCTTGACCACGTACCACTTCCTTTCCTTTTGACAACTTTGGATTTGTGCGTACCCTGTTGGAACCCCTTTGATTGCCCTGCGCCCCAGACCCCTCCTGGAAATCAGCATCTCGTCGTTGCTCAACTTCTAAGAGAAGTTGATGATCCTTTTCTGCCCTTTTTTCGGCTTCAGTAATTTTCGTCCTGGCTTCCTCCAGTTTCTCCTGGGCTTCGAGGAGCATCCTGTGGTTTTTCTTGCGCAATTTCCTGGACGGCTTCAAAGTCTGCCTTTGCCTGTTTGATCTTCTGCTGGTGCTCTTGCATAAGGGCTTGGAACTGTTCCGAGGCTCGCGATATCTCTAATTTCTGCTGTCGAATTGTCTCTGAACTCTGATTTCTGAAATCATGGAAATTCGAATAAGCATCTCGTAACTGTTATAGATCGTTGGTCAGGAGAGTTACTATTGGACTAAAACCTTCCTTACTTGTTTCAGAAGTAGTTCAATTTCCCTGTTTTTTCTAATATCATCTCGTTCGACAATACGGACTTTGCTTAGTGGTTGTTCTTCATGCTGTTAATCAAGGCGGTAAGGCTGTTGGTCAAGGAATATTGTTATATACCCACATTCAGTTTGTAATCCCCTGGCATTGACTTTGACACATATTACTAACGGCGCTGCGAGTAGTTGAAGCAGATTAGGTACTCACGAGCGTCTCGTTAACAGTGACGTTGGTTCGTTTAGCTGGTACCATTAGCGTAGATGGTGCACCCCTCTCAATATCTTGCGCCAATTCCTGGAGTGCAGGCAATTTAGAAGAAACTATGATTTGGAGGGCATGGGCACTCACTCGATTTCCTTTGCTACCTCTCAGACTTTTTACCAAGGCTGACAAAACTGAATCCATTGACAGCACAAAAGCTTGACACCACGGCGCAGCACTTAACGGGCCTTTGTTCTATCCTCCCTCTCAGATTTTTGCAATCACATTCTTTGATATGACACATCGGAGATTCTGAGGATGATGGCCGCTGCATGCTCACCAAACGGCCCAAACCGCTGTGACGGTTCAATCGACTGTTGAAATCAAGCAAATATATCATTCCTCGCCTACAAACTCAGTCAATCTGAATCGAATCAACTCAGGTAAAGATGCCTACCACTGATTCTCAGGTCAGTTCAGCCATCAGCCCCTTGCCACTGCATTATTAAATTCTCTTTGAATCTTAATACCTTCTACCTTACGCCTTTGTAGGTTCCGAGGTACTAGGCTGAGAGAGTCTGAAAGGTATCCCTGGGCACGAAAAACGAATGCCTCCCGGCGAAACGTGAGACTCGCTACGCGCGGCACTATGGAAGACACGCCCGGACGTTTCCGACCAACGCGTGTGGCTAATAATTCCGATTCGTGAGGCGCTACGCGAGACAGGGTCGGTTGTTCGGAGGGGAGTCGGCTTGCTCTACAGCTATGAGTTGAGACCCCGTGTATAGAAGGATGCAATGAGCGCTAGTAGTATGATGTTGCTAGCCCGGTGAGACGCAAGACGAGGCTCATGCTCACGCTTTGCTAGTCAGCAGGAGGAAGGCAGGTGGATCAATTGTCATACTTTCATGGGAGAGAAGGATTCATCCAGTCTTACAGCCTCGGACCGTGCCACGGGCAGTGGTGGCCCACAATCCACCGTGACTACCGTCTGTTGTGGAGCTGTTAATATCACTGCGGCTGTTTCGGGGATTGTAGATGTTTCGAAAAAAGGGTTTGAAAGGGTTTGAGAGTTGCTAAACTAAATGGAGACGTGAATAATTGTCCCAATTTTTGAAACAGCTGTAACCCTTGCCCAAGATTCGTTGGCAGCACATTTCGTCACTTGCTCTCCTTTGAATTCTAGATCCTGTCCCGCAACCTGAAGGCCTGAAAGGTGGAGGGTTTTACCAAGGTACGTTCATGTATCCTTTCAAAACTGTCGCTGATGATTTTGCCTGTCGCGCCCTTGCTGACATGATTCGAAAAGAAACTGTATGTTCCGACTCACCTTGCGAATTCGTACAAAGGCTAAACTTGAGTCTTTTACAGCACCATTTCAATGCCTTATTATATGCCGAAAACTGCAGCAAACCTCTTGTGGTACCCATCCCTCTATGCCCTAATGATATTGAGGAGCTATGGGATTATTCCACCTGGCTCATACCTGGCCAACGTGGCCTGATACGAGAAAAGCGCTTCGAACACTGCAATGACTTGCACCGTAAAATGCAGTGCATTTTATTTCATGTTGACCAGAGCGCCATGTCTCAAATCTATCGCAATAATTTATTGAGTTCTTCTACGGTTAGTTGGTTTGGGAATGTTCTGGTTGTACATGCGAACCATAATTGGCCACAGGAACTGCGTTTAGGAATAGATACAATCATGCGTGTCTTGACGTCTCAAAGATCTCAATAGTTAAAAATGTATTAGCTATTGTGTCTGCAGATAGTGAACTTTCCGTGCACGGCTACCCAGCTACACCCAGTCCGATACCAGCACTGCTCAAACCAACAACTACGCCGTGCTGAATCCAGATCATTTCATAATCCCGCACCTGGGCTGTCGTCGAACAGGTTCATGTTGATAGTCCGTCTGTCATTCCGGGCTAATGGGTGATGCCTGTGAGGTGAGCGTGCTGCTTAGTGCAGAAGAGGGAGGGTTTGCGGGTTGCTGAGGTGGGGTTGCTTGCTGTCTGGGCCTCGTCACTGCCGCAACTCCCAGCAGCGTCTGCCAGATAGGAGGAAGAGATATTCTCACCATGTAGCCGACGTCATGGTTGATGAAAGAGGCCAAGTTGGCGGAAAAGGAGAGTTTTCTGGCCAAGGCAGAGGAAGGTATTCGTCGTCAAACTGTAACTGGTCAAAAGCGCAGCATTTTCTTCGTGCAAATTTGTGCACTAGGTCAAACGTTGTTTGAATCTATTAGAAATGTAAGCACGGCGCCTATCGAATGGACGTGCAGATTTATATATACCTATAGTCATTTTCTCCTCGGCGGCGACGTCAATGTTCCAATTGAGACTGACAGATGCGGCCGTCTCATGCCTCCTTTGAATTCGCTTGCACGCACCATGAAAAATGCGCTGAAGATTGACCATTGTTCCTTCATCCTTGACTCGCCTGTCGACACCAGTTTGGAGCTGTCATTGGGTTATGGCAGAGAATGGAAAAATTTATATTTGAAATGAGAGCCAAGGATGCTCCGCTGCTGAATTCACTGACTTTGGAGGCGAAGGAGGTGTCTAGATCTGTCTAAGAGATAAAGTGCTCTGGATCATTGATCAACGGAGTGTCAGGGGGGTAAATGCATGGTAGTCCATGTACTGATAATGGTAAAAAAAGTTGTTAGTACCCATTGGAGGCTGCGGTAGTCGATGAGGCGAGCGCGCTGCTCGTCGCAGAAAAGGGGGCACCGGCATGCTGCTGCTGCGGGGTTGCTTGCGCCTCGTCACTGCCGCTGCTCCCAGCAGCATCTGGGTAGGAGGAAGAAATATCCTTGCTGCCCGTGTTGACGTCGTAGTTGATGAGCAGGGCCGAGTTGGGGGAAAAGGAGAGTCTTCCGGGCAAGGCAAAGTAAGCGGAGATGGAGGGGTTCGTTCTTGGTCATAGGCTGATAATTGAATTACAGGCCCCAACATGGGCTGGGTGAAAACACGCTCATGAGCTCTGTCTATCCACTCACGTCAGAACGTTCTGACATCCAAATCGAGATCACCTAAATCGTCACTAGTCATTGATGAATTTGCTGCGCTCCGCCCAGTACGTGCTCATCGTCCATGCCATCGTCCTAATCTTTCTTGTCCTTTTGTGCGATCTTTTCTCTCTCTCTCTCTCTCTCTCTCTCTCTCTCTCTCTCTTGCGATCTTTTTTTTCCTTCTTGCAGGAACAACGTAGAATGAGTCGGGCATTGGGCATTGGATGGAAGGATGAGCGTGAATGTATCACGCAGTCACATGCATTGAAAAAATTCGAAGTACACTTCGTCGCGCTCTCCATACACCTATGACACTGACCTTGACTGCAGCAGCCTTGCTATCTGCCCATGCCCGCATACTCAGCTCCAAGAAAAGATGAAGTGTTGCCCAGCGCAACCATCGACATGTCAGGGTAACTGGTGCGTATTGATCTTGCTTGATCTGCATGCTCATTGCTCCTCCCTGGAAAACGGTTGAGGGTGCAATTGACGAAACGGAATTGTTAGACCTGAGTAATGGTTTAGGAAAACAAGCGGGCGAGATCAACGAATTGATAACTCACCTGTATAACAGTTTAGGAAAACAAGGGCGGGATGACGGTCTTGGAAAACGATTGAGGTTCAGAAAAACAAGCGCGGGAAGACGGTCTTGGAAAACGGTTGAAGGCGCGATTAACGAAACGGAATTGATAACTTTTCACTTGCGTAACGGTTTAGGAAAACGTCAATCTCAATGTAAATTGAAAACGTACTGTTGTAATGATTTTACGCGGGAAGACGGTCTTGATAAACGATACGAGGCCAAACTCGCCTCTGAATTGGGTATATATCTGCTTCAGATCGCATAACCGTTGTGCGAGGAGCTCGGCAGGGATATCTTCATTGTAGCTCAACAAATGTCGCTGGGCGGCTGTTCATGCATAGTTGATAAGCGAGTCGGCGTCCGCGCATCATCCATCCGTCATCAAAACGGTAAACTGCTTCGTATTATCGTAGGCGTACTCTCAGATGCATGTGATGGGACGTACGAGTTTTCGCTTCCCCCGTATCCACTTCTTTCAAGGCGGAAAGATCGAGCAGTGTGCTCGTCCCCGTTCGGCGGTTACCACAGCGTCAAGCGCTAAACTTCAAGTTCCAGTCCGAATTGAATATGCGAGCGCATCCTGAGATACGGAAGCTGTCGACTCGCGACACAGGAAGTCGGCGCCTCTAATGCTGGTGCTGGTGCTGGTAAAGATGGGGAGGACTTGGTGTTATCATCGTGTCAAGAGGTTGGCGCGGACCAGCAGGAACGCACAGGGCAGGGATATGATGTGCAAAGTGGATGTGAGTGTTCAGGACGGAGCCCGCGGCCAACCCGCTGGCCAGACAAGTGCCCAGCGCTGCCACGCAGTTCTCATGAAACGGATCCCGTGTGGGAGGCGGTGTGGAAGTTTACGGGGGTACAGAATATGGATGCGGTCAGGACCAGAGTGCAGCGCCCACTCAAGTCCTTGTTTTCCTAAACTGTTATATGGCAGGTGAGTTATCAATTCCGATTCGTTAATCGCACCCGCTTGTTTTCCTAAACCATTACGCAGTTCTAACAATTCCGTTTCATCAATCGCGCACTCAACCGTTTTCCAGGTCCGATTTCTGCGCAGGTGGGTTATCCATTCCGTTTCGTTAATCGCGCCCCCAATCGTTTTCCAAGACCGTCGTCATCCCGCCCTTGTTTTCCTAAACCGTTATACAGGTGAGTTATCAATTCCGTTTCGTTAATCGCGCCCGCTTGTTTTCCTAAACCGTTACGCAGGTCTAACAATTCCGTTTCGTCAATCGCGCCCTCAACCGTTTTCCAGTCTTCCTGCGCAGGTGGGTTATCCATTCCGTTTCGTTAATCGCGCCTCAACCGCTTTCCAAGACCGTCTTCCCGCCCTTGTTTTTCTGAACCGGTACGCCGTTAATCGCGCCCTCAATCGTTTTCCAAGACCGTCGTCATCCCGCCCTTGTTTTCCTAAACCGTTATACAGGTGAGTTATCAATTCCGTTTCGTTAATCGCGCCCGCTTGTTTTCCTAAACCGTTACGCAGGTCTAACAATTCCGTTTCGTCAATCGCGCCCTCAACCGTTTTCCAGTCTTCCTGCGCAGGTGGGTTATGTCGAAACTCTGATAGTTATTATAATAGTTACATTAGATTAGTTACATTCATTACAATAACTAATGTAATGAATATCTTATCTAATATCTTATATAATAAGAATAACTATTAATTAGTGTTTCATATTTAATCATAATAGCTTACATAACATTACCACGTGTTTTGTGACACATGTCACAACATGTCACAGCCGTGTGACAATAGTGTGACAGAAGTCACGCGTATGTGACAACGTGACAGAGTGACGTGACAAGTCACAGGAGTGACATGACTCATCCTATGACATCACTGATAGTCATAAATGACTCATATGACTCATATGACTCATAATACGTCATATAGAACATTATGATGTCATATAGAATGTTATGGAATATCTATTAATAAAAATGACTCATATAGAAGGATATGATGTCATAAAGAACATCTTAGAAGGAATATTAATAGAAAAAGACTCAGAATGACTCATTAGCGGTACCGGTATTATGTAATAGGTAGATTACACTGTACTTAGGTTAGGGTTTCTGAAATGCATATAAGGAGGGCGTTCTGAGCGACTATCCCCTCAGTTTTTACAACAAACTACAATTAGTTAAGGCATAACCTAAGCTAAATATGTAAGTATATTGAAACCTTACTTAGCTTAGTGTCTGCGCTGCTGTTCTTGTTTCAATAGGTTATGGGCCCCGGCGACTGCCTTCAAACACTCAGGGATGGGTGTTGTATTATTAGAAGGGAAAAGTCTAATAGTGTATACATGTAGTAGATAGTGTTTTTGCGTTTGTGTGTGATCGACTGACATCAAAGATCTCTAAAATATCCGTTCTAAAGATATGGCTGATGGCCCTCTATCAATAGAACAGATGAGATCTGATAGTCGATTGTGTGATCTGTGTTTGACATTTTCTCTCACGCCTACGAATGATGCTAACCCAATCATGGGAAAAATGATCGCTTAATGGTAGCAGGGATACCATTTCTGTCACACTTGTGACAGACTATCTGGGAAGATAGATTAAATATCTGGTGTCACGCATCGGAGTCGTGCGTTGTTGGGAAACAACGAAATCAAAATTCTCCCAGGACTGGCAAGTCTTAAAACATGTTGTGGTTTTGTCACACCACTACTAAAAAAGACACGGATTTTGGGCCGCTTTATGCGGATAACAGGGCCAATCCCCTGTAAAGGCTTCACGCACCCCCAATTGCCCGTTACGTTATTGCATATATCATAATGACTGTTTTCGTCGGTCTTCTATATTTTATTATTTAATATTCGTATAAAGGTCGTGCTGAGGCGGACTTCCGTCGTACACGCAGACTATTGTTGGGCAGATGACTAGCACCCCAACTAGATTAGGACGTCTGAGGATGTCACTTACACAGATACATACACACACACATACATACATACATACATACTAGTTTGTACGCAGGGAATTTGAAGGAGCCCTGGTACGAGATTGGCATACAACATCCATACAATGAGTCGTTTGCGTTGCCGAACAAGTCCATGACGTATTGTTTCAAAAATAGCACAGCCTGATAAGCACCTTTTTTCTCATGTATCATTCGGGAAATAAAGAATTAGGCTAATATATTTCTATTTTTAGAAACAAACAAACATGTCTCAAGTTTACCAAATTGGTCCCCTTTTCTATCAAATCTCCCTTATCGAGTATCTCGATAAAGCAATTGGAAAGACCGGATTTATCAACTCTGGCATCATCGCTCGAGTTTTGATTAACAATCAGAAATTGACTAAGCAGGATGTTTTGGACATCATGTCCAAATATGAAGAAGTGGATATGCTCAAATGTGACCCTTATGGGCGTCTTGCTCGCGTTGTCTACATGGCACATGCCTGTGCCAGCTATAATTGTATCAACGGCACACCTGACGTCAACGATCAATATCCGCCGGTTCGGGCTTTCAATCGCCCGGCATCACAGATTCATCTCGCTTCGCGCTTGCACACATTCAGCTTCATCTATGACTGCTACTTGACTGAGGAAGTCAGGAGCATCCACGATCCGCAGCCGCATATTTTAGGCATCAAATATATGTCTGATGATGGAGATACGTTCAGGAGAACGTAAATCTCAGCCTTCTTGATATGTTGTCAGGGTTGCACATGAGGAGGAAGAAGCCAATGATGGCGACGTCGAGATCATCACACATCCGCAACAGATTTCGGACATCCCTGGATTCCCACAGTATAGTGGCCCTCAGGGTCACTATAATGGCTACGATGGACGTCCCGCGCCTCAATACGAGTCTCTCAAGAGATCGATCGATCTGACGCCGCATAGGGTTGATGAACCCTATGATCCCAAGGATCTCTCCCACGCGCTAGCCAGAAAGAGGTTAGAGCGCGAGCACACAATCTGGATCCACGACGGTTTTGTTTATCATAGCAAGGAAGACTATGATGCAGCCGTTCATGCGTCAGAGATACAAAAGCAGGAGGCGGAAGCTCTGATTGAGCTTAATCGGATACTCGAAAAGGCTAAATATGAGCCTAAGGTAACCGATCTAAATCAGCTAATTAAATCAAAAGCTGATGTCATTGTGACAGCGTACGTATGCAGGGGTTGTGAGGACCCAAACAACTGTTACAAGAAGGAACTACGTCATTCCCCTTACAGTCACATCCGGCCCGGCAAGAGCCTCTCACCAGTCGCGGGAGAGAGACCGGAGCGGGAGCTCCGGAGGCATTCAGCCCCGTCGTCCCGAGCGCGGACGAGATCCGGAGTTCGGAAGCTCAGCGCTTTCCGAAGACAGTGTCGACTACCAGGTATAGTACCTAGTAGTCAATGTACTTTCACACAGGTGGACCAAAATGGTCCAAATATGATTTCTTTGTCGCAGTCCGATAAGATTGAAAATCAGACTAAGAGAGATAATTTCCCAACAGTTAAATCTGATGAAAAACTTCATCAAAATGAGTTTACTCACACGTCTAACTTGGATAATTTTGTTATGTTCCTGATGATATCATTGACATGTATTATCCTAAGAGTAATCCATTTTTGAAAGAAGAAGAAACCGCATTCACCATCCACAATGAAAACATTGTTCAACAGTTCCCAGAGTCTCAAGGACGTGTTAATAATACCCCTGAACCAACATTATTAAATACTAAAGAATTATGCTGGTTTAATTAAACGTCTACAAAGGATCTGTGAGAAACAGAAACTGATGATTCAAATCAGGATAACGGTTGGAATGATGACACAAATCAGATGATGATGAGAAACCTTGGGATATGACCACATAAAGCATCTGATTGGATTGACGAAAATTCGGAAGAAATTGTTTATCCGAAAACAATATTTCCAAACAAGGATCTTCGACGAAAGAAGAAGGTTCACAATTTTCAAGCTCCACAAATCAGATGGCAGAAGAATGTTGCACCTATAAGAGAACCAGGTTCTTCATCAAATATGAAATTCTTGAAATCAGGTTCAGGTACTGAATCAAAATCTGATAAGAATATTCAGTCTAATTTCAGCGTCAAAGCCAAAGAATTAGAACTTGCATTTCCGTTCTTTATAAATGTTAAATATAGGGCTCACAAACAAACACATATCGTAAAACATACTAAAAATCATCCTATTTGGAATAAGATTGGATTATGTTATATGGTTTTGTTTCAACCCAGATACTATAAAGAACAAGTTTGGCCTATGTATCCTAAATTATCTGAAATCGTCTCATATCCTAAACATTGGAGAAGAAACATTCATTTTACTTATGAACGTAGTGGCATTAGTTATCTTCATTTCACTGAGAATTCTCAATCTAGACTTGCTTGGTGGACTCTAGATGATTTTGTTTCCTCTAAAAATAAATTGGCAAATTATATATGTGGAGGAAAAGACGATAAAGAATCACTAGAAAAAATGGTTACTGTGTTTAATGGAGTAATGGATTATAAAAAGTGGAAAGAAACTTTGATGGCATACTTAGCCATGAAAGGATACACTAAATACGTAACTAGAGAAAAAGAAGGTTATCCCTCACCACCTACGGAAAAATCTAGCATTGAAGAAAAAACCCATTGGGAATTGAAGTATAAATCTGTTTATAATGAAAGACTTGATTGGGATGAAAATTCTGCAAAAACAAATGCTATTATTAAAATGGCATTAGCAACTAATCTATGGTCTTACGTTAAAGATACTCCAGCTCAAACTATTGCTGAATTGGATAAAGTTTTTGGAACAACTGGAATAGCCAAATATTTCATTTTATACAAAAACATATTCAGTTGGTCTATGAAACCAGGACAAGATCCCATTATAGCTATCTCTAAATTGATGAAAGCTGTTTCCGATCTAGGAACTGAAGATAAATACAAACTTCCAGACTTTGTATTGACATTCTTCATTTTACACGCTTTGAATCAACAATATAGTACTCTGGTTACTAATATTGTTAATAGCAATATTGACGAATTCACGTCAGCAAAGATAGTTCCTAAAATTCAGAATGAATGGAATCTCATGCAATCAAAAGCAAGGAGTGGCAGACAAACCGTTCAAATTGCTAACATTGGATCTAATATCAATAAGTATCCTAACACTAAACCATCTTGGAATGATCAACAATCTAGTAATCAATTTCCAAACAATAGGTTTAGAGGAGGATCTTTTAGAGGCAGATTCAATAATAGACGATCGTTCACACCTCGTCAAAGCAATAATAGATTTGCTAATAAAGCAAATGCATCTTCTTTATCTAAAGATGATAAGAAGAAACGGAATGCACAGAATCGTGATAACAAGAAGCTGAAGAATAAAGCTTTAATTGCAGAGTTGAATAAGTATAAACATGAGAATAAGAAAGATTCTCATAACATTATTCACTTTACAAATAATATGACGATTGATGAACCGATTCAGACTATAGGAAATATTGAGGAAGAGATACCTGAACACACATCTAATCATGATTTATTAGATAGAATAGGTTTCCATTACATAGATACTATGTTGGCTTATCCTCCGGAATATCTTCGAGATGAGGTAGTAGATTATGAACTTTCTCCTGAAGGAACAGAGTTCAAAAGAATCTTCTTAACGCCTCAAATTCCATTTTCACCTATAGCAGAAACTGATGATAGTTCAGTTCCGGACCTTAAATCGCAATCAGACAGTAGTGAGGAACACTACAATGATGCAAATGATGGTTACAACAGTGGCATTGAATATATTGATGAAAACATCAATGATAACGTCGAAAATATGGATATAACTAATCCTGAGAGTAACTCTGGAGGACCATCTGATGAGGATGATCCATTTGGGTATGTGACAAATTTAAATCATTCTAATTACTTATCTAATACTGTTTTAGTGCTTGATAATCTTACCAATGTGAATGCGTTGAACGCATCAGATCAAGCTTTGAATAACAGTAGATACAAATGTGTATATAGTAATTATGAATATAGGGTTCCTAGTGAACAAATTATGCTCTTAAATAAGAATGATAAGTGGGTAATTGATTCTGGAGCTACCAGACATTGTACACCATTTATAAATGACTTTATGTCATATAAGAAATTTATCACACCAGTTAAAGTTACTACTGCAGACAAAAATGCGAAAACACTCATTGAAGGCCAAGGCCAAGTATGTTTCCGACATGGAAAACATATGCTAAACTGGATCGTATGTTATATGCCAATGTTGCCATACAGAATTATCTCTGTACCACAACTTACTAGTATGAATTATGAAGTATATCACACAAAAACACAAACTATTATACACAAGGGAAACATAACGTTGACAGGATATCCTTTAGAAACTAACTCTATAAGTTGGTTATCTACTGAGATTAAAAGACCTTTACAACATTTGTTATTAAATAATAGTTCTAAAACTATTGATTATTTTATTTGGCATCGAAGAATGGCACATCCAAGTGATAACGTGTTAAGTCATATGTTCAGAAATACTGAAAATAGTTCTAAAAGTTAATAAACCACATATGAAAAGCATATGTAAATCATGTATCATGGGAAAACTTGATAATAAACCATATCATGTTTCAACTAATAGAGCAACTACCTTGCTAGAATTGATACATATGGACTTGATAGAATTACCTATTCAGTCTTACCATAAACAAAAATGGGCTTTATTAATTTTAGATGATTATTCTTCTTTTGCTTATGTAGCATTACTTCGATCTAAAGCTGATACTTTTACTGCTATTAAAGCATATATTATATATATTGAGAATCAACTCAATTTAAAAGTAAAAAGTATGCGTTCAGATCGAGGGGGAGAGTTTGTAAATCAAAAGCTAAATAACTATTTTCAAGAAAAAGGTATTAAACATGAACTAAGTGCTCCACATGTTCATCAACAAAATGGTAGAGCTGAACGATTAAATGAAACCATTCTAAAGAAAGCACATACACTTTTATTAGAATCTGGTTGTCCTAAATCATGGTGGTCATTTGCATTTGATACTGCAGTCCACATATATAATCGTACACCATTAAGAAGAACGAAATGGAAAACACCTTATGAAAATATGATGAACAAAAAACCTAACATGTCAAACTTTAGGATATTTGGATGTCTAGCATATGTTTATATAGTAAAAGAAAGAAGAAAGAATAAATTATCACCAAGAGCTGAACCGATGATATTCATTGGATATGAAAGCAAATCATATAAGTTCATGAATGATAAAAATACTATAGTCATTGCTACACATGCCATCTTTGACGAAAACATATTTCCCAAATTAACAAAAGATAAACTTATTCATAAAGATATACCCACATCTTTAGATCTTAAAACAATTCCATCAAACAAGAATTATTATAATCATGACACTACAATCAATGATAAAAGGAAATCATTTCATGATTCAAATAATTTAGATGATGATGATTCGTCGGAATCAGATGATCATAAGTCTAATAAGGAATTAGACAATCATCTACATGACAGTAATTCTTCATATCATAGCACAAAATCATATTCAGCAGATGAAAGTGATTATGATTCAAATATATCTAAAAGTAATTCATATAGATCAAAGAAGGATTCACATTCAGAATCAGATTTGAATATATCTGATATGTATAAAAGTAAAAGTGATCTTGATGAAGATATAAAAGATCCTGAAACAAAAGGTTTTAGAAGTAGTCAAGTAAAAAAGAATTGACGATAACTTCGAAAAAATGAAAGAAATTAATGATTCTTTTAAATATTTTACTGATAAAGAAAACAAAAAGCTATTGATACTCCTTCATTAAAGAAATCATCTACAAATAAGAAATCACAAAGAGATGATGAAAGATTAGCTAAAATAAGAGAATTTGAAAAACAGATTGAAAATCTGAATAAATCTAAGAATACTCTTAATAAAAGTAAATCATTAATTGAAACACCTTTTCAACTTCCTAAGTCAAATCTTGACATAAACTATAGAAAGAATATAGATTTATTCAAAGGAGTTAAACGTGTTGGAAAGAAGTTAGATCTTCGAGAAGTTAAAAGAAATAGACTTGGTAATGATAAACCAGTTTCTAGATCTACGATACTAGAACAGTCTATTAATCCAGATGAACAAGCTCGAAATCCATTTGGATTTAGAGAACAGGAAAGAGCTGTCATACAACAAAAGTTTGGAACACGAAAATCATCTAGGATTCCAAAAGTTAAAGTTATTAAAGATAATGTTTATGGAGATAAACATCCAGCTAAAATTGAAGCTGAATTTAACTTTAAGAAATGGAATGATGTCATTCAAAACAGAATTAAGAATGATAAAGAACTAAATGATAAAATAGACAAACAAGTTCAAAAAGTTACTGAAGACTTGTATGGAAAGAAAAAACATCCAAACATTAGAACGTCAGATTCTAATATGGCAGAACTAACTGTAGAAGATCTTAGACCTATTCCTAAAAAGAATACTAAGAAAATAACTTCTGTAGAAACAAATAAATCAGATGTTAAATCAGATTTAACTCCAATGCCTAGATTTGAAAAGAAAATCTTATTACCTGAGATAATAAAGAAACCTTCTATACCAGATCTTGATCTAGATAAGACGGTTACTATGGATACAAAATTAGATTCAGAATCTAATGATTTAGAATTTGATAATGAAGCTTGGCTAAAGAAAGTACAAGCAAAAAGAGATAAATTTCTCTTATCAAAAGCAGCATCGAAACTCAATGATCAAGAAAACAGAAGAAAAGGAATACCTGTTGTATATAGAGATCTTATCAAGATAAAAGATAAGGATCCTCAATCATATTCAAAATGGGTAACTGCTATGGAAGAAGAAATTAAATCTATACAGAGTAGAAATGTTTGGGAATTAGTAAACAGACCTAAAGACAGGAAACCTATTGGATGTAGATGGGTTTACACCATAAAGCAATCGGATAATAGATATAAAGCGCGATTGGTTGCTCAAGGCTTTTCACAAGTACCAGGAATAGACTTTGGAGCCACATTTAGCCCGGTTTCAAGATTCGAGACTGTCAGAATCTTACTAGCATTAGCAGCTTTAGAGGGATGGGTACTCAAAGCACTAGATGTTAAAACTGCTTTTCTATACGGCCAATTAGAAGAGGAGATATATATGGAACAACCGGAAGGTTTCAAAACCAAAGATACTGATAAAGTATATAAGCTAAGAAAAGCTTTATATGGTTTGAAACAAGCATCTTTAGCTTGGAATATACAAGCACATAACAGTATAACTAAACTAGGGTTTAGAAGATTATATGCTGATACAGGAATATATGTCTACAGAAACAACAAAGATATTGTTGTTATCATCTTATATGTTGATGACATAATATTCATGGGCAATAATGAAAAAACTGTTGATGACTTTAAAAAGAAATTTATGAATAAATGGGAAAGTAGAGACTTAGGAGATCTAAGTGAATATCTAGGAATGAATATTGTGATAGACAAAAGTAAACGTACTGTCACAATTGATCAAGCCAAATATGCAAAAAGATTGTTGAAAGATTTGGTTTAATAAATGCAAAACCAGTTAATACTCCTTTACCAGCTGGTTATGTACCAAATAAACAAATAGAAGGCAAAGCTACACCTGAAATGATCACATACTATCAACAGCTGATAGGATCATTATTATTTCTAGCAATGTGTACTAGATTAGATATCGTTTATGCTACGATATTAATGTCACAATTTGTGAGCAATCCTACAATGGATCACATTAATAAAGCATTACACATAATCAAATATGTTGGAAGCACATTAGATTATTGTATAAAATATGATGGTCGTGATGCTTATGGTTTAATTGTATATGCTGATGCTGATTGGGCTTCAAATCCAATTGATAGGAAGTCAACAACTGGTATGGTTGTAAAATTAGCAGGAGCACCAGTATACTGGAAATCAGCTAAACAAAAAACAATAGCATTATCTTCAACAGAAGCTGAATACATGGCTGCATCAGATGCATGCAGACAGATATCATGGTTAAAGAATTTGTTCAATGAACTTGGATATGATATACAATCCATTCCTTTAATAATGGATAATCAAGCAGCTATTTACATGGCTTCTAATCCAGCTCAAGAACAAAGAACGAAACACATGGATGTAAGATATCATTATATCAGACAATGCGTGAAAGAAGATTTAGTTGATCTCTATTATATAAAACTGAAGATCAAGCAGCTGATATCTTAACCAAGAACCTTATGTTGAATAAGCATAATAAAATGCTTGAGTTGTGTGGAATACACAATTGATAAAATATTCAACAAGGGGGAGTGTCGAAACTCTGATAGTTATTATAATAGTTACATTAGATTAGTTACATTCATTACAATAACTAATGTAATGAATATCTTATCTAATATCTTATATAATAAGAATAACTATTAATTAGTGTTTCATATTTAATCATAATAGCTTACATAACATTACCACGTGTTTTGTGACACATGTCACAACATGTCACAGCCGTGTGACAATAGTGTGACAGAAGTCACGCTTATGTGACAACGTGACAGAGTGACGTGACAAGTCACAGGAGTGACATGACTCATCCTATGACATCACTGATAGTCATAAATGACTCATATGACTCATATGACTCATAATACGTCATATAGAACATTATGATGTCATATAGAATGTTATGGAATATCTATTAATAAAAATGACTCATATAGAAGGATATGATGTCATAAAGAACATCTTAGAAGGAATATTAATAGAAAAGACTCAGAATGACTCATTAGCGGTACCGGTATTATGTAATAGGTAGATTACACTGTACTTAGGTTAGGGTTTCTGAAATGCATATAAGGAGGGCGTTCTGAGCGACTATCCCCTCAGTTTTTACAACAAACTACAATTAGTTAAGGCATAACCTAAGCTAAATATGTAAGTATATTGAAACCTTACTTAGCTTAGTGTCTGCGCTGCTGTTTTGTTTCAATAGGTTATCCATTCCGTTCGTTAATCGCGCCTCAACCGCTTTCCAAGACCGTCCCGCCCTGTTTTCTAAACCGTTACGCAGGTGAGTTATCATTTCCGTTTCGTTAAATCGTGATTTCACCAACACCGTCTTTACCGCCCTTGTTTTCCTAAACCGTTACGCAGGTGAACTACCAATTCCGTTTTGTTAATCGTGCTCTCAACTTTCCCAGACCGTCTTCCCGCGCAAAACCATTACAGCAGTACGTTTTCATCTTCCATTGAGATCGACGTTTTCCTAAACCGTTACGCAGGTGAGCTATTCATCACGTTTCGTTAATCGTGCTCTCAATACCATATCGTGGCTGGAGTTGGGACCAAAGTATGCTCTAGAATGGAAGGTGGACAGATATTCCCCGTCTGATACACATCTACATCTTTCACACTTGGTCGGACTTCATCCTGTGTATGCGATCGCGACGTATAATCCGACGCTGCAGCAGGACAGCCAGGGACGGCCATATACCAAGGAGGAGATTCTAGAGGCGGCAGCGGTCAGCTTGTTGCATCCGGGGAACGGAACAGGGCACGACGGTGATGCTGGATGGAGAAGGTGCGGCGGGCTGTCGCCTGGGCGCAGCTGCGGAACGGCATGTCGTTCTATCACGAGCTTACGGTGCGTTTCTGTCCGTGGACCGGGTGACAATCGAGGCTAAGCCGTGGACAGTATGCCCTATAGAAAATTTTGGGAGCAACTTGTTTAGTCTTTACGATCCCTCCTCCTCGCGGCCTTTCTTTCAGATTGACGCCAAATCTTGGATACCCTGCCGCGGTCATGGTAAGTTCAAACTTCCGCTAGTGGCAAGCTCAAACAAAGTTTGCACTAGAATGCGTTGATACAGGCGACTGATGTGCCAACGCGGGAAACACGGTTATCTGTGACACTTCCTGCCTCCCTACGCAATGGCCCGATCGCGGCGGTGCGAGTGTGAACATGAACTAGCTTGGAGGCGACCTCACTCATTGCGGATTTTAATGTTGATCGGGGATTCAATTCCCCGGCATATTCCAGGTCATTTACAAAGGCAGGGGAGATTGGGAATTTTGTCTGAGCCTGGTCTATCTCAATCATTCACGAATTTTCAAAGTGTAAAAGTAGTTAATTACGACAAGTCGGCGGACGTGTTTACTGATATTTGATCGCCTCTTTGACTCTGCACCGACAATCGCGATGAATGCGCCTTCTTCTGACGCGGGCGTACCATACCAACGACAGTTGATTGGACTGTGGCAGGCGTTGCAGCGTGCGTCCACAAGGGACAAACCGCCGTCGAAGCTGCTCCAGGAACACAACGCTCGCCAAATTCCTAAGAAAAATACGTCCCTCAACGCGTCCGATTTCAAGACCCCCTTCTCATTCTTGATTGTCTGTGTGTCCAAACCAACGCAGGTGGGAAGTAGATGGCAGGCAGTCCGACAGCAGAGGAGAGCAGACTGGCAGATGGCAGAGGGTGAGCAGGCAGAGGGCAGGCAGGGGGGAGACTGCAAGTACTAGATGGCAGAGGGCTGGGTGGAGGGGGAATAGGCAGTGGTTAGGCGGTGGGCATGACGGCAGACGAGCAGCAAGTAATGGCAAGAAAGCAGATGTCTGACAGGCAAACGGCAGAGGGGAGGCAGACGGCAGGAGACGAGCAGGCAGAAGGCAGAGGGTAGACAGGGTAGACAGGGGGTAGACGGCAGAGGATGAGCATGATGGACAGAACTAGTAGGCAGGCAAGGAGGTGGCCTCCTCTCGATTTGGAACGACGTCAGAAGCAGACATTGCCACGGCGCAGGAGTCCGCCTCGTCCGATGATTTTCTCCTCTCGATTTGGAACCAAGTCAGAGGCAGACGCTTCCACAGAAGGCGCAGTCCGCCTCCTCATGATGATTCCTCCTCTCGATTGGAACCACGTCAGAGGCAGACGTTAGATGCAGTTTGCTATGCTCTGTGATTGTTATAGATTAGCGCGTGCCCACTCCAAATCTAACCTGTAAAAAAAATTGTGATTGTGGTGAGACGACAAGGCGTCTGAAATTCTTGCCATATATGATGGGTTGGAGCATTTCAAATTAAAAGTGTTTGCGGATCTATGGATCCGGAGGCCCTAGAGATTTTGAATCTGAACGACGCAGAAAGCAGAGCTACCGTGATGGGATCACCTGCTAGCATGGAGATGAACTAACAGCCATTGGCGTTCCTTGAAGAGTTGAGCCCATATATCGCCGAGTGCACCGAGATAAGGGAAAGATCGGACATGATGGGCGTTGTCATCCGAACCGGACCTGTAACTTTCTGATGGAAATTGTCATCGTTTGTTTTAGTAGTAAATTTGCATTGATGATCAAACCGTTACATTACTCTCCATTTTCATGAAGATAACGCCGTTGTAGAATACCATTCATTCTCAAATTCAGAGGAGACCGAACATGGCAGAGCAAGAAGTGAGACTAATGTTCTAATGCAAAAGCAGAACCTTAGACTTGATAATAACGTGGAAAATGTTATTCGAGCTCACCGCCATTGTTGTATCCCAGAGTCCATAACCTGGTTGTGATCTCAAACCCGGCCGACGTGGTTTTTGAAGGGGAAATAGTGCATCTATTTATTGTAGTAATGGAATCGAGCGCCAAGATTGTCGTCGCTATGTCTCCCCTTCGGGAATTTTTCCCACCTTGCAGCGCAAGGCAAATCCAATGCCTACCGCCTAGAAGTTTGGAGCTGCGCACTGAGCGGTGGGGAAGGCGCGCGTGCTCACGAGCGCGGCAGAAAAGGCGTTGACGGTTGAGCTTGACATCCGCACTCGGTGGTCGTCACTCTGTATGAAACTACCACTGAGATAAAAGTAACCTGCGCGGCTTACGCGCACGCTAAATCTTGAGTACGCGGCGGTCGTATACCATTCTAGTCGTTGCCGTGTAGCCATCGTTGGCGGCAGATGCAACGATGATTGCATTGGATGAATAGCCTCATTGGAGGCCGCTCGAGGTGACGAGGGCAAAATGAACAGCTGTTTGCTAACAGAGGGACACATGTTATCTGAAGCTCGGACCGACAGAGCAGAGTCAGACTGTGACCGAACCTTGTGCGTTCCATTATCATGTAATCGACAGCTTGCAATTGTCGGCGCGGCCTTGCTCAAGCCCGCGTTCCGCCCAAGAGCTCACCTGCAGGCTGAGCGTCTGCGGCGCATTAGTGCCCAACACCGTTGTCAGCTCTGCCGGAGAGTGGAGATGTCGGTATGGGGAAGGAAAATGGGATGCAGGAGAGACCGTTATCGACGATGTGAGAGGCAGACTACGAGTCATCGCTGCCACCTTCGTTCAAGATTTTCGTGAGATGAGCCGTTTCTAGGCTCACGTCGGCGGCAAGGAACTGAACCAGAGGGAGCAGAGTATGTTGCGGTAAAGACGGGACCTGCAGGCAAAGGAGACTTGAAAGAGGGAGTTCTGGAACGGTAAAGGGAGAGTTGGAGCTTCTGGTAAGCCGCGAGTTGCGGGTGATGGACGGGAGCGCTTGAAGACCGTCTTGAAGTGAAAATGGTGGTGGCGGATGATGTGTTGTGCAATCGGCTACACAATCCTGCTGTTGGTTTGATATGGTCGAGATGGACGACCGCCCTTTCTATTGTGCTGGGATTAGTGATTTCCCAGACGATAAGATTCCTGAGGGATGTACCTAGAAGGAAACCGAACAAGAGTATGCATAGCAGGCGAGCCTCATGGAGATGGGTTGTATTGCGTTGAATGTGGGAGTTCATTGGTCAAGGGCATCGTGCCCTAGTCCAGGGGGAGTCTGGCAGTGAAACTCGACTCAGATCGTGATAGACGTGATTCAGACTAACCTGTGAAAGCCGTTGAGAACGAAAATGTCAACGGGCGGGAAGATAACTTGCCAGAAGAGCCGCAATCGGCATTGGGCGTCAGCAAACAGTCGGAGACGTGAAGACGATAGAGATCGTCTTATGGCCGTTGAGAATGAGTATGGCGATAGTGTGGGATGGATCGTGTCATGGACGACGCATATTTTCTTGCAAATCCGGTGCGAGTTGTGCTCTCGGACCCGTCGTTCAGTGTTTGACGACGAAAAGAGTAAAAGTGAACCAACGATGAGGGCGTAGCATAAATACCTTTATGTAATTTAAGTGCTGTTCATGGCAAGTGTCTCGTCTTTCTTTGTCTTGAACGAACAACAGAACAATCGTCATATTGCTGGCCTGACCTTTCACAGGAATGCGTAGCCCCGTGTTCCGAGTAAGATCTTCCATGCGTGTACTTCCACTAATCCGGTGTTCATGGCAAGCGCGCGGTCCTACCATCGTCCCAGCTGGTGAAACCCTGACCTCAACATAAAAGATGGAATGGTGATGAAAGGGGACAAGCGTTGTAATGTGGTGACTCACGTCCATAGCCAAGCGGCACTGCTCCTAGCGTCAACATCTGGAAAGCGAGCGCTAAGACTTGGCATTGTCCGAACAAACACGTGCAAATAGCGCTGAACACGCTTCCGCTGATCGAATTGACTCTTGACGATGTTGATCTGAAACTAATTAAAGGATGTACCCTGGAGGTGGTGGTATTATAATGTCTGGACCACAGTATTGGCACTTGCCGCTATTGTTCGTGTTCGTGTTGTCGCTTGCGCCGCTAGCGGTTCTCACTCGTCATGCAATGCTTAGCCCTTCCTGCTTCAATTCTTGAGGCCTGCATGGTAAGGTTGAAGCAGCGAGTTTATCGCCGAACAGGAAGTCGGCACCACACTTGAGGGTTGATGCATTGAGCGCATACCCCTTTCCCTTTTCTCTTCCTCTATCCTCCTGAGTTCCTGTACCGGGGAAATACTCGCCGAACTCGTGAAAGCTGCGCGTCGTGTAAAATGCTTCTTCCACTCCACCGCCGTGATGGCAGTCGATGTCTGTATAGCACGCAGGGGTAGGTGCGCAGTAGTTCCAGCCGAGCACAATGTCATTGATGTGGCAAAATCCGGACACTTCACGCTTCTTGGCTTGTGCAGCCCGCCGGCCCAGTTGATCGGGATGTCGGCAGACCCGGAAGCGATATGGTTGGCTGTGCCTGGTCGAAGATGTGAGTTGTGGGGTGGAGGCATCAAGCTGGAATAGATGGCGCACCAATGGACCCTCCTGCGGATATCGAGCAGAATTCGAAAACTCCTTCGAATGGGGCCCTGGGAGCTTATTGTCCCCGACGAGAACTTTGACCGTGTCAGTATCCCATATGACAGAGGTGGAATGCGCGGCGTACACATCGTCTCATGATCCTCCTCCTTTTCTGGTGTCACTACGCAGGAAATGGACGTGAGCTCATGGCTTCAGGTGTTGCTCGCTTCGGTCTCTGCCAGAAAAGTCAAGGTTTGAGATGTCATAGTATGGTATAAAACTCACAAGAACGTGCATTTTATCCAGCACATCATTCACCAGACATGCGTCACCCTTGTCCAATGAAATTTCATGGGATGACCAAGGCCATACGTGTATACAATGTCTGTTTTGCAGGCCTCCATCAGTATTCAGATTTCCAGAGCTGAACGTGCACCGTCATAATAGTACGACACCCGACGCTTTGGAATTGGAGGCAGGCGATGAGGCCTTGAGCGGTCGCGCGGATGTTTATGTCAGCACCAAATTGGGACTCAATATCTTGGCGGTTTATCCGCATGTCGCTGCTGCAGATGGCCAAAGCTCTGGCTCAGCTCAAGGCCGCCACGAAACACTACTTAGGCCCGGTCCCCATTGCAAAGTGTCGTTCTTTTCAAGTGTTTATCCAGGATGTGATACCTCGTAACTAAAACCGCATTTGCATCCAGTACCACTCTTCGAGTTTTAATATTATTGGTGGAGACGTCACTTTATCGCATGCATTTCCTCTCATCCTATTCCACATATGAATTTCTTCTAGGGAACTGCCTTACGTATCGATGTCAGAAGGGCATGGTCTTGGATCGAACAGGTGAGAGCGTGTGGCGGGCGCTCGCAGCAAATCTACCGCTGAGAGCCTCCATTTCAGCGTCTGTCCACAGATATGGACAATTGTGCAACGCGATGATGTACCATTGTCAAGCTTCAAGCTTCAAGTCCCACCACGTTTCCAATGACGTTTGTGCAGAGCGAAGTGTTTACTCTCCAGTTCAGATTCGACCCGGCTATTGTTCGTGGTAGTCGATGGGAAAGAGGCGCCCGTTCACCCGGTGTGAGTTTGACGCTTCTCCTTGTGCTGATTGGCGCTGAACGACCGATTGAAGCACGTGTATTAACAAGTGTTACACCGAACGAATATACATCTCCCAGAAACACCGATTCACACTAAGACAAGACAAATTCAACAGTGCTGATGGATTGGTCAAGGTTAAGGTTGGGGTAATGATTCGCACTGTCACCCATTAATCGCAATCTCCTCGTCCCTCCCCTACATCACCACCTCACTCAAAAACTGACCAACGTCCCCACTCCGATCTTCGTCTCTGACTTCTTGCCCATGTACAGATCATGATCGAGCGAGGCAAAACTTTTGCCACCCAAGCCACTGTCACCTGTCAGAAACCGTCCACGCACAAAGGAAACGACCGCTCGTTACCTTGGCGAGGAAAAACTCTGCAAAAGCCACGTCCACAAGGATATTCTCGTACATCACCTTGCCCAAATTCCTCCCCATGACCCGACATAATTCAGACTAAGCACTACCAAAAACATCAGTTCGTTTCACTAACCGTCCAACAAACTTGCCACTTACGTTCACATGTGGATTAGGGTACAGCCTCTCACCAAGACCGTCATCCCGCGCTTGTTTTCCTAAACTGCCTGAGTTATCAATTCCGTTTCGTTAATCGTGCTCTCACCAAGACCGTCTTCCCGCGCTTGTTTTCCTAAACCATTACGCAGGGGAGCTATCAATTCCGTTTCGTTGATCGTGCTCTCAACCGTTTTCCTCGACCGTTATCCCGCGCAAAACCATTACAACGGTACGTTTTCAATTTCAATGATGTCTGATTATTCATAACATCATTTAGATGAATCGCCATTACCCTCTGTGTTAATCCAGCTACGTCGCTTCTCCTTGTGCTGATTGGCGCTGAACGACCGATTGAAGCATGTGTATATGTACGTTTGAGGGCGAGTAACTCACATTTGCGCTAGATATACGAATCGATATTGGCAAATGAGTGGTCCCCTGTGCTGAGCGTCGTAGCTGTATGCGTGACGCTCCAAAGCGTGCTGGCGTCGTGTAAGGTTCGTCCTTGTTCTCTCTCTCTCTCTCTCTCTCTCTCTCTCTCTCTCTCTCTCTCTCCATATTTCTTTCCTCTCTCACTTACGCGCCCAGCCGATTGGCAGAAGAAAGAACGGTACGCATACATCATGCCCAATAGTTTTCGTACGATGGCTGATGACGCCACACAGCTACGTGAGATACTCGCCCCCTCTTTTTTCTCCTCGTCAGAAGACGGAAATTGGACGAGAAGTGGCGGGATCAACATTCAATTATATTATCTCTGTTAATCCTTGCAAAAATGAATATATTCTGTATATATTCAATTGAATACTACTACTACTACTCAGCTAAGTACTTGATTTAAGTGCACTAAGCAGAGTATTGTAACATGTAAAACAAGTAAGAACAAGTCGCCTACCACTTGTAACGGGTGTGCTAAAGTGTGGAAGGAAACGAGTTTGAACTGCAAGTGCATCCCCAGCCTTCATGGATATTTTGTAGTTTAATTGTGGCAGGCATAAGTCACCTCCACTGAAGTCACCTAGTGGTATGATCCAGGTTATTCCTCCATCATTTCTGTCAATATGAATCTTCTCGCTGGCCCCTTCCTTAACTGCTATGGTGGTGAAAGCCCCACCAAAATCAAGCCAGGGGCATTGTGATAGAAGGTCCTTCTGCTCTGTTATATATTTTTTGAGCCTGTTCTGATCTTAGTACAAACGAGCAGCTATCATTTATAAATATCTACTCACTGTTTTTGTAGCTCCCATTGAGATGGGGCATACAACTCCATAAAGCGCGCTATCTTGGGCGCCAACTTGTGCTGAACATACCTCAGGAAACACTCCATTGCCTGCTTTGCATCAGGGCTTGTCCACTTGGTCGTGTCCTTCGATATGTGGGGTGAATCTTGGTATCGCCTCCAGATGCCTAAATGCAAGGCTGGCTTATCTGAACGAGCCGTTTCCCCATGCCCATCAGATGCAACACCGGCCGCTTGAAGGTTATCCCATTTGCGAAGGAATTTATCTCTCTGACCTTTAGGTATGACATTTTGGAACTTTCTTGCAAGGATGGTGGGATGTGCCCCATTCAGGATTTTATATTCAATAGGTGCAAATTCTCGATCTTCCCCAGGAGCCCTGATAGTGTTCTGGACAATGTCTGGACATGGTATCACGAGACTTTCATGGCATCCGATGTCAAGTAATTTGGTAGAATCTGTTTCAAAATGGTGACTGGTGACGTTGCTGACATGCTCCTGGCTGCCTGAGAAGCGAATAAAGTCACTGGGACAATGCGGCACATTTGCCACAACTGGTACACTATCAGTTTCTGACCTAATTAACTAAAATTTAGCACTCACAAGCTCGAGCCTCAGCTACCTTTCTATTTGCTTCTGAATATCCTCGTTGTCGTTCAAAATGTCGAGCGCGGCCAGCTGGGCTTCGTTGACCTCGTGATTGACCTAGTCAACGAAGTATTGGTACAATGGCCCAATTACTCATTAAATGATCTGTTACATACCACTGGTTTTTTTTGTCTTCCTGGACCTTGTCATTGTTGACACCACAGAGCACAGAATTCTCAACAGAGATGTGCGAAAAATATTTGACACAAGACTGGACGAGGGTAGTATCGAGCAATATTTTGTGCGCAGGTGGTACAAAAAGAGTGTAGCGGGTCGGCAAAAATGACTGAGGGGCGGTGCTGATAATGTAGAGAATATATACTAGAGCAGTATGGCAGAAAGGGAAGGCTATCGATGTTTCGCGGCGTCGACGGTCTGTAGCATGATGCGCATCACAAAAGTCTATCAGCACATCAGCTGTACCGTCATGTAGGAATTTTGTATTGATGATCAAATCAGCCGTCACTCCGATCATCAACTCCATTTTGAAATCACGGCCCTGCCAAACTGATCCGTGCCGATAAAGTTGTGATGCACAGGATTGCTCGCCTGTAAATGTTTGAACATGATGTGAACCGAGTACATCAGCTGCGTTGCCCAGGTCGATTTGAATCCGCGATTCCGATGGAGTCGACTGACCAGCCCAGCGGGTTTGCCCCTTCCCATCCACCCGTACTGAGCACTAGCATTCCCTTGCGAGGGCAGGCCCTCATCTGTATTCGTCCCATCTGCTATACATATTGCTAGTCGGCCCTCGTCTGAGCCATTGCCCTCGCGGCCCATGCTGGTTTGCTTGCAGGGATCAGTGCAGGTAGTGTTAAACGTCCAAGTATGGGTCACTGTGACGTTTCCCGCCTACGCACAGCATATTACCAAATTTCCTTGTCCTTGTCAGCGAAACAATGTCCACCACGGAGAAGCACTGAGAAGCGGACCTCGTTCTTCATCCGACTATTCACGTCTTCAAAACTCTTCCATGACCGCTCAACATCGGAAAGAACTACTACAAGCTCTCACCTGTAGTCCGGATTCTGCCCCTTGCCATTACGACGACCTGTTATATATGTATATCGTGGTCTCCAAGTAACCACCCATAACTAGTAACCGTCAGTTTGCTTCGCTCGGTCTCTCGATTTTCAAATGCTGACCGTCGTTTGCCAAATGTTTAGGCCGCGCACCGGCATGCCTGTGCCCAGTGCCCATCTACCTGCCCCTTTGCCTGCTCCCCTCTCCCTCGTTCACCGCCCGCTCCCTCCTCCTATCACTGCCGCGCTCCCCCTCTCGCAAAGGAGACTTGAAAGAGGGAGTTCTGGAATGGTAAAGGGAGAGTTGGAGCTTCTGGTAAGCCACGAGTTGCGGGTGATGGACGGGAGCGCTTGAAGACCGTCTTGAAGTGAAAATCAATCGGCTACGCAATCCCACTGTTGGTTTATATGGTTGAAATGGACGACCGTCCTTTCTATTGTGCTGGGATTAGTGATTTCTCAGATGATAAGGTTCCTGAGGGATGTACCTGAAAGGGAACCGACCAAGACTATGCATAGTATGCGAGCCTCATGGAGATGGGTTGTATTGCGTTGAATGGGAGTTCATTGGTCAAGGGCATCGTGCCCTAGTCCAGGGGGAGTCTGGCAGTGAAACTCGACTCAGATCGTGATAGACGTGATTCAGACTAACCTGTGAAAGCCGTTGAGAACGAAAATGTCAACGGCGGGAAGATAACTTGCCAGAAGAGCCGCAATCGGCATTGGGCGTCAGCAAACAGTCGGAGACGTGAAGACGATAGATCGTCTTATGGCCGTTGAGAATGAGTATGGCGATAGGTGTGGGATGGATCGTGTCATGGACGACGCATATTTTGTAAATCCGGTGCGAGTTGTGCTCTCGGACCTGTCGTTCAGTGTGTTTGACGACGAAAAGAGAAAAGTGAACCCACGATGAGGTTACCGCTCAGGCCCAGGATTTACGCCACATCGTAATGTCATTCGCCAGGCCAATCAAGTGAACTGACGGTTGCCAGTTATGGGTGATTACTTGGAGACCACGATGTACGGTTGAGACTTGAAGGAAGCGGAGGGCGACAGAGGCAGGGTCCAAGGTGCCGAGCTTGTTTGAGGCGTCAGGCGTCAGGTCTCGGGTGGCGCGTGCATTGCTGCGTCCGCGCCTGTATATTGGACGACTATATATAAAGTGATGGTAACGCGCATCAGGCGATGGAATTACTCTTACATATTAATTATTCCATGGGATTTCACGCGAGGAAATGGCATTGAGCTTGGGAACTGGTCTGGGCGAACTGACAGGGAGGTGGAAGTACGAAGACAAGCAGCGCGGGATGACTAGTGACTAGTGACTAGTGAGTGACCTGTCACGACTCAACTTCGCTCATCAACTGAGACGCTCAACTCAATCTGAGAATTCGATGGATCAAGATATTTTTCATACGCGCTTGGACGAGGCCGACTAGCAACATGTATAGCAGATGGGACGAATACAGATGAGGGCCTGCCCTCGCAAGGGAATGCTAGTGCTCAGTACGGGGAAATGGGAAAGGACAAACCCGCTGGGCTGGTCAGTCGACTCCATCGGAATCGCGGATTCAAATCGACCTGGGCAACGGTAGCTGACGTGCTCGGTTCGCATCATGTTCAAACCTCATTTACAGGCGAGCAATCCTGTGCATCACAGCTTTATCGGCGCGAGCCATTGGGCACGTAGGTGATATCAAGCAGGTCAATAGTTAGAAGGAGGACAAGTGGAGGATTTTTGATCCCGCGCGCTGCTGCCTCACGAATTGTCACCTGTCGCATATCCAGTCGGTTCCCTTCTAGGTACGTCCCTCAGGAATCTTATCGTCTGGGAAATCACGAATCCCAGCACAATAGAAAGGACGGTCGTCGGGATTGTGTAGCCGATTGATTTTCTTTTCAAGACGGTTTTTCAAGCGCTCCCGTCCATCACCCGCAACTCGTGGCTTACCAGAAGCTCCAACTCTCCCTTTACCATTCCAGAACTCCCTCTTTCAAGTCTCCCTTGCCTGCAGGTCCCGTCTTTACCGCAACATACTCTGCTCCCTCTGGTATAGTTCCTAGCGCCGACATGAGCCTAGAAACAGCTCATCTCATCTCACGAAAATCTTGAACGAAGGCGGCAGCGATGACTACCTCTTGCCGCCTTGTGGTTCTCGTAGTCTGCCTCTCACATCGTCGATAACGGTCTCTCCTGCATCCCATTTTCCTTCCCCCGACATCTCCACTCTCCTGCAGCGCTGACACTGGTGTTAAGCACTAATGCGCCGCTCAACCACATCAAGCCCTTGCCCTTGCCCTTGCCCTGGACTCTCGCCTCGCCTGCTCCTCACACTCTTGTCACTTCTCCCACCACGCCGCCTGTAACTCATTCATGTCTCCCGGCGCCATGCTACGTCCGTATCCCGTACGTCAAGCCGACAACAAGTCTCCCTCCCGTTAGTAAAAGTGAAACGCTCAGCCTGCAGGTGAGCTTTTGGGCGGAACGCGAGCTTGAGCAAGGCCGCGCCGACAATTGCAAGCTGTCGATTACATGATAATGGAATGCACAAGTTCGGTCACAGTCTGACTCTGTCGGTCCGAGCTTCAGATAACATGTGTCCCTCTGTTAGCAAACAGCTGTTCATTTTGCCCTCGTCACCCTCGAGCGGCCTCCAATGAGGCTATTCATCCAGTACAATCATCGTTGCATCTGCCACCAACGCACTAACGATGGCTACCGGACAAGTGAGACTAACCCAACCCCCACGATCAACTGGCCGTGCGTAGATGGTGCGGGTTGTCTGCTACATCATCACCTCCTTGTACTCAAGGCAATGACTAGAATGGTATACGACCGCCGCGTACTCAAGATTTAGCATGCCCGTAACCTGCGCAGGTTACTTGACGCCTGCCTGATTTATCTCAGTGGTAGTTTCATACAGAAGGACGACCACCGAGTGCGGATGTCAAGCTCAACCGTAAACGCCTTTTCTGCCGCGCTCGTGAGCACGCGTGCCTTCCCCACCGCTCAGCGCGCAGCTCCAAACTTCCAGGCGGTAGGCATTGGATTTGCCTTGCGCTGCAAGTTGGAAAAAGTTCCGAAGGGGAGACGTAGCGACGACAATCTTGGCGCTCGATTCCATTACTATAATAGATAGATGCACTTTTTTCCCTTCAAAAACCACGTCGGCGGGGTTTGGGATCACAACCAGGTTATGGACTTTGTGATACAACAATGGCGGTGAGCTTGAATAACATTTTCCATGTATTATCAAGTCTAAGGTTCCGCTTTTGCAATATAACATTATTTGTCGTTGACATGATGACAGCGTCAATGGAATCTTGCAGGCTGCCAAAGGAAATCAAGCTTATAGTACTGCCTTCAGACCGCTGTACTACGAGCACCGTCTAGCGCCAGATGTGCTCGCCTACTTTCGTGGATCTCTCACAGATATGCTCGCATACTTTCGCGCATTGGTACTACATTCATGGGTACTAGTATTACATTATTCTGTTCACAGCTAGGAAGAGTTTTCATATAAGGACCTGAGTGGTTGAAGATGGCCTGTTGGCACCGAAGGCAATTGAGCTATCTATGGATGATGCTAAATGGCAGATTATACATTTTAGCAATGAGTTTAACTTACGCGTGACAGGGATATTGCAATCATGATTCTCTGTCCCTTCCAGGTTGTGCGAAGTTCCGCGAAATGACAAATAATCTGTTCTGGCTTAATAACTGACAATCCTCCCACCCCACGTCCCATGCAGTGGTCATGAGTACTGGATAGCAGTTGAACAGATTACTAGCTTGACTGGTGCTGCGTAGGTGGTACCGAACAAGAATTACTGTCTGGTTCTTGAAGTGAATAATATGAACAATTTGGCAGGACGACACTGTTCTTCCTCCCCATCCCTTAATGCAACAAGGACATTTGCATTTCCTGTATGATTCGCTGCTGTCGAGCATACCAGGCCTGGACGGGATATTTTCTGTCACTTTTTCGCACTAATTTGGGAATAGTATAGTGCACGAATGCAAGTCAAATTAATGGTAAACATACCCAATCTAATAAAGCGCTAGAAAATGGGTTCTCTCAGCTGTTTCATAGCACGTATTGGGTGGCAGAAGTTTGAGTTCTTCACAAAAAAAGTGAAGGGCACGTTTATGGCACTGTGAGTCGATTGAGCCATTTGAGTCGCTCTGCCGGTGTGCGCAACTGGTCTACCATGGGCTTTTGCGCCCATTTATCCGCACGCTGATGATCCTTTTGAGTTCGTGTAGTAACATCTCACCACCAAATGTGCCGCATCCTGCTGTAGTGCAGTGACAGGTGGGCATCCTAAGTCACCAATGGAAGCTTGCGGAATATGTGACCCTAACTCGCAGTAAGAAGACTTCGGCTATAGTCCACCTGGAATAAAACGGTCGTGAACATCCGATCTTGAGAAGAAGCAGCCCTCTGAAGTCTGTCCGGTACAGCCGGGAATTAGAACCTACAGTTGATCTGAGAGAAGCAAACTGAAGTTTTGCTGAGACACGCACTTCTCCTTTGAGATTAAATATGAAAAAGGCCTAAAATTGCAGAGAAGAGAGGATGGATAGGTCAACGGGTCCGACCGCGCGACGGAAAACACCAGGCTTACACGGAAAAACCCGACTGCGTCCGGTAAAGTGGGGCACAGAAAATGCCAGCTAAGAGGACGGAGAAACCGAGTTATTGGCGTCCTTCACCGATCTACTAGTAAGGTTGCACGACTCTGCTACCGCTACAATCTCCAACCTATCAGACGGCGTCGCGGAATGCAGGAAATTCGCAAACGATGCACTGAGAAGTAAGTTTCAACTATGCCTCGGTCCTCAAGCTTTATTTCGTACATAACAGAGATTGAAATGACATACCAAGATCCCAGCAAGATCACGGTGGCCGTGCAAGTTAGAGCTGTGCTCGGCGACCTTCGAGATACCTTAGGAGAGTAAGCGACGCTCTTTGTCTCGTCTTTCCTTGTTGAACGGAACAATACTGCCAGTCGAACCAATGACCTTTTGCGAGACAAGCTGCATCATCATCGTGGCCAAATCGTCGAGCTGAATGACAGGATCAAATTGGAGAAGCGAGAACTTTTGAAAATTCTCGTCGTTCAGAAGGAGCAAGAGACGGTTGGTCAAACACTAGGTGTGTGGGGGTCTTGTGATGCCCTAAGTCGTTGGTTTTGTTGAGCTACAATGAAGATATCCCTGCCGAGCTCCTCGCACAACGGTTATGCGATCTGAAGCAGAGATATACCCAATTCAGAGGTGAGTTTGGCCTCGTATCGTTCATCAAGACCGTCTTCCCGCGTAAAACCATTACAACGGTACGTTTTCAATTTACATGGAGATTGTCGTTTTCCTAAACCGTTACGCAGGTGAGAAGTTATCAATTCCGTTTCGTTAATCGCGCCTTCAACCGTTTTTCAAGACCGTCTTCCCGCGTTATTTTTCAGAACCGGTAAGCAGGTGAGTTATACATCCCGTTTCGTTAATCGTACTCTCACCAAGACCGTCATCCCGCGCTTGTTTTCCTAAACTGCCTGAGTTATCAATTCCGTTTCGTTAATCGTGCTCTCACCAAGACCGTCTTCCCGCGCTTGTTTTCCTAAACCGTTACGCAGGGGAGCTATCAATTCCGTTTCATTGATCGTGCTCTCAACCGTTTTCCTCGACCATTTTCCCGCGCCCTCGACCGTTATCCCGCGCAAAACCATTACAACGGTACGTTTTCAATTTCAATGATGTCTGACTATTCATAACATCATTTAGATGAATCGCCATTACCCTCGCTACTCGCTCGGTTGCCCTCTGTGTTAATCCAGCTGCGGCAAAACCTCTCGCAACAAAGCCTCTTGTCCGACCAGAAAAGGATGCTCACCACGAGAGTCTTTGTCTGTCGCTTGCTTGACTTCGTGTGTCATATCTGAGTTTCTTAGGTTAGTCTATCCAATAATAGTGACCTTGAATTTGACACCACCAATGTCGAGCACACAAGTCGTCACTTCGTCAATGACGTGAAGGTTCTGAATTGCATGTTCCTTTGATCTCAATTTTCCAGTACTAACACATCCTCACAAGACCTCAGACAGAATAAACGGGGACTTGCAGCTTGATCTGATCGGACCTCAGTAACAGGAATTCAGAGAGCATAACGATGTTGACAGTGGAACGAACAAGAGAGGGAGTTTGTCATGGGCCGAAGGAATTAAGGCGAATACATAGTGAGGTGACGCAGAGTACTGTCTTTGACTCGTTCGAGACTGTTGGGTTCTGGACAACGTCGCGAAGTGGCAGATAGCCGTCATGTCTCATCGCATTGGTATCCTGAACAATGTTTGGGCCATTCTCCAAACAACAAAATGTCAAGGGCGTTGCAGGCCAGCATGCTCTCGACGAGGGGTCAAACCAAGATTGCGGTAAGGCGAGGGAGATGGGTTTGGTAAGCGTGCGGACGCAGACTTGAAGATGCTGACTGTGATTACCTTTATTGATCAATGGAAGAGTGAGTTCGACTCAAGAGTACCATGGTTTGGACTGACTTCGGTCAAGGGGGCAGGCATAGATGGCTCAAGGATTTCATTAACTTGCTCTCGAAAGAGGTGTTTGACAGTGACCGCGGACTGGTTGGCAAACAAGAAGAATGAGCTGTACCCTAATCGACATGTGAACGTAAGTGGCAAGTTTGTTGGACGGTTAGTGAAACGAACTGATGTTTTTGGTAGTGCTTAGTCTGAATTATGTCGGGTCATGGGGAGGAATTTGGGCAAGGTGATGTATGAGAATATCCTTGTGGACGTGGCTTTTGCAGAGTTTTTCCTCGCCAAGGTAACGAGCGGTCGTTTCCTTTGTGCGTGGACGGTTTCTGACAGGTGACAGTGGCTTGGGTGGCAAAAGTTTTGCCTCGCTCGATCATGATCTGTACATGGGCAAGAAGTCAGAGACGAAGATCGGAGTGGGGACGTTGGTCAGTTTTTGAGTGAGGTGGTGATGTAGGGAGGGACGAGGAGATTGCGATTAATGGGTGACAGTGCGAATCATTACCCCAACCTTAACCTTGACCAATCCATCAGCACTGTTGAATTTGTCTTGTCTTAGTGTGAATCGGTGTTTCTGGGAGATGTATATTCGTTCGGTGTAACACTTGTTAATACACGTGCTTCAATCGGTCGTTCAGCGCCAATCAGCACAAGGAGAAGCGTCAAACTCACACCGGGTGAACGGGCGCCTCTTTCCCATCGACTACATGAACAATAGCCGGGTCGAATCTGAACTGGAGAGTAAACACTTCGCTCTGCACAAACGTCATTGGAAACGTGGTGGGACTTGAAGCTTGAAGCTTGACAATGGTACATCATCGCGTTGCACAATTGTCCATATCTGTGGACAGACGCTGAAATGGAGGCTCTCAGCAGTAGATTTGCTGCGAGCGCCCGCCACACGCTCTCACCTGTTCGATCCAAGACCATGCCTTCTGACATCGATACGTAAGGCAGTTCCCTAGAAGAATTCATATGTGGAATAGGATGAGAGGAAATGCACGCGATAAAGTGACGTCTCCACCAATCTGGATGCAAATGCGGTTTTAGTTACGAGGTATCACATCCTGGATAAACACTTGAAAAGAACGACACTTTGCAATGGGGACCGGGCCTAAGTAGTGTTTCGTGGCGGCCTTGAGCTGAGCCAGAGCTTTGGCCATCTGCAGCAGCGACATGCGGATAAACCGCCAAGATATTGAGTCCCAATTTGGTGCTGACATAAACATCCGCGCGACCGCTCAAGGCCTCATCGCCTGCCTCCAATTCCAAAGCGTCGGGTGTCGTACTATTATGACGGTGCACGTTCAGCTCTGGAAATCTGAATACTGATGGAGGCCTGCAAAACAGACATTGTATACACGTATGGCCTTGGTCATCCCATGAAATTTCATTGGACAAGGGTGACGCATGTCTGGTGAATGATGTGCTGGATAAAATGCACGTTCTTGTGAGTTTTATACCATACTATGACATCTCAAACCTTGACTTTTCTGGCAGAGACCGAAGCGAGCAACACCTGAAGCCATGAGCTCACGTCCATTTCCTGCGTAGTGACACCAGAAAAGGAGGAGGATCATGAGACGATGTGTACGCCGCGCATTCCACCTCTGTCATATGGGATACTGACACGGTCAAAGTTCTCGTCGGGGACAATAAGCTCCCAGGGCCCCATTCGAAGGAGTTTTCGAATTCTGCTCGATATCCGCAGGAGGGTCCATTGGTGCGCCATCTATTCCAGCTTGATGCCTCCACCCCACAACTCACATCTTCGACCAGGCACAGCCAACCGTATCGCTTCCGGGTCTGCCGACATCCCGATCAACTGGGCCGGCGGGCTGCACAAGCCAAGAAGCGTGAAGTGTCCGGATTTTGCCACATCAATGACATTGTGCTCGGCTGGAACTACTGCGCACCTACCCCTGCGTGCTATACAGACATCGACTGCCATCACGGCGGTGGAGTGGAAGAAGCATTTTACACGACGCGCAGCTTTCACGAGTTCGGCGAGTATTTCCCCGGTACAGGAACTCAGGAGGATAGAGGAAGAGAAAAGGGAAAGGGGTATGCGCTCAATGCATCAACCCTCAAGTGTGGTGCCGACTTCCTGTTCGGCGATAAACTCGCTGCTTCAACCTTACCATGCAGGCCTCAAGAATTGAAGCAGGAAGGGCTAAGCATTGCATGACGAGTGAGAACCGCTAGCGGCGCAAGCGACAACACGAACACGAACAATAGCGGCAAGTGCCAATACTGTGGTCCAGACATTATAATACCACCACCTCCAGGGTACATCCTTTAATTAGTTTCAGATCAACATCGTCAAGAGTCAATTCGATCAGCGGAAGCGTGTTCAGCGCTATTTGCACGTGTTTGTTCGGACAATGCCAAGTCTTAGCGCTCGCTTTCCAGATGTTGACGCTAGGAGCAGTGCCGCTTGGCTATGGACGTGAGTCACCACATTACAACGCTTGTCCCCTTTCATCACCATTCCATCTTTTATGTTGAGGTCAGGGTTTCACCAGCTGGGACGATGGTAGGACCGCGCGCTTGCCATGAACACCGGATTAGTGGAAGTACACGCATGGAAGATCTTACTCGGAACACGGGGCTACGCATTCCTGTGAAAGGTCAGGCCAGCAATATGACGATTGTTCTGTTGTTCGTTCAAGACAAAGAAAGACGAGACACTTGCCATGAACAGACTACTATGGCACTTAAATTACATAAAGGTATTTATGCTACGCCCTCATCGTTGGTTCACTTTTACTCTTTTCGTCGTCAAACACTGAACGACGGGTCCGAGAGCACAACTCGCACCGGATTTGCAAGAAAATATGCGTCGTCCATGACACGATCCATCCCACACCTATCGCCATACTCATTCTCAACGGCCATAAGACGATCTCTATCGTCTTCACGTCTCCGACTGTTTGCTGACGCCCAATGCCGATTGCGGCTCTTCTGGCAAGTTACCTTCCCGCCCGTTGACATTTTCGTTCTCAACGGCTTTCACAGGTTAGTCTGAATCACGTCTATCACGATCTGAGTCGAGTTTCACTGCCAGACTCCCCCTGGACTAGGGCACGATGCCCTTGACCAATGAACTCCCACATTCAACGCAATACAACCCATCTCCATGAGGCTCGCCTGCTATGCATACTCTTGTTCGGTTTCCTTCTAGGTACATCCCTCAGGAATCTTATCGTCTGGGAAATCACTAATCCCAGCACAATAGAAAGGGCGGTCGTCCATCTCGACCATATCAAACCAACAGCAGGATTGTGTAGCCGATTGCACAACACATCATCCGCCACCACCATTTTCACTTCAAGACGGTCTTCAAGCGCTCCCGTCCATCACCCGCAACTCGCGGCTTACCAGAAGCTCCAACTCTCCCTTTACCGTTCCAGAACTCCCTCTTTCAAGTCTCCTTTGCCTGCAGGTCCCGTCTTTACCGCAACATACTCTGCTCCCTCTGGTTCAGTTCCTTGCCGCCGACGTGAGCCTAGAAACGGCTCATCTCACGAAAATCTTGAACGAAGGTGGCAGCGATGACTCGTAGTCTGCCTCTCACATCGTCGATAACGGTCTCTCCTGCATCCCATTTTCCTTCCCCATACCGACATCTCCACTCTCCGGCAGAGCTGACAACGGTGTTGGGCACTAATGCGCCGCAGACGCTCAGCCTGCAGGTGAGCTCTTGGGCGGAACGCGGGCTTGAGCAAGGCCGCGCCGACAATTGCAAGCTGTCGATTACATGATAATGGAACGCACAAGGTTCGGTCACAGTCTGACTCTGCTCTGTCGGTCCGAGCTTCAGATAACATGTGTCCCTCTGTTAGCAAACAGCTGTTCATTTTGCCCTCGTCACCTCGAGCGGCCTCCAATGAGGCTATTCATCCAATGCAATCATCGTTGCATCTGCCGCCAACGATGGCTACACGGCAACGACTAGAATGGTATACGACCGCCGCGTACTCAAGATTTAGCGTGCGCGTAAGCCGCGCAGGTTACTTTTATCTCAGTGGTAGTTTCATACAGAGTGACGACCACCGAGTGCGGATGTCAAGCTCAACCGTCAACGCCTTTTCTGCCGCGCTCGTGAGCACGCGCGCCTTCCCCACCGCTCAGTGCGCAGCTCCAAACTTCTAGGCGGTAGGCATTGGATTTGCCTTGCGCTGCAAGGTGGGAAAAATTCCCGAAGGGGAGACATAGCGACGACAATCTTGGCGCTCGATTCCATTACTACAATAAATAGATGCACTATTTCCCCTTCAAAAACCACGTCGGCCGGGTTTGAGATCACAACCAGGTTATGGACTCTGGGATACAACAATGGCGGTGAGCTCGAATAACATTTTCCACGTTATTATCAAGTCTAAGGTTCTGCTTTTGCATTAGAACATTAGTCTCACTTCTTGCTCTGCCATGTTCGGTCTCCTCTGAATTTGAGAATGAATGGTATTCTACAACGGCGTTATCTTCATGAAAATGGAGAGTAATGTAACGGTTTGATCATCAATGCAAATTTACTACTAAAACAAACGATGACAATTTCCATCAGAAAGTTACAGGTCCGGTTCGGATGACAACGCCCATCATGTCCGATCTTTCCCTTATCTCGGTGCACTCGGCGATATATGGGGCTCAACTCTTCAAGGAACGCCAATGGCTGTAGTTCATCTCCATGCTAGCAGGTGATCCCATCACGGTAGCTCTGCTTTCTGCGTCGTTCAGATTCAAAATCTCTAGGGCCTCCGGATCCATAGATCCGCAAACACTTTTAATTTGAAATGCTCCAACCCATCATATATGGCAAGAATTTTCAGACGCCTTGTCGTCTCACCACAATCACAATTTTTTTTACAGGTTAGATTTGGAGTGGGCACGCGCTAATCTATAACAATCACAGAGCATAGCAAACTGCGTCTAACGTCTGCCTCTGACGTGGTTCCAAATCGAGAGGAGGAATCATCATGAGGAGGCGGACTGCGCCTTCTGTGGAAGCGTCTGCCTCTGACTTGGTTCCAAATCGAGAGGAGAAATCATCGTGACGAGGCGGACTCCTGCGCCTGTGGCAATGTCTGCTTCTGACGTCGTTCCAAATCGAGAGGAGGCCACCTCCTTGCCTGCCTACTAGTTCTGTCCATCATGCTCATCCTCTGCCGTCTACCCCCTGTCTACCCTGTCTACCCCTCTGCCTTCTGCCTGCTCGTCTCCTGCCGTCTGCCTCCCCTCTGCCGTTTGCCTGTCAGACATCTGCTTTCTTGCCATTTACTTGCTGCTCGTCTGCCGTCATGCCCACCGCCTAACCACTGCCTATTCCCCCTCCACCCAGCCCTCTGCCATCTAGTACTTGCAGTCTCCCCCCTGCCTGCCCTCTGCCTGCTCACCCTCTGCCATCTGCCAGTCTGCCTCTCCTCTGCTGTCGGACTGCCTGCCATCTACTTCCCACCTGCGTTGGTTTGGACACACAGACAATCAAGAATGAGAAGGGGGTCTTGAAATCGGACGCGTTGAGGGACGTATTTTCTTAGGAATTTGGCGAGCGTTGTGTTCCTGGAGCAGCTTCGACGGCGGTTTGTCCCTTGTGGACGCACGCTGCAACGCCTGCCACAGTCCAATCAACTGTCGTTGGTATGGTACGCCCGCGTCAGAAGAAGGCGCATTCATCGCGATTGTCGGTGCAGAGTCAAAGAGGCGATCAAATATCAGTAAACACGTCCGCACGACTTGTCGTAATTACACTACTTTTACACTTTGAAAATTCGTGAATGATTGAGATAGACCAGGCTCAGACAAAATTCCCAATCTCCCTGCCTTTGTAAATGACCTGGATATGCCGGGGGAATTGAATCCCCGGATCAACATTAAAATCCGCAATGAGTGAGGTCGCCTCCAAGCTAGTTCATGTTCACACTCGCACCGCCGCGATCGGGCCATTGCGTAGGGAGTGCAGGAAGAAGCGTCACAGATAACCGTGTTTCCCGCGTTGGCACATCAGTCGCCTGTATCAACGCATTCTAGTGCAAACTTTGTTTGAGCTTGCCCACTAGCGGAAGTTTGAACTTACCATGACCGCGGCAGGGTATCCAAGATTGGCGTCAATCTGAAAGAAAGGCCGCGAGGAGGAGGGATCGTAAAGACTAAACAAGTTGCTCCCAAAATTTTCGTATAGGGCATACTGTCCACGGCTTAGCCTCGATTGTCACCCGGTCCACGGACAGAAACGCACCGTAAGCTCGTGATAGAACGACATGCCGTTCCGCAGCTGCGCCCAGGCGACAGCCCGCCGCACCTTCTCCCATCCAGCATCACCGTCGTGCCCTGTTCCGTTCCCGCGATGCAACAAGCTGACCGCTGCCGCCTCTAGAATCTCCTCCTTGGTATATGGCCGTCCCTGGCTGTCCTGCTGCAGCGTCGGATTATACGTCGCGATCGCATACACAGGATGAAGTCCGACCAAGTGTGAAAGATGTAGATGTGTATCAGACGGGGAATATCTGTCCACCTTCCATTCTAGAGCATACTTTGGTCCCAACTCCAGCCACGATATGGTATTGAGAGCACGATTAACGAAACGTGATGAATAGCTCACCTGCGTAACGGTTTAGGAAAACGTCGATCTCAATGGAAGATGAAAACGTACTGCTGTAATGGTTTTGCGCGGGAAGACGGTCTTGGGAAAGTGTTGAGAGCACGATTAACAAAACGGAATTGGTAGTTCACCTGCGTAACGGTTTAGGAAAACAAGGGCGGTAAGACGGTGTTGATGAAATCACGATTAACGAAACGGAAATGATAACTCACCTGCGTAACGGTTTAGGAAAACAAGGGCGGGAAGACGGTCTTGGAAAGCGGTTGAGGCGCGATTAACGAAACGGAATGGATAACCCACCTGCGCAGGAAGACTGGAAAACGGTTGAGGGCGCGATTGACGAAACGGAATTGTTAGACCTGCGTAACGGTTTAGGAAAACAAGCGGGCGCGATTAACGAAACGGAATTGATAACTCACCTGTATAACGGTTTAGGAAAACAAGGGGGGATGACGACGGTCTTGGAAAACGATTGAGGGCGCGATTAACGGCGTACCGGTTCAGAAAAACAAGGGCGGGAAGACGGTCTTGGAAAGCGGTTGAGGCGCGATTAACGAAACGGAATGGATAACCCACCTGCGCAGGAAGACTGGAAAACGGTTGAGGGCGCGATTGACGAAACGGAATTGTTAGACCTGCGTAACGGTTTAGGAAAACAAGCGGGCGCGATTAACGAAACGGAATTGATAACTCACCTGTATAACGGTTTAGGAAAACAAGGGGCGGGATGACGACGGTCTTGGAAAACGATTGGGGCGCGATTAACGAAACGGAATGGATAACCCACCTGCGCAGAAATCGGACCTGGAAAACGGTTGAGTGCGCGATTGATGAAACGGAATTGTTAGAACTGCGTAATGGTTTAGGAAAACAAGCGGGTGCGATTAACGAATCGGAATTGATAACTCACCTGCCATATAACAGTTTAGGAAAACAAGGGCGGGATGACGACGGTCTTGGAAAACGATTGAGGGCGCGATTAACGGCGTACCGGTTCAGAAAAACAAGCGAGGGAAGACGGTCTTGGAAAACGGTTGAAGGCGCGATTAACGAACGGAATTGATAACTTCTCACCTGCGTAACGGTTTAGGAAAACGTCAATCTCAATGTAAATTGAAAACGTTACACCTGTGGCCTGATCCGACCGAATACCTCCACCCGGATTTTTCGCTGGGGCTCATCCTTGGACTTGCGCGTGGACGAGCTTCTGTTACAGTTCTCTTTTCGTTTCGTCTCCGTGTCTCAGTGAACCATTTCATCATCATCATTACTGCGCAATGTACAGCATGGACGCTATCTCCTTTCGTAACTACTTTCATGTTTCCTTTCTCGAGTAGCTACAGCTTTATTCCTTTTACGATTCCTTTGTTCTCCAAAACGTATATAAACTCCATGTATCGTAGAGTAACCTCAGTTCCAACTTAGACGAGTTTTGCTCTCAACCTCACTTGAACTCGACGCTCTTCTTCTCCATCGTTCTCAAGACCTTCGTCATCGTTTGACTTAGCGTCTAAACTCTTTGTCCAGTGGCTGGGAGCGGACCGAGACTCTGCTTGTCGCTGTTGACTTAGAACGAACTACGACGAGGGCATCGTCCATAACACAAGTTGGAACTCAGGAACCGCTCAGTGCTTCGTCACTAGCCAGACACCATTGAGACCCGAACCTCCCAGATCAGACCGCCAAACGACTCCGCTCGTTATAGGCAAAAGTACTACCTTGGACGAAGGGAAGTCTATCCTTCTACAACAAACGAAGGGTGGTACTACGTTTCAACCACCAAGAGAAAGAACCAGCGAGTCCCAGAAAGTTTCTTCGAAGGAGAATATAGAGAAGGAAACCCTGACGAAGAATTACCAGCAGAAATCTGGATTAATTGGTATAACGAAGAAAACAAATCAGATAGCCGATTATTCTTCCCACCAAATAAAGAGCCAGAACTTACTTGGTGGCACGAATTTCGAGACGCTGAGGATCTAACCGACGGAGTCTTCTCCGCACTCGAAGAATCTACTCTTGCCAAGTGGAACGAATACAAGGAACAAACAGCAGATCGAACTAGATCTAGATTTTGACAACGAGCCGAAACAAGGGGAAAGCTCGAAACAAGCAACAGAAACCGAAACAGGAACCTGAAACCGAAACAAAGAAGAATATGGCAGACGAAAAAGAAACATCCCCGAAAGGGATAAAGGGATCTCCATTGAGAAATTCAAAGGACAACGATCCAAAGCGAAACATTTCATCTATGCGTTTGATGACACATTCGATCTAGATGAAGAAAAACGATTTACCACTGCCAAGAAGAAAATCAATACGTCTTCCTACACTTAGGAGAGGAATTAAGACGATTGGAAATCCATATCCGAGAAGATTAGATGAAACAACTACAGATAAAGGAAAGAAAAAGGAAGAAGGAACGACGCTCTCTTGGGATAGCTACAGCAGTTTCAAAAAGCGATTTTAGCGATTGGGGCGAATCGGACACCGCAGCCAGGACCCTGAATGATCTAGATAAAGTGAAAGTGGGCGGAGAAATTGATATCCCACTTATATTCAGAAGTTCCGATCCCTTATTCAGTCAACCGGAATCACAGGGTTCATGGCGCAGCGGATTTATTTTTGTAAAGGACTCCCAGCATCAGTCGCAGCAAAAATCATTGAAAACCCTGCAGTTATCAACATGGAGACGGCCTATGACGCTGCGGAACGATTACACAATGCTTGGAACCCTGAAACTGATGAACCGATCCTCTGGATCAGGAAACACGGAGAGACGTTTCAAATTTAACCGAAACTCGAGGAACTCAGCGTCAGGATCAAAAGGGGTCAATGCCATAACTACTGACGCCTTTCAGATGCCCAAAAGGAGGAATATCGGAAAACCGGCAAGTGTTTCCGATGTGGAACTCAGGGACATATATCCAGGGATTGCCCAAACAAAGGGAACGCCCAGACGACGCCCAACAAATCGCCTCCCCCGCAGAATCGCACCATTAGGACCATTGAGGAAACGACCTCAGAAAGAATCAACTGCCCAACGCATTAGGGCACTATTGAAAGCACTCCCAGACGAGGAGCGCGAGAATACCCTCCAAGAACTAGAAACAGAGGGTTTTTAAGAAGGAGACGCCAGAAAGCGGTTGACGCCTCCCATAAAGTTGAACAGTTAGCACTCGATTCTGTAATCGTACAATCCAATAATGATAAACGGATCTCAATTACTGTGCAAAACGAACGATAAACCGCTGAAATATCCGCCCTTATTGATTGTGGAGCAGAAGGAAACTTCATTGACGAGCGAATATCAAAAGATTGGCCAAAGGAAAAACTAAAACAACCGATTAAAGTCAAAAACGCCGATGGAACTATTAACCAGAATGGCATGATCACGCATCGAACCCATCTTACATATTCTATCAAAGGAAAACCATATGATAATTGGTTATGGATCACAAACTTAGGGGATCAAGAAATCATCTTTGGAATACCATGGCTGGAAAAACATAACCCGACTATATTGATTGGCGAAAGAAAACCCTCCAAATAGACGACGATTCAAAAGATGACAAACCTATTTTGGCGCATAGCGCTAGATACTCAACAATGGGGAGAAGACGAATATTGGATAAGAGTAAAAACATCGGCGTCACAAGCGTTTGAACACCAAGCAAAACGCGACGAAACGCCGACCGTTTTACCACTTGAGTACCTTCCCTGGCAGTCTACCTTTGAGAAAAAAGCATCGGAGCGTTTCCCATCATCACGACCATGGGACCATGCAATTGAACTCAAAACCGGATTTACGCCGAAAGTTAGCAAAATCTACCCACTATCACTAAAAGAACAATCAACGCTCGACGAATGGATTAAGGAGCAATTAGATAAAGGGTACATTCGACCATCCAAATCGCCACAGGCATCACCATTTTCTTCGTTTCAAAGAAAGAGAGCGGCGCCCTTAGACCTTGCCAGGACTATCGTTACCTTAACGAATGGACGATAAAAAACGCCTATCCATTACCCCTAGTTTCAGACCTAATGACGAAATTAGAAGGTGCAAACTATTTCACTAAACTTGATTTGCGCTGGGGAATAACAACGTTCGAATTAAAGAAGGCGATGAATGGAAAGCGGCCTTCATTACAAACCGAGGGTTGTATGAACCTACAGTAATGTTCTTCGGCCTTTGCAATTCGCCCTCGAATTCCAGACCATGATGAACGAATACTTCCAGGACATGATTAATGAAGGATGGCTCATTATCTACATGGACGATATTCTGATCTGTGGGAAAAGAGGACGAAGTACAGAAACGAACCGAAAGAGTCTTTAGAACGCTTACGGGAAAAGGACCTATTCTTGAAGCTAGAAAAATGCAAATTTTGTGTTCAAGAAGTCGAATTCCTGGGTATGGTCATTACGCCTGGTCATATTCAAATGGACCCAGTGAAACTCGCCGGAATCAGAGATTGGCCAATCCCCACAACGGTCAAACAAGTCAGATCTTTCCTCGGATTCGGAAATTTCTATCGACGGTTCATCGGCAACTTTGCTGCTATAGCAAAACCGTTGACGGACTTAACTAAGAAAGGTTTAACTTTCAGTTGGACGCTTGATTGCCAGACGGCTTTCGATGAATTAAAAAGAAAATTTTCGTCAATGCCAGTCCTACGCATGCCAGACCCCATAAGGCCTTTTATCCTCCAGACAGACGCTTCCAATAAGGCCACTGGAGCAGTATTGAAACAAGCCGACGCCTCCGGATCCATTCATCCTTGTGGCTTCATATCACACGCCTTAACCGCGACGGAACAGAATTACCAAATTTATGACCGAGAACTACTGGCTATTATTAAAGGATTACAAGCATGGCGACACTTGCTGCATGGATCTCCGCATCCAATTATAGTCCATTGCGATCACAAAAACCTCTCATTCTATAGAACTCCGCAACGGTTAACACCTCGACAAGCTCGTTGGTCTATGATGCTATCGGAATTTGACCTGAAAATAGAGCACGTACCAGGGACGAAAATGTTTGAAGCAGATGCATTATCGCGCCGTCCTGATCATATGAAAGATGACGACATACTGGACGATGTTATCATGTTACCCAATAACAAGTTCATTCGCCTTATTGCCACAGACCTTGCTCAGAAAATCCGAGATGCTACATCACTTGACAGTTTTGGAAAAACCATCATTGAAGTCATAGAAACGCAACGCGCTCCACCTATTAAATCCAAACTCCAGGATTGGGCGTTTGTCGACGGCATCGTTCGATACATTGACAGAGCATATATCCCTGATCTTGGAACACTCCGCACCAGCATTATCAAAATGGTCCATGAATCGCCCACTTCCGGGCATCCTGGACGCTTGAAAACGTTAGAATTGCTACAACGAGATTACTGGTGGCCAGGAATGTATAAACACGTCAAGGAATGGATCACCGGATGCGCCACATGTCAGCAAATGAAGGTGAACACTCACCCCAATACCCCAGCCCTCCTACCAATCGGGTCAAAGGCGACTCGACCATTTCAACAAGTGACTCTGGATTTTATTACCGATCTTCCCATTTCTGACGGATTTGACTCGATTTTGGTCACGGTGGACCATGGTCTTACGAAGGGGGTAATTCTTACTCCTTGCAAGAAAACCATCGACGCACTAGGAACAGCAGACCTTTACATTTCCGAAATATTCAAGCGCTTTGGTCTACCAGATGTACTTATTTCAGATCGAGGACCGCAATTCTCAGCCAAGGTCTTCCAAGAAATTAGGAAAACATTAGGAATCGATCATAGAATGAGCACCGCCTATCATCCGCAAACCGATGGAGAAACGGAACGAGTGAATCAAGAATTAGAAGTATATCTTCGAATATTCTGTGCCAATGAAGCGCACACTTGGAAACAACTATTACCAATTGCCGAATTTGCCCATAATAACCGCCATCATGATTCAGTTAAAGCATCGCCTTTCCAACTTATGTATGGAACAAACCCTGTTGCACTACCTACTGCGGCGCAGAAAATGACGACACCAGCAGCAGAAGAACGGCTACAGTTACTACGAAAGGCTAGGGAAGAGGCCCTTGCTGCGCATGAATTAGCTAGACAAATGGTGGCTAGACGAATCAGAGACAAGTCAATCAAATTCGAAATAGGAGACAAAGTTTGGCTCGAAAACAGAAACCTTAATATCCCATACCAGTCCAGGAAGCTAGCGCCAAAACGAGAGGGACCCTTCCCCATTGAACAAGTTTTAGGACCAGTAACGTATAAACTCAAACTCCCGAAACAATGGCGCATTCATCCAGTCTTTCACACGTCACTCCTTATGCCATATAGGGAGACTGAAACACATGGACCAAATTACACAGCCCCACCTCCTGATCTCGTAAATGGACAAGAAGAGTTTGAAGTTGAAGCGGTTCTTGCACACCGAAAGCGTGGGGCAGGATATCAGTATTTGGTTAAATGGAAAAACTACGGTCCGAATGACAATTCCTGGGAACCAGAACGCAATCTAGGTAATGCTGCGGATATCTTGCAAGCATATAAACAGAGAAGACAGTTGTAAAAATACCCATGTCTCGCTATCATAACCGCCGAATCCTTAAACAAAATATCCGATATACGAAGAAATACTGTTCTACTCGAGGACGATACTCCCCAAAACTCTACGAAAGATTTCGAGGACGAATCATTAAAATTCCTATCTATCGTCCTCCAACATCTCCGTTAGGATTACCACGATTTTCTAAAATCATCCGGACACGAGCAGTCCGACAAACTGCACCTAGAGCCTCCAGACTAACCACCGGACACTTAAAACATCCACAAGGGCACGTAGAATTCCCATTTAATGCTCGCCTTCACTATCTCCCAAAATATATGGATCTTACATTTGATCCTGAAGAATTACCATACTATCCCGAAGCCAGATCACATTTTCCATCACCCAACGTACCTTTGAATCACAGATACGAGGTGTACGCCGAGATGGCCCTTCGAAGAGAAGAACCTGAAAAATATGTTTTCGTTCAGGAGCTAAAACGCGCCGGCAAAGAAATCGAAATATACCGCTGGGTTGCTGATCGGCATGTCCCAAATGCACAAGCCAATTTCAACGATGCGATGGACAGTCTGGATTTCCTGAATGCAGTCACTGATGACCCGGTTATCCCTGATGCGCCGGAACAAGCCGTCATACAAGGCGATAACCCTATCACAGACACCGAGCATGAGAACGAGGTTTCCACCGTCACCAGGAATGAATTGAGCGAATCAGAAGAATCTGATGGGGAACTTGAATACATTCCCACCATCAGAGCGCCCGCGTCATCTTACCAATTCTCGGAAGAGGAACTCCTGACTGTCAATTATGATGACGAAGTGTTCAATTGAACATAAAAGGACGCTTCAACGCGCATCGGATTCCCCAACCTAACTGTCATAACCATGCCTGCTTTCTTCATCACCGTCGCCTACCTCATTGCCTTCGCCTTTGCCCTCCTGGTCACAGCATGTGGCCATTACTACGTTGAACCCGCCGCCATCCTATCACCCTTCCTCGCCGCCGCTCACGACCTCCCACTTGAGGTCTTTGTCAACACCACCATCACCATTGACGACTTCGAATTCGCTGACCTCCCCGAACTTCACGAACACCCGGCAGAACTCGCTGACACCGTTACTGTCCCCATCATACCCGTTCCGCCCGTCGTCACCCGCCCCCGCAACGCCATGCTTGACAACGTCAGCGACAACCTCGCCACCTTGGTCACCTACTTCAACTTGTTTTCCGAACCTCTTGATTTTATCACCGCCCTTACCCTCACTACCGACCCGCACACTCTTACTTATGAAGAACGGGACGCGATGCTCGCTCAAGCAAAACAATTACAGCGAGCGATTCAAAGCCTACAGTGGCGAGTGGAGACTGCCGACAAGGACGTCGGACGTAATATAATCAGTTGGCTGGAATTCTCGGCAGGACCACGGCTGGACGAATTCATGGTAGAAGTCGGCGACTTTCTCGCATACGAAGGGGGTAATGTTACAGTTCTCTTTTCGTTTCGTCTCCGTGTCTCAGTGAACCGTTTCATCATCATCATTACTGCGCAATGTACAGCATGGACGCTATCTCCTTTCGTAACTACTTTCATGTTTCCTTTCTCGAGTAGCTACAGCTTTATTCCTTTTACGATTCCTTTGTTCTCCAAAACGTATATAAACTCCATGTACCGTAGAGTAACCTCAGTTCCAACTTAGACGAGTTTTGCTCTCAACCTCACTTGAACTCGACGCTCTTCTTCTCCATCGTTCTCAAGACCTTCGTCATCGTTTGACTTAGCGTCTAAACTCTTTGTCCAGTGGCTGGGAGCGGACCGAGACTCTGCTTGTCGCTGTTGACTTAGAACGAACTACGACGAGGGCATCGTCCATAACAGCGCACGTGCTCACGAGCGCGGCAGAAAAGGCGTTGACGGTTGAGCTTGACATCCGCACTCGGTGGTCGTCACTCTGTATGAAACTACCACTGAGATAAAAGTAACCTGCGCGGCTTACGCGCACGCTAAATCTTGAGTACGCGGCGGTCGTATACCATTCTAGTCGTTGCCGTGTAGCCATCGTTGGCGGCAGATGCAACGATGATTGCATTGGATGAATAGCCTCATTGGAGGCCGCTCGAGGTGACGAGGGCAAAATGAACAGCTGTTTGCTAACAGAGGGACACATGTTATCTGAAGCTCGGACCGACAGAGCAGAGTCAGACTGTGACCGAACCTTGTGCGTTCCATTATCATGTAATCGACAGCTTGCAATTGTCGGCGCGGCCTTGCTCAAGCCCGCGTTCCGCCCAAGAGCTCACCTGCAGGCTGAGCGTCTGCGGCGCATTAGTGCCCAACACCGTTGTCAGCTCTGCCGGAGAGTGGAGATGTCGGTATGGGGAAGGAAAATGGGATGCAGGAGAGACCGTTATCGACGATGTGAGAGGCAGACTACGAGTCATCGCTGCCACCTTCGTTCAAGATTTTCGTGAGATGAGCCGTTTCTAGGCTCACGTCGGCGGCAAGGAACTGAACCAGAGGGAGCAGAGTATGTTGCGGTAAAGACGGGACCTGCAGGCAAAGGAGACTTGAAAGAGGGAGTTCTGGAACGGTAAAGGGAGAGTTGGAGCTTCTGGTAAGCCGCGAGTTGCGGGTGATGGACGGGAGCGCTTGAAGACCGTCTTGAAGTGAAAATGGTGGTGGCGGATGATGTGTTGTGCAATCGGCTACACAATCCTGCTGTTGGTTTGATATGGTCGAGATGGACGACCGCCCTTTCTATTGTGCTGGGATTAGTGATTTCCCAGACGATAAGATTCCTGAGGGATGTACCTAGAAGGAAACCGAACAAGAGTATGCATAGCAGGCGAGCCTCATGGAGATGGGTTGTATTGCGTTGAATGTGGGAGTTCATTGGTCAAGGGCATCGTGCCCTAGTCCAGGGGGAGTCTGGCAGTGAAACTCGACTCAGATCGTGATAGACGTGATTCAGACTAACCTGTGAAAGCCGTTGAGAACGAAAATGTCAACGGGCGGGAAGATAACTTGCCAGAAGAGCCGCAATCGGCATTGGGCGTCAGCAAACAGTCGGAGACGTGAAGACGATAGAGATCGTCTTATGGCCGTTGAGAATGAGTATGGCGATAGGTGTGGGATGGATCGTGTCATGGACGACGCATATTTTCTTGCAAATCCGGTGCGAGTTGTGCTCTCGGACCCGTCGTTCAGTGTTTGACGACGAAAAGAGGAAAAGTGAACCAACGATGAGGGCGTAGCATAAATACCTTTATGTAATTTAAGTGCCATAGTAGTCTGTTCATGGCAAGTGTCTCGTCTTTCTTTGTCTTGAACGAACAACAGAACAATCGTCATATTGCTGGCCTGACCTTTCACAGGAATGCGTAGCCCCGTGTTCCGAGTAAGATCTTCCATGCGTGTACTTCCACTAATCCGGTGTTCATGGCAAGCGCGCGGTCCTACCATCGTCCCAGCTGGTGAAACCCTGACCTCAACATAAAAGATGGAATGGTGATGAAAGGGGACAAGCGTTGTAATGTGGTGACTCACGTCCATAGCCAAGCGGCACTGCTCCTAGCGTCAACATCTGGAAAGCGAGCGCTAAGACTTGGCATTGTCCGAACAAACACGTGCAAATAGCGCTGAACACGCTTCCGCTGATCGAATTGACTCTTGACGATGTTGATCTGAAACTAATTAAAGGATGTACCCTGGAGGTGGTGGTATTATAATGTCTGGACCACAGTATTGGCACTTGCCGCTATTGTTCGTGTTCGTGTTGTCGCTTGCGCCGCTAGCGGTTCTCACTCGTCATGCAATGCTTAGCCCTTCCTGCTTCAATTCTTGAGGCCTGCATGGTAAGGTTGAAGCAGCGAGTTTATCGCCGAACAGGAAGTCGGCACCACACTTGAGGGTTGATGCATTGAGCGCATACCCCTTTCCCTTTTCTCTTCCTCTATCCTCCTGAGTTCCTGTACCGGGGAAATACTCGCCGAACTCGTGAAAGCTGCGCGTCGTGTAAAATGCTTCTTCCACTCCACCGCCGTGATGGCAGTCGATGTCTGTATAGCACGCAGGGGTAGGTGCGCAGTAGTTCCAGCCGAGCACAATGTCATTGATGTGGCAAAATCCGGACACTTCACGCTTCTTGGCTTGTGCAGCCCGCCGGCCCAGTTGATCGGGATGTCGGCAGACCCGGAAGCGATATGGTTGGCTGTGCCTGGTCGAAGATGTGAGTTGTGGGGTGGAGGCATCAAGCTGGAATAGATGGCGCACCAATGGACCCTCCTGCGGATATCGAGCAGAATTCGAAAACTCCTTCGAATGGGGCCCTGGGAGCTTATTGTCCCCGACGAGAACTTTGACCGTGTCAGTATCCCATATGACAGAGGTGGAATGCGCGGCGTACACATCGTCTCATGATCCTCCTCCTTTTCTGGTGTCACTACGCAGGAAATGGACGTGAGCTCATGGCTTCAGGTGTTGCTCGCTTCGGTCTCTGCCAGAAAAGTCAAGGTTTGAGATGTCATAGTATGGTATAAAACTCACAAGAACGTGCATTTTATCCAGCACATCATTCACCAGACATGCGTCACCCTTGTCCAATGAAATTTCATGGGATGACCAAGGCCATACGTGTATACAATGTCTGTTTTGCAGGCCTCCATCAGTATTCAGATTTCCAGAGCTGAACGTGCACCGTCATAATAGTACGACACCCGACGCTTTGGAATTGGAGGCAGGCGATGAGGCCTTGAGCGGTCGCGCGGATGTTTATGTCAGCACCAAATTGGGACTCAATATCTTGGCGGTTTATCCGCATGTCGCTGCTGCAGATGGCCAAAGCTCTGGCTCAGCTCAAGGCCGCCACGAAACACTACTTAGGCCCGGTCCCCATTGCAAAGTGTCGTTCTTTTCAAGTGTTTATCCAGGATGTGATACCTCGTAACTAAAACCGCATTTGCATCCAGATTGGTGGAGACGTCACTTTATCGCATGCATTTCCTCTCATCCTATTCCACATATGAATTTCTTCTAGGGAACTGCCTTACGTATCGATGTCAGAAGGGCATGGTCTTGGATCGAACAGGTGAGAGCGTGTGGCGGGCGCTCGCAGCAAATCTACCGCTGAGAGCCTCCATTTCAGCGTCTGTCCACAGATATGGACAATTGTGCAACGCGATGATGTACCATTGTCAAGCTTCAAGCTTCAAGTCCCACCACGTTTCCAATGACGTTTGTGCAGAGCGAAGTGTTTACTCTCCAGTTCAGATTCGACCCGGCTATTGTTCGTGGTAGTCGATGGGAAAGAGGCGCCCGTTCACCCGGTGTGAGTTTGACGCTTCTCCTTGTGCTGATTGGCGCTGAACGACCGATTGAAGCACGTGTATTAACAAGTGTTACACCGAACGAATATACATCTCCCAGAAACACCGATTCACACTAAGACAAGACAAATTCAACAGTGCTGATGGATTGGTCAAGGTTAAGGTTGGGGTAATGATTCGCACTGTCACCCATTAATCGCAATCTCCTCGTCCCTCCCCTACATCACCACCTCACTCAAAAACTGACCAACGTCCCCACTCCGATCTTCGTCTCTGACTTCTTGCCCATGTACAGATCATGATCGAGCGAGGCAAAACTTTTGCCACCCAAGCCACTGTCACCTGTCAGAAACCGTCCACGCACAAAGGAAACGACCGCTCGTTACCTTGGCGAGGAAAAACTCTGCAAAAGCCACGTCCACAAGGATATTCTCGTACATCACCTTGCCCAAATTCCTCCCCATGACCCGACATAATTCAGACTAAGCACTACCAAAAACATCAGTTCGTTTCACTAACCGTCCAACAAACTTGCCACTTACGTTCACATGTGGATTAGGGTACAGCCTCTCACCAAGACCGTCATCCCGCGCTTGTTTTCCTAAACTGCCTGAGTTATCAATTCCGTTTCGTTAATCGTGCTCTCACCAAGACCGTCTTCCCGCGCTTGTTTTCCTAAACCATTACGCAGGGGAGCTATCAATTCCGTTTCGTTGATCGTGCTCTCAACCGTTTTCCTCGACCGTTATCCCGCGCAAAACCATTACAACGGTACGTTTTCAATTTCAATGATGTCTGATTATTCATAACATCATTTAGATGAATCGCCATTACCCTCTGTGTTAATCCAGCTACGTCGCTTCTCCTTGTGCTGATTGGCGCTGAACGACCGATTGAAGCATGTGTATATGTACGTTTGAGGGCGAGTAACTCACATTTGCGCTAGATATACGAATCGATATTGGCAAATGAGTGGTCCCCTGTGCTGAGCGTCGTAGCTGTATGCGTGGCGCTCCAAAGCGTGCTGGCGTCGTGTAAGGTTCGTCCTTGTTCTCTCTCTCTCTCTCTCTCTCTCTCTCTCTCTCTCTCTCTCTCTCTCTCTCCATATTTCTTTCCTCTCTCACTTACGCGCCCAGCCGATTGGCAGAAGAAAGAACGGTACGCATACATCATGCCCAATAGTTTTCGTACGATGGCTGATGACGCCACACAGCTACGTGAGATACTCGCCCCCTCTTTTTTCTCCTCGTCAGAAGACGGAAATTGGACGAGAAGTGGCGGGATCAACATTCAATTATATTATCTCTGTTAATCCTTGCAAAAATGAATGATATTTCTGTATATATTCAATTGAATACTACTACTACTACTCAGCTAAGTACTTGATTTAAGTGCACTAAGCAGAGTATTGTAACATGTAAAACAAGTAAGAACAAGTCGCCTACCACTTGTAACGGGTGTGCTAAAGTGTGGAAGGAAACGAGTTTGAACTGCAAGTGCATCCCCAGCCTTCATGGATATTTTGTAGTTTAATTGTGGCAGGCATAAGTCACCTCCACTGAAGTCACCTAGTGGTATGATCCAGGTTATTCCTCCATCATTTCTGTCAATATGAATCTTCTCGCTGGCCCCTTCCTTAACTGCTATGGTGGTGAAAGCCCCACCAAAATCAAGCCAGGGGCATTGTGATAGAAGGTCCTTCTGCTCTGTTATATATTTTTTGAGCCTGTTCTGATCTTAGTACAAACGAGCAGCTATCATTTATAAATATCTACTCACTGTTTTTGTAGCTCCCATTGAGATGGGGCATACAACTCCATAAAGCGCGCTATCTTGGGCGCCAACTTGTGCTGAACATACCTCAGGAAACACTCCATTGCCTGCTTTGCATCAGGGCTTGTCCACTTGGTCGTGTCCTTCGATATGTGGGGTGAATCTTGGTATCGCCTCCAGATGCCTAAATGCAAGGCTGGCTTATCTGAACGAGCCGTTTCCCCATGCCCATCAGATGCAACACCGGCCGCTTGAAGGTTATCCCATTTGCGAAGGAATTTATCTCTCTGACCTTTAGGTATGACATTTTGGAACTTTCTTGCAAGGATGGTGGGATGTGCCCCATTCAGGATTTTATATTCAATAGGTGCAAATTCTCGATCTTCCCCAGGAGCCCTGATAGTGTTCTGGACAATGTCTGGACATGGTATCACGAGACTTTCATGGCATCCGATGTCAAGTAATTTGGTAGAATCTGTTTCAAAATGGTGACTGGTGACGTTGCTGACATGCTCCTGGCTGCCTGAGAAGCGAATAAAGTCACTGGGACAATGCGGCACATTTGCCACAACTGGTACACTATCAGTTTCTGACCTAATTAACTAAAATTTAGCACTCACAAGCTCGAGCCTCAGCTACCTTTCTATTTGCTTCTGAATATCCTCGTTGTCGTTCAAAATGTCGAGCGCGGCCAGCTGGGCTTCGTTGACCTCGTGATTGACCTAGTCAACGAAGTATTGGTACAATGGCCCAATTACTCATTAAATGATCTGTTACATACCACTGGTTTTTTTTGTCTTCCTGGACCTTGTCATTGTTGACACCACAGAGCACAGAATTCTCAACAGAGATGTGCGAAAAATATTTGACACAAGACTGGACGAGGGTAGTATCGAGCAATATTTTGTGCGCAGGTGGTACAAAAAGAGTGTAGCGGGTCGGCAAAAATGACTGAGGGGCGGTGCTGATAATGTAGAGAATATATACTAGAGCAGTATGGCAGAAAGGGAAGGCTATCGATGTTTCGCGGCGTCGACGGTCTGTAGCATGATGCGCATCACAAAAGTCTATCAGCACATCAGCTGTACCGTCATGTAGGAATTTTGTATTGATGATCAAATCAGCCGTCACTCCGATCATCAACTCCATTTTGAAATCACGGCCCTGCCAAACTGATCCGTGCCGATAAAGTTGTGATGCACAGGATTGCTCGCCTGTAAATGTTTGAACATGATGTGAACCGAGTACATCAGCTGCCGTTGCCCAGGTCGATTTGAATCCGCGATTCCGATGGAGTCGACTGACCAGCCCAGCGGGTTTGCCCCTTCCCATCCACCCGTACTGAGCACTAGCATTCCCTTGCGAGGGCAGGCCCTCATCTGTATTCGTCCCATCTGCTATACATATTGCTAGTCGGCCCTCGTCTGAGCCATTGCCCTCGCGGCCCATGCTGGTTTGCTTGCAGGGATCAGTGCAGGTAGTGTTAAACGTCCAAGTATGGGTCACTGTGACGTTTCCCGCCTACGCACAGCATATTACCAAATTTCCTTGTCCTTGTCAGCGAAACAATGTCCACCACGGAGAAGCACTGAGAAGCGGACCTCGTTCTTCATCCGACTATTCACGTCTTCAAAACTCTTCCATGACCGCTCAACATCGGAAAGAACTACTACAAGCTCTCACCTGTAGTCCGGATTCTGCCCCTTGCCATTACGACGACCTGTTATATATGTATATCGTGGTCTCCAAGTAACCACCCATAACTAGTAACCGTCAGTTTGCTTCGCTCGGTCTCTCGATTTTCAAATGCTGACCGTCGTTTGCCAAATGTTTAGGCCGCGCACCGGCATGCCTGTGCCCAGTGCCCATCTACCTGCCCCTTTGCCTGCTCCCCTCTCCCTCGTTCACCGCCCGCTCCCTCCTCCTATCACTGCCGCGCTCCCCCTCTCGCAAAGGAGACTTGAAAGAGGGAGTTCTGGAATGGTAAAGGGAGAGTTGGAGCTTCTGGTAAGCCAGAGTTGCGGGTGATGGA
>JAEBUS010000148.1:21563-69113 GCA_023014475.1 Amanita pallidorosea | reverse complement strand
AGGATCATGCAGGATATTGTTTCTCGCTTCAAGTTTCCCAATACCATTTTGTCATGCATCGAGAAACTCGAACTTGAGTTCAATCCCTCCGATATCGACAAAACTTTTAGCAGTGCACCGATCAGTTTCATGAGACTATGATCAGTGGCCCTTAGCGAGAGGTGCCATTTCACATCATTGGATTCAGACGTCTTACTGAACATTTCTCTGCCACGGAGTTTGATGCTCCACTTCAAAGCAAGAGACCTGATACCAGTCTTTGATACATTGCGACAAATGCCATTACTACATAGACTGCTGAGGACGACATTCGCTGTTGTGGTACCAGTGCAAGAACGAAATGATGCAAACAATTGCATCAGTGAAGTAGCATCCAGCTTTCCCTTTGATTGCTTTCACAGCCTGCGGGCGTTAAGGTCTGGTTTGGTGCTTAGATCGGGGCGCGATCGTGTCGCAAGTATTTGTTGAGGGGGCCCAACCGTGCACAGTATCTTGAAAGTTGACGGGACCATCACTGGCCGCGGCGGTCATCTGAGGTCGCGGGAAACCTTATATTATATAATATAGCCACGTGTTTTTCTTCCAGTGGGGGCAGTGCTGAGTCTCCGCTTCAATCCGAGTCATCCTTGCAATGCCTTCCGAGTTACCTCAACTTGACGACTTCACGCAGCTCACTCTTTTGCTGCGCCTCGTCACTACGTTAAAGAATCCAAACGCTGGCGAAGGAACTTTGGACCGATTTTCAGAGAATGCTCGTGTCGGGCTATACTATGAAGACACCACAGGATATGAAGCGGATTTTATGCCGCTGGATGCCATCACGGCAGTTCTCGTGCAGAATCACGAAATTGTTGCTGCCTGTTATCGGGCGGGCCCCAAGGCCAGCATTGACCTCACTGTAATGGCATCCGACAGCGCACCGAGCGCCGTCGTATATCCATCGCTGGGTGATAATGCGGATGAAGTTGATGAATGCTCTATTGAAAATGGATCACCATCTCAAAAGCAGCTCGTTTTTACCGTTTTAGCTAACCCTGACTCCATTACTTCCTCATCCAACGAAAGCTCGAGCCAGGGCTCGCAGAACAGGGAGCATCACAAACTAAGAGTAGTCCCCCAAACAAATGGTCATTGGGATGCTGTCAAAATCGACCCTTTTTGCCGTCTAGCCATGTGAGTTCATTAACTTACGGTCGTCACAGATCTTAACTAGTGACCGGTGGCCAGGGGCGGATCATCTCTGGAAGATCATGTCGCAACCGTTTCTTCCTATATGGAAGACTACAGGAACGATGTGGACGCTCGTGACGAGAATTCCCGCCGGTTCTTTAAATATCTTCTTTCCGTATCCTGGCGAAAGCTCCATCGGCGGATAAGCTCTTGGCAGGGACTTGGTTTCGCCACCATTTGGTTCAATTATTGGGAACAGTATAAAAGTGACATCCAGTTGGGCCCGTTGGGATCTTCCAAGCGAGATCCTCGTGATAAAGCGCTTGCTACTTTCCTGCAGCAAAATAGCAAGGCTATGGTCGCCTCATTATATAACACCTTCGATAACATGTTAGAATCTAATAGCCAAAGAGTCATTTCTTTCGAGGCTTTGATGGAAGCAGCCGAGAGTGGGAAAGCTCTCTACACCCAGGATACTGTGGCGCAGTTTCATGATCTTGTTTGGGCAACATTTGTCCGGTTCGGCCGTTGTCTCAGGGAAATTGCCGATGAATATAACAGCTTGGCACAAAAAAACGAGAAATTCAAATACGCATCACATAACGACGAGAGCTTGCAACTAAAAGACGAGGAATCCAAATCCGCGTCCTTGACAAGCAAATTTAATTCTGCCTTACGCTACGCGCGGCTACTCCTTTGCATTTTCACCTCGGCATCGATGAAGTCCCACGTTAACAATCTTGTGCAGATGGGGGCCAAGTATATGTACCCTTCGTATCAACAAAGGATGGTATATCGGAAATTTGGTGAGAAATGCGGTATTAGAAGTAACAGCAACCAGGAAATCGAACGCCCCAGCGAATGCAGATTTACTTGATGAATGATGATACGACAATAGGGGTGCACAAAGTTTTCGCCATATGTAAACATGAAGCTAACAATTTTCGTGTAGGTACCAGCATCCGAGGATGCACACATTTATCTTGCGTGGGCCAAAGTTTTTGTCTATCAGTTTATTGGAAAGCGTGTGCTGGAATCCTATTGCGAGCACCACCCAAACCTACTCCCCGTGAACGTATCAGTTCTAGCTGTCGACCGTTGCAACTACATTGTTCCGCCCTGGGAGTGCTTCAAATCAACCATGGACACCGTCTTGATGACGACTGGCGATAAGTCTGCCACCGAACTTGTCCAAAATTTGGAAGAGAAACTGAAAGATGCTGACCCGGAAATGTACGGGAGCGGTGGGGTAATTATCAAGCAGTTTAAAAAACTTTTAGACGGAGACAAGGCCGAATATGTCGCTGGCGTACATTGTGAGGCGGTGCTCGCGGCACTTTGCAGCGGTAATGCTTTACCGGAATGGAGTGATGAAAATTTGCGTAAGACGTGTCAGGTACATCCGCCCATGTTGTCATGAAAATGTTTATTGACTTTCATGTGATGTTTTAGGCACTGCGAGGAACCCATATTTCGGTGTCGAAACTTTGCTGCCCAGTTTGTTGGGAGCTCTTGGGCATATTGAGAGGTTCCGTTTCAGGCCCAGGACCACATTTACTTGTTCGCGGCTGTCATTCTACGGTTTACCCAGTAGTGCTGCCGGGGTGGCTTGATGACGGTATACGAAAAAGGATGGTGGAGTCATTCAAAAATCATCTTCGCAAAGAACTCCACCTCCTCGCAAATCCGTCGAGCGAATTTTCATTACCTTTTGCTACCTCGAAGACGCATCGTCCAAATCAGCTAAGCGAGGCAAACATTAGCATGAGCAGCAGTCGAGGCCATGCAAGGCCCCTCTCTGATTTGGCAAGTAGTCCTGGGCTCTAAGATTATGTGCTGGTAAAGCCAGTAGGTTGTTATGTGCTAGCATTCAGAACAGAGTAGCTGATGCATTTTTTAGAATTACTGGTTCTCATGTTTGTACTGTGTCAATATGCACATTATATTAATAAACAGATTTGTCCTGCGTGCGCGTCCATCTGTCTTACTCCACAAACTTCGGATAACAGGTACTGCCGTTCTTGGATAATTATTCAGGTTGTAAAACGAGATCAAGCAGCAAGCGGTACGTTCATTTTTGATCTTATATCTAATAAATTTGTAGCTCACAACTGCTACTTGTGCGGCCGCGTTTGCAGTTACCGTTTTTCTTTCCGTACAGCCACTGATCCTACTACTCTCGCGATAAGTTGTCTATCTCTCCTATCGCACGTTCTCTAAAGCGAACAGACGATATGGCCGAGATGACCAACCGGTAAGCTTGTACATCATAGTAGTGTCGTCTACTAACGAACTAAAGCGTCACCGTCCCCGACACCGTTTTAGGTATTGAAATCGTCGTCGTAGCGCATATCGACGCCACTGGACGGGCCAGAGTTTTTGCCATCGTCACGGCGCTCGTCAACACCGTCGCAGTTGAGGACGTGGATGAAGAAGACGAAAGGGAGGTCTTCCGAATGTTGGTTGACGTTGAGATGCGAGATGATGTCACCGAAAATCGGATCTGAACGATGTTTCTGACGGACAACAATCTTATTCGTATCACTAGTGTGCATATTACTTGGTTGTTTCTAACGATTCCACACGTAATTTATTAAGAGTATTTGAGACGGAATCTTCGAATCCGACGCCTGTGTTCCAAATTGAAAAATTATGCACCAAATCGAACCTTTACGCAACAGCAATATCCTGCGCATGCCAGTGTTTCCGTTATGTGTTCGTACTGTTATTAGTGGAAAACTCGGCTCAGTCCGACGCAGGCACCGTGACTGATGCACTGATGAGTCAGCAACGCGGCTTTGCGAAACGTAATGGCTGCTCCAGTGAAAGGAATCCTGGTTGGTCATTCACTATTGTTTCTGATACTTTCTAATGCTTTACAGCGGCGCACCGCGTCATTTTCCGCGACCCCTATCGCTACAAGCTCCGTACAAAGATGTTCGAAGGCCTACACACAGACGCAATTTGTGTCTAAACTGGCAGATAACGCTTGAATGCGGAGATCGTGTTGGGACGATCCAGAACAGGGACGATGTGGTACAATGGTTGGGTTATATGTATTTGTGGGTTTTTCTTTTAGCGGTTTGGTAGAGGGTAGGATGCTGACGCATTTTTTCTAATTAGATATGTTCGGATGGTCAAGTCGCTGTCGCTTTACAGTGATGGCATCAAAATCAGGAAGGTGGCGCCGGAGCTTGTCCAGATATCGTCCATACCATGGCGGCTCTACTGGAGAAGCGTCAACTCAAGTATGAGCACTCGTCCAGCGGGTTCCAAGGTACAAGATTGAGGCGGATCGCGTCCCACTATCATGTCACATACAACTCGATGATGCTGTACAACCAACATCTCAAGTCTACCATGTCATCAATCGCGTATTTCCTCTGTCCAACGAATTCGAGCTGTTGCCCGTGAGACAAGAGGAGAAATTTTCGACCAAGTTACTGGAGCACATGTCGATATCGGTTAAGGAAACCGTCGACGAGCCAGCTGCGAAGAGCGATGTCCTTTTATATGCGTACATTTCAGGACTCAAGTTAGATGGCTTCGTCCTCGTTTCTGACGTGGTTTACGTTACGCAATCCGCTGGACGGTTTTCGCGCCACATTTGAAGGGGGGATGAGCAGTCCCTGCTAGAGCCGCTCTGGAAATATTTGAGGAGGTCGAGAAGAGGATGTGGCGTTCGCTGACTCCACGTCGTCAGTTCAGAGGTGTCTTGGCAGAAGTGACACGCAAGGCGGAAGGCAGACAGTTCCGCCAAGATATCGAGAAGCTCAGAGCCGTGCGTCCAGAAAGTGGGACACCTGCTGTGAGCAAGAGGAAATCCGATAAGGTCAACAACTTGACCGAAACTGATAAGTACAGTTTTTATTTGTTGTTTAAATTGCTACTCACGTTCCATGCAAGGAACTCACTCCCTCAGGTTTACTCCCAGACTATAGGAAGCCGACCGTCTTGCACAAGCGCAGTATTGAGCAAGAAAGTGAGGACGACGATTCCCTCGCACAGTTTGGGAGTTTCATACCTGAAGGGGAAAGTGATAAAGTAGAGAGGAAGGGCGCAACGAAGAAAGGGATCAAGAAGCTGAAGGATGAAATGTCAGGCCATATCCTCTTATGCGTGCTCCACCATAACTAACGAACAAAGTTTCAGATGATTAAGATTGAATCTAATCCCGCTGCACCAAAAACGCTTCTTGAAGCGCGTCAGGGTGCGAAGAACTGGTCAACAAAGCATTTGCCTTCAGGAACTGCAATGGATTTTGAGGGCCAGGTCGTGCCATTGTTGCGCATGAAGACAGGATCACTCCATCCCTGGAAATCGCCAACGTTACTTGAAATGCAAGGAATTTTAGATGAAGTGTTTGAGGCAGGGAAATACAGAGTCACGGAAGACGGTGCCTGGTTTGGGCTGGTAAGAGTCTTGGTATTTTCTCTGCGATAATGTTATCATGTCCTCTAGATGAACGCGCGCCTGCACAGCTGGCACCGAGGGTTTGTAGATGCTGCTGAATCAAGTTTAGCTGCGCTCGTGTCGGATAACAGCGGCGAATTGAATAATACGGAAAAGATCAAAGAATTTGTTACGTTTTACCTTTCAAAAGCGTCAGATGGAGAAAGCCAAGTGTTCCAATGGAGAGAGATAGATGATGAGGCAACGGGCACCAAGGTGCTTATCCTTTCACTCGGCGCAATATTTGCTGATAGTCAATATATGATAGGGTTTTTTGGCTTCGCAACTAATCACCCGAACACTCGGCATCGCGCACCTATCAAAGTTTCCCGAGATCATTGCCGACTTCAGTGAAGCAAAGCCAGTTGGCGCTATTGTACTTGCAACCCAAGCGGCAAGATTCCATCCTTTTTTTAACTGTCTAATTTAAGCTTTGCAACAGGTTGAGCATGCTCTCGTACAATGGACTACCGCTTCGTCAAGGGGACGAAGCAATTCTCAGCTGAAAACTATGGCGACCAGGAAGAACAGAATGCATCTATCGATCCTGTCACCAAGCGCAAGGTGATCAAAAAGGTGATGGTATATCGCACTCGACAACGTTTCTTCATGGACAACGTTGAAGTCTTCAAGGAGCATCACTGGAAGCTCATCCTCAATGAAGGGCGCGAATATATCCCACGCAGCAAGAAGAATAAATGGAACGAATAAGTCAACACATACAAGTCAGACGACGTTATCATCATCGAAGCCGAGTCGAACCTGTGGCCACGCAAGATCGTTGTCTGTGACTGATTAACTTGAAGTTCTCCATCTCCCATTTTCTGACTGAATTGATATTGACGTGACTATCTTTATAGACCCAATACTTGTCTCCCAATGTTTGCTCTCCTATCAACATATCAACACTCGCTTGTACATCAATGCTCGCTGGCCTATCAATGTATCAACACTCGCTCACAAGTATCAATGCTGACCGGCCTATCAACGCTCACTGTTTGTCCATCAAACTTGCTCCACTTGCTCAATCATCATGACTCGCTCTCAGAAATGCTCACTCATCGCTCGGCGCTCAGTGCTCGCTCATTTATCAAGATTCACTCACTCGTCACCCGGCACTCACACATTTATCAAGACTTGGCACTCTCTCATCACTTGGTGCTGACTCTTCACTTGGCGCTCAGTGCTCGCCCACGCATCAACATCAACAGTGCTTACTTGGGCTCAATCAGCTCACTTGCTCGATATGGATGTATAATGCTCGCTACGGGTGTACAATGCTTGGCAATAGCTACTAGGTTTGTAACCTAGTAGCATGTATAAATGCAATACCTACTTTTGCGCAACTTGTGATACTTTGTAAGGAATTGAAGTGAAGCGAATGGTTTGTAAGTTCAAAGAAAGAAAGACTTTGTAAACAAACTGACCTTTTGTAGAAAGCTGGTGGGTGTTTTTGCGGCTTGGTTGACTTCGGCTACTTTCAAAATCAACGAAGCAGGTAAAGCCGATGTTGATGTTTTGCTGATGACTCGGAGTTTGCGTGGAGGGTTTACTTGTCATGCACGTTGTGCATGATCATCTGATACCATAGATTTCCACCATACCTCGTCTCGCAATGCATGTAAGGTCTTCCGATAACCAAGATGGGCCAGTAGCGAGTGTATGTGAGTGATTATTATTTCACGAGCGCTTCGTTGCTCAATCATGATATCAGGTATGCATAAGACTTCTATGTCGCCGCTTCGTTTGAAAACCTATCCATTGTCGAGTCGGAAATCCGCAAAGTTTATTGGGTTGGCTAGGATCTCCGTGAAGAACGGGTCTTTTGAGTATTGGTGACGGAAACATTCAGGTATGTCATAGCCAATTCCACCTCCGGTCTGCAAGACGGCTGAGACATCTAAGTCAGTTGAGGATGATGGTTGTTCCGGCATTCCAGCTACTCTGGTTTCCGTATAGGCATCTTTCGGATCTGGTGGTAGCAGCGCTGCAGTTGGGCGCCGTTTACGAGTTTGTTTAGGCTCAAAGTATGTGCGTTTTTTGCGCTGGCCTCTGCTAGATGTGCTGATCTTCGTACCGTTCTGTCCTCTGTGGGGTCGGGAATGATGGCTGTCGAGCCAGCGTATATGGGTCGAGTTATGTCAGGTAAGATCTGTTCGACGTTACTGTCTCCATCGCGACTGACATATTCGCTTGCAGCACGGACAACACCTAGTGGTTCGTTGCTGTAAATACGGGACAATGCATCCATTACATTTGCCTCTCCAGGTACATAATGTATTTTGAACGAGAACTCATGCAATACGTCGAGCCAGCGGTGCTGATGGGCGACATATTCTGCTGGGTCATAAAGTTCCACACCGAGGCTGATAAGGTATCCCTCAGGTACCTCGAATACTTCCGGCTCGAATTCCGGGACTGTCTTCCATCCCTCATGATACTGGCCCAGTGTAATCAAACACATGCGCAGCCATTCAGCAGCATGGTAAGTGTCCCTAGTCAACTCTTCTTCGTCGTCATCTGATTCCACTGAGTAGGGTACAGTCCACGGAAAGACCTCGCGGTCATACTCGTTGGCTGCTATGACCTGCGCAACACTGAAATCCTCGGATTCCAAGTCATCAGTGCTCACCAGGTAGGTGTATTCTAAGACATCCCAATTGGTGATTTCATAATGTAAATAGGGATATGGGCTATATTCGCGAATGGTGAACCGGCGGCTCAGCTCAAGAGTTTGGAAGTGAGCACAAAACTGGAGGTGTAAGTATTCTTCTATTGCATCATGTTCATGTACAGGAACATGATCGTCTTCCTCAGATATTGTGGTTAGCCCACTCTCTGCGACGGAGGCGCCGTCAAGCGTGTCATCATCCCAAGAGTTATATTTATCAGCTGCCTCGCTGAACACGCCTCCGTCTCCAGTTCGCTTTCTACAGCATTGTCAAGGAGTATTCGAAGACTATTAACTGCTATGTCAACCTCACGCGCATGTTTTCCTCGCACTTCAACTTCTGCAATACCAACTGCGCCCGCCTTTATTGTTGGTGCTATGGGCTCATCATCAGTACCCAGCCACCAGCCGCTTACAACACGTTTCTCGTCCCTACTGACGCCGCTGGCTGCTTTTCTATGACTCCATCACCTGCGACCTGCGCCAAACAGACCATGCGCTCTGCATTGGTCGGTTCACTGACCGGTCCAGAATGTGCGTTGCGCCCTGGACACCACAAGCTCAGAAAATTGCCTCACGGAGATTTGGACGGCGAGGTTTACAGCTTCATATCTACATTACAACCGATCCCCTCTCCTCGGTTCCCCCCGGACTTGGGTGCTGCCCGAAAGATCCTTGGCTCATTGAGCTTACGGTTGTGGCATTAGTCATTTGTTTGTGCCCCCAACAAAGAGGATTGTATATGAGCTGCAAGGATCGGAAGTTGAAATCACCGATTTCATCCTGCTTGCCCGCCCGCCTTATTCTCAGTCCCATCCCTTCGCCGCCTCTCTCCCTTCTTGCCCCAGGACCGGGAGTGATTCACTCTTGCCGCCCTTGCCGCCCTCGTTGCCATAGAGCGGTTGAAGTAGTCTCAGAGCCCTCTGCTCTCTCGCCGCCATGTCTGTTCTATCCTCATTCTCACCATTCACTCTCTCCACCTTATGACGACCCTCGTCGCACTCGTTGCCAATCCTCTGCCGCGTTTGCAGCTACCGTTTAAATATCATCATGTGCATTGTTTTTCTTTTTTGCTCAAACTCTTTCGCAGTAAGTTATCTATCTATTCTATCTACAAGGTGAACAGTCGATATGGCCGAAATCTTTAACAGATAAGCTTGTATATATAGTAGCGTTGTCTACTAACGAACTAGAGCTACGATGATCCTGTCATCTACGCGCCGCTCTGTCTCGCCGCCTCCTCTGTCTCAGTCGATATGGCCGAAATCTTTGACTGGTAAGCTTGTATACCATAGTAACCTCGTCTGCTAACGAATTAAAGCGACGATCCTGTCATCTACGCGCCGCTCTGTCTCGCCCCCTCTGTCTCAGTCGATATGGCCGAAATCTTTGACCGGTAAGCTTGTATATTATAGTAGCATTGTCTACTAACGAATTACAGCGACGATCCTGTCATCTACGCGCCGCTCTCTCTCGCCGCCCTCTTCTCGCTCGCCGTATCTCAGTCGACATGGCCGAAATTTTTGACCGGGAAGCTTGTATATCATAGTAGCATCTACTAACGAACTATAGCAACGATCCTGTCATCTACGCGCCGCTCACTCTCGTCACCCTCTCTCTCTCTCTCTCTGTGTCTCAGTGCCTATTTGCCTCTGCTGCCCTCTCCTCACTTTCACTGTCCTCCATATGTGGGATACTGTCATATACATGCCACTCACTCTCGCCGCTGCCCTCTACCGCCCTTTGCCATCGTCGCCCTCTTCTCTCGCCGCTGCCCTGTTTGCCTCTGTTGTCCTCTCCTCACATTCACTGTCCTCCATGTGTCGGATCCTGCCATCTATGGCCGCTCAGTCTCGCCGCCCTTCTTGCCACCCTTTGCCTTCAACACCCTCTTCTATCCCCTCCACCCTGTCTGTGACCTCGCCGCCCTGTTTGTCTCCCGCCCTCCTCATGTTTACCCTCTGTCGCCCTTTCTGTGCTGCTTACTCTCGCCGCCCCATCACCAAGAGCCTTCTGCTGCACTCTCATTGCCCTGTATGCCATCTGCCATTCTGCCCTCTCTTCATGCTTGCCTCCCTCTCTCTCTACCCTATTCTAGACAGTGCATGAAAGGAGAGGATACAAGGAATGCAATAACTAGTTAATTAAGTTATATTTATTCTACCAATGATATATAATTATGGCCAAGAGGAGTTGATCAAGTATTGTCAGTCTGATGCTCATGATCAGGTTTCCCTTTAAGGCATAATTTATCTTTTGGCTGCTGATTCCCAATCACTAGGTTGATAGATCTCAAGCAGAATTGGACAAAAGTCACATTTTTGCTGTGATCATGCATCATGCAGATATCTCACTTGTGATTCATATTGCATGATCATTGTGTGATCACCATGAATTATCCATGATCATGGATTTTGAAAATTTGTGGCAACTCAAAGTAGATATTCAAATTATAAAATATACAGTTATGTAGAGATTGTGCCATATATACTTTAATACAGGGTGTTTGTGATCATTGCCTGTTGTCCAATTTCACACATTAAATCCAAGTCCCATCATTGCTCAAAAAAAGTTCAGTGCTTCAGCTTTGACATTTAGTTACTTTCAATTTGAGCAGTGAAATGGCTTGCATAGCAGTAACAGTGTGGGAATAATTAATCAGATCTATCCAGACCCCCCCAAAATCCTGATGGGCACAGCATCCTCATCACACTTGTATCTGGAAGTTGCTGCCCTGGATTCACTACAATTTATTACATATAACATCAGCTGTGACTCATCATTGTCTTTAGACAATGATGATGTGCTACAAGATTGTAAGTGAACATATAAGTGGATGATGCTGAATGAGACTTGGAGACAATAGATGATAAGACTGGTCCAAGGTCTCCAACAATTTTATTTCAAGTTCATGTGCTACCCAACTGGCAGTGAATGTATAATTAGATGATGACCTATGAGGGTTTGAGACCATGGATGATAATACTGTCGAAACTCTGACAGTTATTATAATAGTTACATTAGATTAGTTACACTCATTACAATAACTAATGTAATGGATATCTTATCTAATCTATATCTAATCTATATCTTATCTATTAGATAAGATTGAATAACTATTAATTAAGTGTTTCATATTTAATCATAAATAGCTTACATAATATTAGTCATGTGACTTATGACTCACAATTATGACTCACTATTATGACTCATTATGACTCATGATTAGTCATAATGACTCATATTTATGACTCATTTGGAGTCACAATGACTCATGATTATGACTCATGATTAGTCATAATGACTCACACTGAGTCATATGACTCATACAACGTCATATAGAAGGAAATGATGTCATATAGAACATCATAGAAGGAATATAAATAGATGAAGACTCAGAATGACTCGTTTTAAGGGACCAATATTATGTAATAGGTAGATTACACTGTACTTAGGTTAGGGTTTCTGAAATGCATATAAGGAGGGTGTTCTGAGCGACTATCCCCTCAGTTTTACAACTAACAACCTATTAACTAAGGCAACCTTAGCTAAAGAATGTAAGTAATTGAAACCTTACTTATTCTTGTTTCAATAAATACTAGTCCAAGGTCTCCAAAAGTATTATTTCAAGTTAATATGCTACAATACTGGCATTGAATGTGTAAGTAGATCAAGGTCATCCACAGTGTTATTCTAAGCTCACATCTGACAAGACTGGGAATGCATGTGTAAATAGATAATGCTTGATGAGACCTGGAGATAATACATGATAATACAAGCCCAAGGTCTGCAACAGTGTTGTCTCAAGCTCATATACCACCACACTGACTGTCACTGACAGTGAATGTGTAAGTGGTTGACACTCTATGAGATGTGGGGACAATACATGATAAGACTAGCTCAAGGAATCCATCAGTGTCATTTCAAGGTCATCTGCTACAAGGCTTACATTGAATGTGTAAGTTTATGATGCAATATGAGACTCAGAGGCAATAGGCTATAAGACTAGCCCAAGGGTTCCAACAGTGTCATTTCAAGGTCATATGCTACAAGGCTTACATTGAATGTGTAAGTTGATGATGCAATGTGAGACTCAGAGGCAATAGGCTATAAGACTAGCCCAAGGGTTCCAACAAGCTCATATGCTACAAGGCTCACATCAAATGTGTAACTCTTGAAGGGGGTTGTAAACCATGATAATGGTTGATAATGGCTTGTATAGCAATAACAGTGTGGGAATCATTGATCAGATCTATTATGGCATGCCAGACCCCCCCCAAAATCCTGATGTCATACCCATGCAGTTATCCACTCAAGTCTCATTCACTCGTGCTTGCTTTCTCTTTCTCTCTTGCATTTGCCTACTCCCTCGTCGTTGCAGTTGTTGTCAAGCCCATGTTGCAGAAAAGACTTGTGCTACTTGTTGTTGTCACCCGCATTCCACTGCTGTCCTAATATCCACCCTGACGTCAACCACGACTGCCACCCCACCCTTTGCATCACGTGATTCTTCCAATCCGATGTCCACTATCCAGCGCATCGCATTGCATCTGCAGCGCACACAAGAAGAACCGCTCCACGCACATCCACTCATCTCCACTACATATCACACATCTGCACAGCATGATTTCTGACACAGATTGACGGGACATTCTTTTCTAGCTCACAACCCTCCCCCTGTCTACCTGTCGCTTTGATAGAGTAGAGTGTTATTACCGGCATTGTTCTATGTCGATCAAATAACAACCTTTTTTTGCCCCAACTGAAATCCTGTCTAATATTGACCAAAAAGTTCCGAGGTTTTCTGGCAGAATTTGTGGAGGAAAAGGCCATTAATCACTGTATAGAAAAACACCAGAAAAAGGGAGAAATTATCAACAATAATTATGCCATTATGTGGCTAATCCTATTGAATCAATGTACAGCAGCACAAGCCATTAGCTAAGTAAGGTTCCAATTACGTACATTGTTAGCTAAGGTTGCCTTATACTAATGTTAGTTTGTTAGAAAACTGAGGGGATAGTCACTCAGAATGCCCTCCTTATATATGTTTCAGAAACCCTAACCTAAGTACAGTGTAATCTCCCTATTACATAATATCAGTCCCTAAAACAAGTCATTCTGAAGTCTTCTTCTATTTATATTCCTTCTATGATGTTCTATATGACATTATTTTATTCTATATGATGTTGTATGAGTCATATGACTCAGTGTGAGTCATCATGAGCCATAATCATGAGTCATTGTGACTCCAAATAAGTCATAAGTATGAGTCATTATGACTAATCATGAGTCATAACTGTGAGTCATAATTGTTAGTCATAAGTCACATGACTAATATTATGTAAGCTATTTATGATTAAATATGAAACACTTAATTAATAGTTATTCAATCTTATCTAATTAGATAAGATGTAGATAAAATATCGATTAGATAAGATATTCATTACATTAGTTATTGTAATGAATATAACTAATCTAATGTAACTATTATAATAACTGTCAGAGTTTCGACAAATCCATACTGGCTGGAAATCCCAAGGGATGGGCGTAAATTCACACTTAATAACCAACATAATTTTGGCTTAAATAGTTTGCGATAGGGGTCTGTAAATACACTCTTTCGAACCTGTTTTCATGGTGCGAAAAACAGCATTCCCACGGGGCTCAGTGCTATATTCACGATCGAAAAGCCCATTCAAGGGATCACCACCGAGCAAGTCGACAAACTCTCGCATGCCGTCAACGTCGAGGCGCAAGAATGCAAAGGCTCCGAAATGGTGTTCCAGGTCAGGTCCTAATCTGAATGGCAAGTGGTGTATTCATGGATGGAGTGATTTTGCAGATTGTCACCTTCGTTCAAGATTGGCTGAGCGACAACGTCAAGCCCCGTGTCGAAGTGGCTGGATCGTTGGCGCTCCAAATGACACAGCGGGCAATGGACGAGGAGAGGGTCGGTCGTCGTTTCCCTTTCCCAGGTTCAATTGTAGTATCTCTTTCTTTTTAGGCTCGGAAGCAGCGCAAAGTCGAGGATCTCCAGCGCGAACAAGAACGAGCCGCAAAAGAGGCCGAAACACTCAAAGCCCAGATCAAAGAAGATGCCATGCGCCAGCTTTTGGCGAGGGAAGAGTTCAAAGCTTGTAATCGCGCCTATTCCGAATCGACGGCGGTCCCCGTGGCAGGGGATACGTTGACGGAGACGTTCAGCACAGAGATTAAAGCGAATGGCGTGAGGTTTAACACCGTCAAGCTGTTTCGTCCCAGGAACGGTGAGCCACCCCTCCTCGAAACGAACAAGAGTGGTCGTTAAATTGATGCATTAGTATATAGAGGGCCTAGGAACCGTCGATCTCGCCGAACTGGTGTGCAACGATGTGAACACGACCCTTCCTCTCGTTGTTGGTGGTGACGTGGTGACGTTTGACATGCACTACTACACGACCAGTAGGTGTAACTCCCCCACATATACTTAGTATCAAATCTTATCCCCTGGCAGGCCGCAAGAAATCAAACGAGTCAAACACGAGATCCAACGCCTCGCTTTGATTCGGCACCACATGCTCAGCGTCTTCGCTGTCCAGCTCAACCTACTGCACGCGCATTTGAGCGGCGGCTCGCCGCAGCTGATGGTGCTGTCCGAGCAGTAAAACATCAAGTGCAGCGGCGGGTGGGATATCATTATGGCATGCGTTCCCGGAAATCATGCCCTCCATTTCTAAGCTTTCTTTCCATCAGGATTTACTCGGAGTCGACGGCTAACTGTTTGCCAATCACGTGCATACTCAGGACTCTAGTAAGACAATTTCTAGCGTTCCCGTAACTCTATTTAAATCATCTGTCGCACGGCAACAATACCGTACTCTATTCTACAAACGGTTCGAGGAACTAGGCGACCATCACCAAACAGATGCATGGCGCGAGACAGGGAACGGGCTGCCGCCAAAAGCTATCAAGGACAAAAACACCATACACATGGATTACGATCGCGGCCAAAGAATTAAATGTGTTATGGTCTAGTTGATGTATTTGTGCATCACCAATTCTATACAATCCATCTCACCATTAGTTTGAGCGCAAACCCATACCATAATCCTCTCCGACTAGAAAATCTCCAATGGAACCTCATTGACATTGTGATGTTCCACGATTCCATGTGCTAGAGCCAACGTTAGCTGGTTCGCTTGCTTTGATGTTGACCAATTGACACACATTTAATAGACATGCGAAGCTCATCTGCACCTGATTCTGGCATTACTAATAAAGTCGCTCCCCATTTGTACATGATATCAGGACGACCTTTGACCTCAAAGTATTCGCTAAGATTGATCCAGTATGTGCTTAGATCACCTATTTCATGCTTTATCGGAAGGGCCACTACAAAAGTGTTAACTAATGTCGCTGTGTGATGGAGGCTTGCCTTACAATGTGTACCTTCCTTGAAGAAGTCCTTGGCCCGTTTTCCACCTACATGCTGGCGTCTGGACATCGCTACCACACGGTACCAGTTCACGAAGTGCTGATGCTCGTTCAAAAGCTGAAAAAGGACGACGCAGGGAATGTAATGTCCCATTTTGGTCATTCTTATTCCCTATCGGAAAGCTTGATAAGACATGGTACTTGTCCGAAATGATAACTGAACTTACCAAATCTTCTGGGCGTATCCAGTAAATGCCGCGGATCATGGGCCCAGATTGTTGTGCACCCCATCCCGGGATCATTCCAGATGCCAACACCAATCTAGCCCAATCATCTCCTGGCATTATTGATAAAGTGTCCATTGAATGATAAAGTTTCATATATTCTGGATCCCCTTCTATGGTATATAACTTGTGCGGAAAAACACGGTAAGGGCGTAGAGTAGCCGCCTCATGGCTCTCCGCTACAAGGTGTTAATTGATTTCTCTGCGTAATGGAGGCTCGCCCCACTTTGGATTGTTTTACCGAGCCCAAAGAATTGCTCGGCAGGAATCCCATCTTGGTCCTTGGAAATGAGCATCAATGCAACAACATACGTGTTTTCATCCTTGAAGTGACACAAGACAACGGAGGGGATCCGTTTGTTACGGATAAGAGTTGTTGGTTGCTTGATTCATACAGGAAAGTCTTGTCAAGACATGCCACTTGCGCGAATATGATAACTAAGCTTACCAACTTATTTGGGAGTACCCAGTAAAGGCCACCAAGCGCAGCCACACCGTTTTTGTCCACCCATCCAGGCACCAGTTTAAAACCAGCCAGAGCCACCAGAACGAAGTTTAAGAAAAGGAACATAAAACGAAGTAACATCCTGGAATAAGGGAGTCCTTGCTTGACTCAGTTTAAGCAAGGCCAACACGAAGAGAGGAGTAAAAGGGACAGTTCGTCTCTGCAACGCGATGCGGCATCAAGAATTGGCCCTGAGAGAACAGGTCCTTGCAACGGCAGTCCCTGAAACGCATCACTGCCTGTTGGTACGATGCCCATTATGGTAGGTGACAAAATGGAGAGTGATAACTTCGTGCTTACAGGCCGCGCGTCTGTACTTCGTTGATCTCAAGTCAAAGTATCTGCCGAGAATACTAAAAAAACAGGTCCTAATGTCAAAATATGTCAAGCAGTGAACGAATTGTGAACATTGGAATATTTCGTTCCAAATGGGGTAGTCTCACTCACTCTCCAAATCTTTCTGGTAACTGGGTCGTTGCATAGGAATGCTGTGGCTTGTGGTGATAGCACCCGTGATATATCAAAATTTCCGGGCTTGGCGATAAGTTTCAGGTGAAGGCCCGTTGGTGGGATAGTTAGATGGTAATGAATTGATGATCACAAATTGGAGGATGGATCCGAGGCGTTTCGATCAGTTCTTCATGATTCATGCGTCGTGGAAAGGCTCTCAGAAAGACATGTCATGAGTATTTGTAGGAGCAGCGCGGAACCATGGGTACGTAACAATACTATTGTTGCCAATTGGAGAGTGATTGTACGCGCCAGCATCTCGCTGATAACTTGAAACACGACTACTGTTCGAAGCGCATCAACAACGCGCTGACTCGAAAGCATTTTGGGTGGTTACACGATATCACGTGCAACGAAGGTAGCAGATAGCAGCAGCTATGGCGAATACGATGTTGAAAAGCCTTCCACGAGTGTTTCTTCCACATCGGTGTCGCGCTCATTGCTCTATCCATAGTCCATTTTCGGCGCATGTTTCGAATTTAGTACCGACTAACCTTTTTCCTATCGTTTGGACTGAAAACATTTTTTTCCAGTGCTGAACACGTCTTTCCGTTATGAGGGAGTCTGTAAAGTTTGTCCTTTGCTGTCGACGGGGCATTTCACTTGTGGAGTTGACGTCCGAGTCATAGTGAAATTGCACAGTTGAAGTCGTGCATTCCGCCTTTCATCACTTTTGAAAAATAAATGTGTAATGCATGTGTTATTGGAGCGATGAGGAGGCGCGACGCAAGGTCGGCCAAGCGAAGTTCAACGTTTTTCCTGATGAAGCTAAGTATTTCCCGTCATAAGTCCACAGGCTTTGCTCACTGTGAGTTTGCATGGCGTTGAGAAGGACGGCGTTGACATGTGCATGAGGGCGCGGGCTGTTATATTGTGCGAGGTAGCTGTAGACCCTACACTAAGGTTAAGGTCAACAACACGTTTACTCACTGACACTCGTCCATCCTGGCATGCCAGGGCTGTCCTGCCTGCCACCTCGTGCCCTGAGGATTCCACAATAAGTTATCCTGCCACCATGCAGCCCACAGACGAGCTGCAGCAGCTCGAGATCACCGCTCTCCGCTCCATATACGCAGACGATTTCATTGACTGTCCCCCGCCCACCGTATGGAAGGTCCTTTTTCTGATTTTCTTTCCCCCCCGTCGATTCTGCTGACCGCAGCCTATGATAGGGCGCTGCAAGATTACCCGAGTTTATCATCAGGATCTCCCAGCACGCAGACAAGGTCTGCGTCCATCTCCGCATTAAGTCATTCATCCCCTTTTCCTTGATGCGGGAGGTGCTAACGTTTGCTAGTAGGCTACCCAAGACCTATCCTACTCTAACTTACCCTATATTCACGATCGAAAAGCCCATTCAAGGGATCACCACCGAGCAAGTCGACAAACTCTCGCATGCCGTCAACGTCGAGGCGCAAAAATGCAAAGGCTCCGAAATGGTGTTCCAGGTCAGGTCCTAATCTGAGTGGCAAGTGGTGTATTCATGGATGGAGTGATTTTGCAGATTGTCACCTTCGTTCAAGATTGGCTAAGCGACAACGTCAAGCCCCGTGTCGAAGTGGCTGGATCGTTGGCGCTCCAAATGACACAGCGGGCAATGGACGAGGAGAGGGTCGGTCGTCGTTTCCCTTTCCCAGGTTCAATTGTAGTATCTCTTTCTTTTTTAGGCTCGGAAGCAGCGCGAAGTCGAGGATCTCCAGCGCGAACAAGAACGAGCCGCAAAAGAGGCCGAAACACTCAAAGCCCAGATCAAAGAAGATGCCATGCGCCAGCTTTTGGCGAGGGAAGAGTTCAAAGCCCGTAATCGCGCCTATTCCGAATCGACGGCGGTCCCCGTGGCAGGGGATACGTTGACGGAGACGTTCAGCACAGAGATTAAAGCGAATGGCGTGAGGTTCAACACCGTCAAGCTGTTTCATCCCCGGAACGGTGAGCCGTCCCGAAACGAACAAGAGTGGTCGTTAAATGGGGATGAATGCATATATAGAGGGCCTAGGAACCGTCTATCTCGCTGAACCGGTGTGCGACGATGTGAACACGACCCTTCCTCTCGAGTTATTGGTGGTGACGTTTGACACGCACTACTACACGACCAGTCAAGGTGGGTGCAACTCCCCCACATATACTCGGTATCGAATCTTATCCCCTGACAGGCCGCAAGAAAATCAAACAAGTCGAACACGACATCCAGCGCCTCGCTTCTATTCGGCACCCGAACCTGCTCAGCGTCTTTGCCGTCAAGCTCAACCTCCCGCACACGCACACGCACACGCACGCGCACTCGCACTTGAGCAACGGCCCGCCGCAGCTGATGGTGCTGTCCGAGCAGGCCCCACCGCTGACGCTGCAGGACGTGCTCGAGGACGGCGAGCCGCTCCGGGAGGGACGGGCGACGGACTACTTGCGCCAGATATTAGCGGCTCTGAATGCTGTCCACGCGGGCGGGCTAATGCACCGCGGGATCACGGCGCGGTGTATCGGGCTTGCCGCGCGTTCATTTTATTCATCCCAACAGCAGCACTCGCAGACGGCGGACGGTGTCGATCCGCCCCAGACTCCGCAGAGTCTGACACAGGTGGCGACGAAGCAGATCAAGTTGGGGAAAGTGTGCTATGATATGCTTCTCTTCGACCTGCACCGCTCGAATGAGTTTGGGTCGTCCTCGAAGCAGACGAGGGGAGGAGGATGGGACGGACGGACGATACCCGAGGCATGGCGATCGCGAGACGTGCAGACCGAGTCGTCCTTGCTCTATACGCGCCGAAGGGATATCCACGCTGTGGGGATTGTGCTGATGCAGATGGTGATGGGGCTGGAGGTGACGGAACAGTTTGAGGAGGTGGTTTCAGCATTGGTCGCCTGTGAGTATATATTTTCTTTCATTCATTCATTTCTTTTTACTCTTTTGTCTTACGCACGGCCAGCTTCTATATCCACTCCGCTTGCGCAGATGGCGAGGACCATGATCGAGCCGCCGAAAAAAAGCCATGTGACGTGCTTGACCCTGCTGGCAGAGTTGGCGGACATGTCGCAGACGGCCATTTTGCGCACGGCGCCGATCGCGATAGAGCCGACGACGGGCAGGACGCCACGCCAGCTTCCTCCGCCCTCATATGCGTACGCTGCTTGTGGGTATGGCACCACCCCTCCCGACTCGGTGACGACGGACGCTTTCCGCGGGGCGGGGGTGTCGGCGACAACGATGACGATGACGACGGCCCGGCCGCGGCAGGCGAGCCGGTGGAAGGAAGACTGGGAGGAGCTCGAGCTGCTCGGGAGGGGCGCGTTCGGGTCCGTCGTCAAGGCCCGGAACAGGATCGACGGCCGGATTTACGCCGTCAAGAAGATCCGACTCAGGACGGTCCAAAAGGACACCAAGATCTTTCGGGAGGTGAACGCGCTCTCGAGGCTCTCGCACCGGTTTGTGGTCAGGTATTATACGACGTGGGTCGAGACGAGTGAGGTGGCGCCGTCGGCTGTGGCGTCGGACGAGAGCGGGGCAGAGGACGAGGACGAGGACGGGTTGACGTCGGTTCCGGAGAGCAGCGCTGGCGCTGGCGCGGGTAAAGTGTCAGGGAGTGGGATGACGACGGGTGGCGGGTTCAGCATCGATTTGGACGACTTGGACGAGATATCGGGGTCCCATTCCCGTTCGTCCTTTCCCAGCATCCATTTTTCGCGCTCGATGACGCCCGAGTCGGGGGAGAGCAGTGGGAGTGGGGGAGGAGGAGGGGGAGAGAGCGCTCGTGGAGGTACCGAGAAGAACGGGAGTGGAAGTGGAAGTGGGAGTGGGAGTAGTGAGGAGGAGAATGGGCACCTGAACAGTTTGTTTAAGAAGCCCAAGATGGGGATGACGGCTGCGTTTAAGGGGTTGATGACGCCCCCTCCGATGGTTACGAGGACGCTTTATATCCAGATGGTGAGCCTCCCCTCTCCTTTGCCCAGGTTGGATGATGATGAGTTGTAAAGGAATTTGTCGAGCGCCAGACGTTGAAAGAGCGTGTGGACGAAGGTATCTCCGAGGGCGAGGGGTGGAGGTTGTTTCAGCAGATTTTGGACGCGCTTGTGCATATGTCGACTCTGGGGATTTTGCACAGGGATATCAAGTTGACGAACATTTTCATCGGTACGTAGTATATGCATATCTTCGAGAATGAGCTCATAACGATGTGGGCAGATGCGAAAGGCGATTGCAAAGGTGGGCGATCCGTGCTCAATATGACGAGGCACTGAGTGTGTATCGTAGTGGGGGATTTTGGTCTGGCAACGTCGAGTTTGGCGGCCGTGGATCCGTCGGATGTTTCTCCGCATGCGGTCGCGCTTGATGCGGATATGACTTTGGGTATGACACCGTCCCATTTTTCTCCTTCGTAAGACTGAACGAGATCGCAGAGGTCGGAACGAGATTGTACATCGCCCCCGAAGTTCAATTACGGAATCGGGGCCCAAGAACGCGAAACCACAACAAGGCCGATATGTACAGTCTAGGGGTGAGTGGGTTTTGTCCCGCTCTCTCGGGCTTAGCCAACTGGATTACAGATCGTGTTCTTTGAGATGAACTACAAGTTTACGACGGGGGCGGAGCGAATTGCCGTCATTGAGGATCTCAGAAAACCCGGCATTTTTTTTCCACCATCCTGGGATCTGCAACGAAGGTCTCAAAAAGAGAGTGAGTGGTGAGCTATTCCTGGTCGCATTGTCACTCAAACGCTTGACAGTCATCACATCGTTGCTACAACACGATCCCAATAACAGACCTACGGCTGCTGAGCTGTCCCAAAGTCAGTTGATGCCGCCCAAGGTGGAAGATGAGTATTTCAAAGGAGCCTTGAAACTGATTGGTGGGGCGTCATTCATATGACCACCCAATTTTTGATGCTGATGAATACCCGACAGCCAAGCCAGACTCTCCTCACCTCCAAGTGGTGCTATCCTCGCTATTTAACCAGCCACCCAAACCGTCCCGTGGGTTCCTCTACGACTACGAAGCTGACGTGCCCGAGCACGCCACTCTCAACGACATCGTCGACGAGCGGCTGTCGGCCATCTTCAGACTGCGTGGAGCGATCGACATGGAACCACCGCTCTTGATGCCTATCACGGACCCGGAAGACTTCAAGAACCACGCGACTCTAATCGACAGCCACGGCGACGTCGTCATGCTACCCAACAACATCCTCGTCCCATTTGCGCGGCTCGCGGCTCGTGCCAACGCAAAACGTATTAAGCGGTTTCATATTGGAAATGTCTATCGACCGTATGTCGTCTCCTCCCTTTTTTGAATCTATTGTAATGAAATGTTGTTTTTGTGTTAAGGCAATTGACGGGACATCCCAAGATGGTGAAATCCGCCGTGTTTGACATCATCACGCAGGATCTCGAGTGGGGGCCGATCGCTGCTGGTGCCGAGATTATTTCCATAGCGAACGAGTGTCTGAGCAGTTTCCCTAATCTGGCAGCGAACTACGAGATTCGCATAAGCCATGCCAAGAGTGCGTATGGCAGTGGTATGCTGCCAGTGTGATGCTTATATATAATTTTGAATAGTCATCGAGCTGGCGTTGAGCCGCCTACCTCCTGGCCAACGGAGCGGCGTCGTTGATATCCTACATCAGCCCAAATCGTCCATCTCACAGAAGCGTGCGCTATTGCTCAAGAAGGGTCTTTTGAGAAGCACAGCAGACGAACTGGAGATTTTATCAGACACAGGTTCGTCGCCTACTCACAGATTGAATCACATTCACTGATATAACGTGCAGACGACGACTTGGACAATCTACTGGCGAAGACTGGAAAGGGTGTCTTCCGCGTTCGTCGGCCTCATCCAACCATTTATCGACGAGATCAAGCGCACCGTGCAATACGCTATTTCGACCGGAGTGACCAGGCCGGTATACTTTCACCCGCTAATGCTCGGAAACCACGTGCAACTGTTCAAGGATGGTGTGATAGTCGATGTCATCCGCAAGAACAAACCAACGGAAACTCTCGCCACGGGTGGAAGGTAGCCTCTTTGTCTAGATTCGATATTGTCCTCTGGCTAATGGTGGCGAACAGATACGAGAGCTTGATTACGCGTTATTCGCCACTGAAGACGAAGGCTGATTCAGTATGCGCCGTAGGTATCAGTATCGCCGTTGACAAAATCACATCTGCCATAGCATCATATCAAAACGCGTCTCTCAAGACCCTAGTGAAGGAGAATCGGTCTTTTGGGTTTTGGAGTCCAAGACGCTGTGATGTGTACGTCGTGTCCTACCACCCCGGTTATCTCCAAGAAAGGCTCGAAGTGGTCACGTACCTGTGGCAGCACAACATCAGTGCCGATCTCATGTACGAGTCGAGTCTCCTGGATGTGGAACAAGAGAACTATGCGGACGCCTGTGCCAGAGAGGGTATCTTGTTCACTGTGTATCCCCGGCCGCGTACTACTGGCCGACGAGAGCAAGCGGCGTTCAAGGTGAAGAGCATTCTCAAAGGCGCCGAGTACGAACGTGAGTGAATGGGCATTTCTGACGCTTGCGATACGATATGCTCAGATGACCTCGCCGTAGTGTCGAAGCAAGAACTCGTTGGCTGGCTCCAACAGCAGATTGCTGAACAGAAGCGTATCGACCTATCCACGTCGGGAGTGCTGATTCATTCTGACGGGACGTCGAGCACGATATCTGCAAAAGAGATGGTCCCTCCGTCTTCGGATGTACAACTCTTATTACCATTCGATACCAAGAAGCAGCGGAAGCACGTGAAACAATTGTTCTTGGATCGAGGTACGCTCGCTTGTACACGGTCAGCGTGCACCATTCTGACGCTCTCGCCTCAGCGTTCGAAACGGGTGTGCAGTTGAAGAACTCGGTTCAATCTGGCCTTCCCATCCTTGCAGTCGACGTACCCGCAGCCGTTTTTGACACAATGACGTCTGGATCCTGGACAACAGACGAAGATGCGTGGAAGAACGTGCTGAATCATTTTCCATCCCAAAATACAGCCTACGCCCAGCAGATCCGCGACGCAGTTGCGAAACGGCGGGCAGAAGGCCACCGATTCATGATCTTGTTCGCCGTTAGGGAAGAACGAGTCCACCTTTTGACGTTATGATTAACCAGCTTTGTCCAGTTTTTTTTCCTTTCCATTTCTCACGAAATTGATAATACAAAGGTACAATGATTTCATCGAATCTCAAGGTATAATCCATAAACGCATAAATATCTCGTCGATACTCACGTTTACTCATCGTATACACTTATACAAAAATTCCATATGCAGATAGATACCAGGCTCACATGTGTTGTATGTAATTATATTATTTGAATGAATAGTTCCATTGAACAGACCTCTGTTTTCGCCTTTCATGAACACGAGCGGGTATGCACGCACCATAAGAATTGGGGAGGAAGCTCTAGGATTGGATCGGGTGGCCTGGCTGATCCGTCGAGCGCAAGGCAGGGTGCCTGGGAGGAGTTGTCCTAGGCATTGATGGGGGTCCCAAGCTGGCAGGATAACGCGTGAGTCGGATCGCTGGGAGCACATTGATACCTCCAGAACTCAAGTTCTCTGATAGACTCAGCGCCTTCAAGACGTTCTACGTGAATAAATTTATCGATTATCAAGCACACTAAGTGTGCTTCTAACTACTGAGATCTTACAGTTACATGTATGAAAAAGCAAATATATGCATATATTGAGATGATTCGATTGCAAAGGGATGAAATGGGTTGGGAGTTGGGTGTGGGCGGCCAGGAATACAACGCCGAGTGGCGACCATGGATGTAACGCTGAATGGTGAACACTCGCGCGGGCGGCTCGAGTCTTGAAGAGGGGGAGAGCTTTTGGCGTGGGCGGCCATGGTGGACGAGTGCCTGGTTGGCCGTGGACGCTATGCTAGATGCCACGACGCAGGCAGTAACGGACGGACAAAGACTCGCCTGAGGCCTGAAGGCCTGAGCGCTGAGCGCTGAGCGTGGGCGTCATGTGAGCTTAACTGATTAGTATAGAAAAAAAAGAGAGGCTCCACTTTCGCCAAATACACACAACCATTGTTACTCGTGAGACCGATAGATTACATGTCACAGATAGCGTATACGAATAAACCCGCCAAGCAAGGTTGCTGTCGGCAAAAGCCGACGCTTATCTAGTGCTTGTTATGGTCATACCCCTCGTCGAACGAGTGATTTCCAATTTCAAGATACACTAATGCCAACGTTAGTTGACCCGCTCGCTTTGATGTCGACCAATCAAACTCACCTACTTCTTCCAAACTATTCCCACCTGATTCTGGCATTCTTAATAAATATGTTCCCCATGTTTGCATGATTTCGGGACGACCTTCGACCCCATAGGCATCACGGGGATAAATATAATAGTCGTCTACATTATCCAGGGTACTTATCGGAAGGCCCACTAAAAAGTGTTAACTAATCACTCGTTTGATGGACACTAGCCTTACTTTTTTTACCCTCCCCAAAGAAGTCCTTGGCACGTCGTTCATTTATATACTTGTCCGTGGACATCGGTATCACACGATACTTGTGTTTAATTAGATGCTCGTTTACAACCGGAGGAAGGATGATGCAGGGTATGTAAAGTCCAGGTCTGCCCTTGACCCCCTATCGGAAAGCTCTGTCAAGCCACAGCACTTGTTCGAACATGATGAATGGCTTACCAAAACTTGTGAGTGTATCCAGTAAACGCCGTGATCAGGGCCCCTATGTTGGCTTGCATCCCATCCATCCACCAATCCAGATGCCACGACCAATCTTTCCCCACCTATTTGTGACATTCTTAACAAATACTTTCCCCATCTTTGCAAGATATTGGGACGACCTTCGACTTCATAGTGTTGGTGGGGATAGATATAGTAGTTGCTTACATTATCCATGTGAGTTATTGGAAGGCCCACTAAAAGTGTTAACTAATCTCAGCGCTGTGTGATGCAGATTGGTCGTACTTTTTTTACCCTCCCCAAAGAAGTCTGTGGCACGTCGTGCATTTATATACTTGTCCATGGACATTGGTACCACGCGATACTTGTGTACAATCGGATGCTCGTTTAGAACCAGAAAGAGGACGACGCAGGGTATGTAGTAAAGTCCAGGTTTGCCCTCAATTCCCTATTGGAAAGTCTTGTTAAGACACAGTGCTCATTCGAACATGATAACTAAGATTACCAAAACTTGTGAGTGTATCCAGTAAACGCTGTAGAGCAGGGGCTCATGTTGGCTTGCATCCCATCCGTCCACCAATCCAGATGCCACCACCAATCTATTCAGATCATCTTCTGGCATTTTTGTTATCGGAATCCCCTTGTATGTCGTGGCATTTGCGTGGAAAAATACGGTAATTCTTCAAACCAACCCCCCCACCCTTCGCTACAAAAGTGTTAACTAGTTTCTCTGTGTGACAGAGGCTCGCCTTGCTTTCCAGTAATGCATTGGGCTTAAAAAACGCCGTGGCATGAAGTCCATCTTCATCCTTGGATACGTACATCCTTGCAACACGATAGAAATCGAATCTGGCACTTGAACCAGCCTTGCTCTTGTGCTCGGTCTTACATCAGCAAATTATCAATTCCGGGTTTCGCTGCTTCGGGTACTTTAGAAACTTGCCAAACCAGCCTAAGTCGGAAAAGTGGGTTTGGACTTTCTATGGAAGGTCTGACACCATACAAACAACGCTTAATACCTTTGAAATTCAGGACTATCAATTTTGATATTTTGAAAGCAGTCAATATTGCATATGAATCTTTGAAACATATGGTATGTTTTATTTTGGCACGACAATAGTACAATATGTTGGCAGTACATGATCTAGCAAACAGGCGATGCACGAGACGAGAATACAGCAGTAGGGTGGCAAGCACCGAGAGTACAACAGGGCGGCGATACAACAGGGCGGTGATACAACGGGGCAGCAAAACACAGGGCAGCAATACAGCAGCGGCGATAAGCGAGGCAATACACGAGGCGACATGGCATGAGGCGATACATGAGGGAATTAGAACCTGAGGCGATTTGGAGTTGTACGAGGGGCGAGAATAGTACGAGGGCACAGAGCGCTGACGAAGCCCAGTTTCAAGTCGCAAGAAGTGAGGGTAAGCGCACTAGTCACAGCGCTTGAGACGTGATTTTGAGGTAGCGAGCACAATGTAGACTCAGAGCCAAAACACTAGTATCCCATGGAAGTTAGCAACGGTACAATGCGAAATATTATAAAACAAATAACTTCAGTCATCGACGACAATCCTCCGGCGTCTTGTATTCGACTGAGCATCAATTATTGTGATTTCATCCTGACTGGCGGCCTTGGAGATGGCAACGCCCCGCTTCTTTTTCAACTTCTCTGGCATGAGGCGCAGCGCGTTGTCAAGTACGGCTTTCCAATGGTGTTCCTTGAAGACTGCTATGTTTTCCGTAAAGAAGTCAGTACGGTATATTATTTTTCGCGTGTACATTTTGCGCTTGCCAGGCCCCTTTGGCAGTTCGACAAGCCCTTCGTGATTCTTGTAGTTATCTGCCGAGAATTGCTTAGTACCCTTGACTAGGCAACCTGTCGTCCATTGTTTGAGCACGTGTTCAACCTGGTTTATGATGTTAAAACAAGTCAAAGCAGGTGAAGATTGCATCCTCACCGCCTGTGTAGCGAGTACGAGAGCCCCAACTGCTTTGATTCACTGAAGTCCATCAGGAATTCCGGGAACTTGGAAAGATATGCTACGCCAAACGTTCGAGTGATAAGATCTGATGCCAGAAATCCCTAGACGACAGATTAAGTAGATGCATCACAATAAGTTAGTAGAATGTACACTCTTTGCATTCGTCTCAGGATCTAGGTCCTTCCAATGGAAAACGCGACTTTCTTCATCTTCCTCATCCGATGTCTTCGATAAATAGTACGCCATGAGCTCCGCTATTTTTGCCGTTGTATCCAGGTCCTTCGAATGGTCGCTTATCACCTTCTTGATGGATCCTTCTGCGGCTTCTACAAAACCGCGTTGCCAGCCGTTCAAGCGGATGTTCAGCTCAAAATGCAATCAGTGCTGCGGACTACGAGTTAGCAAGACATGCAACGTACCAAACCCCACCATGGCCCATGTGGCTTAACCTTATATTCCCCTTCCCCATACACTTCGTCCATGGTAGCTTGCAAGTCCTTCATCGTGGGCGATTCCCATGGTGGGAGTAAGCCGGCCTTCAAACGCATCTTGGGCACCACCTGGTCCTCAAAAGCTTTAGCAGCGACGGACGGCAAGTTCTTTGTCGTCCAATTCTTCTCTCCAGGTTGGCGGCCTTTGTCCTGGATCTGATTCTCCGTGATCTTGATCATCTAGAGCTTGAATGTCAGTATTGTAAACCTCAGAAATGGTGAGAGCAACTCGACATTTTCATCTTTGATCTTTTTTACTTCTCTCTTCACTACACGCTCTTCAACGTCGTCCGTTTCACTTTCACGCACGAAGCCTCCATAGTTCACGATGTTGTTGTCATCTTCCTCACCTTCGTCTTCATGGTCTCCCTTCCTCAGGTCGTGTTTCTTCTTCTTTTCCCATCCTGGAAGTAGAGCCGACCTAGCTCCCCCTTTCTTCTTCGCATTCCTAGCAGGTGGCAAGTCAGTGAGAAAAAGATAAAATTGAAACAAACACACTTCCCGGTTTGGTTATCTTCAACGTCATCTGACTTTCCTGTATTATTGACGCCGCCAGGTGTCCCTGACATAGGCTGTGTTGTGCGGAAGCCATTGATAACATCACGGCTGGTAGGCTTCTTCTTCTTGCTCTTATCCTTGTCTACTCCGCTTTCCTCTAAGCTGGACTCGTCCTCCTCTAGGCTCCCATTTCATAATCGTTGTCTTTCAAAGAACGATGGTGAGTTGTTTGAATGCATATAGTCACACATACCTTTAGCTGAGGCTTTCTTTTCTTTTTTGACTGATCACTGTTGTCGTCCTCTTCTACAAAAGCCACTGATTTCTTGCATTTTCTTTTCTTTCTAGAGTGTTTGTCTGCTTCGCAATCTTCAGCATCATCTGATGCCAGTGAATGTGAAGAACGGCTGGTAGCAGGGATATCTATTGATGGTTCGTAGCTCAGTCTCATATAAAAGCATAATCAAGAACTCACTAGTAGGTTCATTCTGCGCTTTTCTTTTCAACTTTGTGGATGCTGCGAGTATAGGTGCTGTTCGGCGCTGTTCAGCGTGTCTGTATGCGTGGAAATATTGATCGGATACTGACCTTGTTTGGCAGTTACGGCATTTGTGTCATCGGCCATACTACGCATCCATTCACGCTCACGTCGCTTGTCCTGACGTACCAAGTTATCTTCTATGCCGGCTGCATCCTTGAGTGTTTTGGTACGTTGTTCTTTCCGTTCTTCTGCTTCTTGACGAGCCTGGGCAGCTTCTTCCTCAGTACGACGTGGTTTTTTATCTGATGCCAAGTCAACTACACCCGGATGCTTGTCCTTGTTAGAAGGACGCGTATTCATCCTGGAAGGGAGGACGGGGATATTCATGGACATGATTATGTGTCGGAGCGTATCGTGGTGGGAGGGAAGGAAGGGGACTTCGATGGAAACTTGTTACAAGTCACGCACGTCAATGCCACTGCACCCCAGCCAATAGAACACAATTCCCCATGCCATTTCGTGCCCGAGTCTTCCAACCGCGCAGCCTTCCCTGTCCACTTGGCTGCGGAAAGTTTTTCATTAATGAAACTGGAGTCAAATGTCATCTGCACACTCACTGCCGTCAACCAGCGCGTTCTCAGAGTCCAAGACGCAATCAGAGTCCACAGCATGCTCGGAGTCCATTCAGGCGCACTCACAGTCCTCTAGGATCAGCGCCTAGCCTGGAACCCTCACATTTTGATGCCGATGACTTCAACAATGCAGACGACGGCCAGGAACCTGGACCTCCGACACAACCTTCATCTCCCAGGCCAGTTCATGCAGTGCGGCAAGTATGTGAGCCGTTGGAACGGGTATTTCTTCATCCAACTATCAATGGGAAGCTTCATTATTACATTTGCGCAAAAATGTACTTACATGTACTATTACAGGTCGTCCTTGCAATCGCGAAGGGAATTTTCTTCCGGGCGACACTGCACCATCTCCTTGGGATGATCCAGGCCATGATGATTTCTCGCCGTTCTGCGACAGAGCAGATTTTGAGCTCGCAGAGCTTCTTTACCGTGATGTCCAGATGCCGAAGAGTTCCATTTCAAGACTGATGCAGATATGGGCCTGTAAACTTGATGATCCTGATGACAAGCCACCGTTTCTCCATGCTGAAGATTTGTACGACACAATTGATGCCATTGAACTTAGCGACGTTGCATGGCAATCCTTTTCGGTATCTTACAATGGCGCTGTCCGTGAGGGTGAAGACGTACCATGGAAACATGCAAGTTATGAAGTATGGTTCCGTGATCCTTTTCAAGTGTTGAAGAACCAGCTCGCAAACCGCGATTTTGCAAAAGAGATGGACCTTGCACCACATCAGCAAACTTGGGGTTTCCCCACAGTGCCCACAGCATTGCAGGACTGGCAGACAAGTTGCAGACTTCAAGTAGAATGTTCGCAGAAACCTGCAGTGCCCACAGTGCCCACAGTGAATCTGCAGTGATTTCTGTAGTGACCTGGCAGTGAATTGGCAGAATGTTTGCAGAAAGCTGCAGTGCCCACAGTGCCACAGAGTCTGCAGTGACTCTGCAGTGTCCTGCAGTGACCTGCAGTGAGTCTGCAGTGAGTCTGCAGTGTCCTGCAGTGACCTGCAGTGAGTCTGCAGTGAGTCTGCAGTGTCCTGCAGTGAGTCTGCAGTGTCCTGCAGTGAGTCTGCAGTATTCTGCAGTGAGTCTGCAGTGTCCTGCAGTGACCTGCAGTATTCTGCAGTGACCTGCAGTGACCTGCAGAATTCTGCAGTGAGTCTGCAGTGACCTGCAGTGACCTGCAGTAATTCTGCAGTGAGTCTGCAGTGTCTGCAGTGACCTGCAGTAATTCTGCAGTGACCTGCAGTGAGTCTGCAGTGACCTGCAGTGAGTCTGCAGTGACCTGCAGTGAGTCTGCAGTGTCCTGCAGTGTCCTGCAGTAATTCTGCAGTGAGTCTGCAGTGACCTGCAGTGTCCTGCAGTAATTCTGCAGTAATTCTGCAGTGATTCTGCAGTGAGTCTGCAGTCTGCAGTGACCTGCAGTGACCTGCAGTGATTCTGCAGTGATTCTGCAGTGTCCTGCAGTGAATTGCCAGACTGTCACAGACTGACAGTAGAATTTGCATACTGTGGTAAGGTCAATGCAATACAAAGTTGTATATTGGAACATAAGTTCTATGAGAGGTAGATAATCTATAAACTATGTCTTGATCATCGTAGAACACCAGCAATCCTACACCGGAAACTGCAGGTCCAACCCCACTTCTGCTTCTATTACCAGGCAATCAGGTAGTGGCCTGAGCGAGGCAGTGAGAACGAGGATGCAGGCACAGCACAGGTCGTGGCTGACTTGTGGTCCTTTCCACGCTCTTCTTCCTCATCCTCCTCCTCCTGTTTGAGCACCTGCAGCCGTGCCTTGGTCCAGCTTTGAGCCTGCGAGAGAGGAGAGGGTAGCAAAGCGACGCTTTCTATCTGCACATGCTCGTCGTCGCGATGGAGTACCTGATGGCGCGGTACGCGATCGCGGGGCGCTACCTCCTGTCGGTGCACGACGAGCTGCGGACCTCGTGCGCGACGAGGACAGGTACCGCGCCGCGCTCGCGCTGCAGGTCGCGAACCTCTGGACGCGCGCAATATTTGTGCACCGTCTCGGGATGGATGATCTGCCCCAGAGCGTCGCCTTCGTTTCGGCGGTGGACGTTGACCGGTGTCTGTGCAAGGAGGTGGATATGGAGTGTGTGACGCCCAGCCAGCCCGTGCCGATTCCCCCCGGGGAGCGTCTCGACATTGAGCAGGTGCTCGAGGGCACGGGGGTGCGCGGGTTGGGCGATGTCGTCGTGGATGACCGTGAGGGGTGGGTGGGCTCGTTAGGAGCGCGAGGGGATGGTGCACCGCGCGGCGTCGTCGGCATTTTTGAGGGCGCAGGCGGCCCAGGATTCGGGGAGGTCAAAGAAGACGACGACAACGACACCGACGAGGAGGTCGCGGTTGGCGCCGGTGGGTGATGGAGAGGGGTACGATTGGTCGGATGCGGTGGAGAGGCTGAGTAAAGTTCATGCGTACGAACCCGTTGAACCCGCCTGACGGGTACGGGTTTGTCTCGGGTTCCATGTATGGTGACCCGTACCCGTACCCGCATGTACCCGTACCCGTGCACCACACTATGTCGTCGACGCATTTCTTTGTGACCGCGAGCTCGCGCCAGAGCATTGGTATCCTTGAGAGTATCGGCAAGAAGAGTGGCAAGCTGGGCTGCAGGGCTGGGCGGGTCGTAACACTTTTCTTTTTGCTTTCAACGCCGCCCGAGCCGCCGTGATCTTCTCTCAATCTTGGCGTCCGTCTCGGATGGCTGAGTGGTGGCTCATGTTGGGTAATCGGGCGCTGTACGTGTGGTCGATCGGCACGCGAGGGCAAGGAATGGGGAGAGCGTGAAGGACGTGGCTCTGCTGGAGAGGACGGGGTGGAAGGCCATGTCGCATATGCTGCGTCGGACGCCTTCGGACTCTGAAGGAAAAATTAGAAAATGGAGACCGGTATTTGAGACACGGAAAAAGAACATACGTGCGCTCACTGATGGCTCGTCGCTGTCATTTGACCACCCGCCTGCTTTCATGAGCAACATAAGACCGAGCTGCCTACCTCCTTTGTAGCCAAAAAGTTCCACGAGTGTCTGTAATTTGCCTGGCACGAGTGAAAGAATGATGTTGCTCATGCCGACGCCGAGGTATACGCCCGAGCGGAAATGTGGGTCTCTGCGGGTATCTTCGGGGGTTCACCCCGCTCCCGGGCTTCGGCATCCATGGTATCGAGGTATTGTCCGAGATGGCGGTATACGGATATCATAGTACGCATGTTGAGCCTTCAAGTCAGAATTAAGTGAGCTATAAGATTTCAACAAGGGAATGAACACACACGCTTCTTTGATGAATGCTAGCCAGCCACCAGAGTAAACTATGCCAAGAATGGACTAGCGCACCGTGAGTAATGTTAGGGAAGGACGCGGCGAGGTGCGCGGCGGTGCGCTTACTTTTTCGAAAAGGGACTCGGCGTACACGAGTTCAGCGTGGCGCTCGACCTCGGTCATGGACCTGATAAAGGAGACGGGACTATGCAGGGCTGAGACAACATAGCCTGCGAGATGCGAGCGATTGCTTCTTGCGGTGCTGGCTGGCGACGTGGTTGCCATGTCGTGTGTGCTCAAGGCCAGTGAGCAAATCCTGGGCGAGGTTTCAGATTAAAATGCAAGTTTACGAGAGACACGACGCACCTCGTCGGCATACGACATAAGCGCCTTGATACATTGGATAAGCCCATAACCCGTTGCAAAGTAGAGGCGCTCCCTATCGTATGACTCCTATCAGCGCCGCGGCCAGCGAAGGACAAGAGAAAGGGACCAACTTGTTCTCGTCGCTATCGTGACAGAACTGTTCCGGCTCGAGCATTTGTGGGTTGAGAAAGACTTCGAGGGCGTAATGAACTCCTGGCAGGTCGCCGAGGGCGCCTTCTCGGCTGTAAGGGTTGGCAACATGTGGAGGCGAGCGCCAGGTTGCCATGAGGGCATCAGGACGCGTGGGAACAGAGTACAGCACAGGTTGCAAAGTGGGCGGCCAGGATGACGACGGGGTATGGAGAGGGGAGGAGCAGTGAGGAGCATCAATTTAGAAGTTTCATCCACAAAGTCAGTGCTTACCTGACTGAGCGTACCGGCAATAAAGAGGTCCGGGCGGCACAGAAGGGCAAGTCAAGGTTCAGAACGGCGTCCCCCACTGTCGACATGTTGGCGATTTGCAGGATTGGTCGACATCACGGGCGAGTATCGTAGTAGTGTATATTAGAAATATTCATCTACTAAGAACAAACCAGCGAATAAAACAACTCCTTATCAAAATAATTGTTTAACCGAAATTCCGAACTATACTCGATGCTCGTCTCTTTGATTAGGCGTTTTTCAGCAATTGCGCCGAAGCGTGGCACAAGGTCAACAAGAGCCTTGACATGTCCAAGAGGAATTATGTCGCCCATGCTTGATCCGTCACTCCGCCGCGCCCGCTTCAAAACATACATGCCTGTCCAAGGTTCGGTTGTCAATGATTTCTGACGTGAAAGGCTTCCGTTGACGAGAGTTGATTGGGGAACAATGTCGAAACGTTGCGCATATGCAAAGAACGACGCCGCATATTGATAATTTGATGGTCGTTTTGTGGGAGGACACACTCGAAAAACCATACGCAATTGCGCAACATAGTGTCCTAAGATAAATTGAGCTCAAGCCCTTGTCAAGATGGATTCCATTACCTTCAAGACCGCTGGTGGGCCAGATTTGTGACAGATCACTGTTGACTATAACAGAGTCGCATCGGCCGATGGGCCAAGAATCTGAAGGAGGAGAAACATTGATTGTCTGAGGTGGGAGGACATCATGCGGGGCATGATAAGACCGATTTTGAAGTCGAAATTTTGTCCATATTTGGATGTCGTCAAAAGGTAGTGGGGTGTCTGCAGGTCCTGTCCGACGACCACCAATAATTAAAGGTTCATTGTTGTCGATCCGAGCTGCGAAGTTCGCCAGTGCATGGTGCAGGTCAGGTATTTTAAAATTTTCCGCGGCCTCTTGAACCGATACTTTCAGAGCCGCATCACGAGATAAATGTAAGGCCGTCGTGCCCACGACAAAAGTCCTACAGGGTAATGGCGCGTTGGGATAACGGTCGTCCAAGAGTCCCCTTGCAACATCGAAGTAGTCCACATGTCGTCGCTCCGAAACTCCAAACTTGTAATCGTTCAAATCATCTATACCATCAGCAGTTTCATCATTGATGGTGGGCAGAGAGTTTGTCGAAGATTGCGCATTGATTTCTCCTTCGCGGATGGTAGTAGCAAGATTAAATTGCCGCAACTTTTCAGCCCGGTCCAGATAACGACAAATTTGAGCTTCGTACTCTTGGTTGTTGCTGGAACGCGATGGGTCTTTAATCTCGGTAATATGACAGCGTTCCGTATGGTCAGCAGACCATTGGATTGGGGCACCACTATCACGAATGCTCGAGGTCACACTCTGCAGCAATTCGAGCTTCGGAATGTACCAGTTATCGATAACCCGATTACCCTTGCCGGTTCGTGCCCCCGCCGCAATAATAGAGTCCTTGCGACTGTGGAAATCTTTCAGAGCTTCGTCGATATGCAAACACATGTTATCTGATATTTGAGATGCCTGGGAGAGGTATCGGAAATCGGCCAAAGCACGTATGGCAATCAGGAAATCTCTCGGAACAGCATCAGCAATGACAGCAACGATATAACGCTGTATATTACGATGTTCCCTGCCAGTGACCTGCTTCAGGTTGGAGATTCCTTCTGAAAAGTGGCGGAAACCAGAGTGAGGAAACAGGATTGAGAAACGAAAGTCGATTTCGGCATGCCCAACGGCACGGATACACCACTGCGCATCATGATCCCAGAACATTTTATGCCAATGGTGGAGAGCTTCCGGTGTAAAAAAGATCGACGGTTCTGAAAGGGCCCAATCACGCCAGAACGGCCGATGAACACCATTAAGTCGATGACGTTTCGCTGCTGCAACGTAGAGTTTAACGTTCCAGGGATTGACAGTATGTTCAATTTGTTGAAGTTGTGAAAGTGTCCTTCTTGCAGTTCGCGGAGGGTGTCGAAACGGGTCACCAAATTCTTTATACGAAGCAATTGTTATATGCGAGGTTTTACCAGCGACGCCGCTCAAAGCGACCGCTTCTTGTACATCAGCGATATATGCAGCAAGTGGGGTGTAGACGTGACAAAGGGAACCTAAGGGGTCTGACATCATGATGCCGATCTCAGCCGCTTTCTTGAGTGGAGACAGTATGAAATCCAGACATTCGTGAATGACTCTGTTTTCAAGAACGCCATGGATTTTTCGATCTGGGTGAATGGATTTTGGAACAGGAAGCAGCGCGAGAAGATAAAATGCATGATTTGTTGCCTTCGTCCGAAAGTTCATAAACAAGTTTGCAAGACTTATAAGAAGGGGATGTGCGACGCGCCCCCCCGTCATAGCAGATAAGTTGGTTTTGTCAGACGACAGTATAACACCGAGCAGCGTTGCACCCTCTGGGAGTTGGCTCTAGATACAAATGAGATTGGGCGTATCAGGGCGAGAGCCTGTAACATACCTGCATTCTCCATGCGGCATCACCACTGAGCCACTCGGAATATATCCGCATTGCTCGAACAGCCGAATCATAGAGCCGAAACGGAGTAAACTTGATGAAATTTCGGACAAGTGGATTGTAAAGGATGGCCTGTATACATTCGAGGGGATCGCGATAGTATAAAAACAATGGTTTCTTTGTCGGATATATAGTTTCCCAAGGTTTGCATTTCCATTCAGGTCCTTTTGGGAGCATTTCAGCTAGCCCACGTAGTCGTTTAGCTGTGTGGAATGATAAATTCAGACTTTGGATCTGAGAAAGAGGATTAGCAATAGCACGAGACTTTTTTGCGACGTACAAGCTTCAAAGATAAGAACGAATCTATGGCGGCCATGCTGAGTCAGAGCGAAGCAAGAACGCAGCTAGTTCCCATTCTGCTCTTGATGAAAATGGGTAATACAGGTTCTCGGCTCGCTCGCTCGCAAACTGATCATAGTCAAATTCCATCATAAAGGATTTTCCTCCCCTGTAGTCCTTCGCAGCCCCTTCAAATTCTTCAACATGAAGAGCGTCCGCTGGACGATCTGGATAATTTTCCATAGGAACATCATTCATAAAGGAGAAATCCTCTGTAGCTTCTTGACCCGCTGGTTCGTCACTTTCCCTGTTGGATGGAGTATATACTTGTTGACGCATGCGGCGCCTTTGAAGCTCTTTCGCCAGATCCACCACCTCCTCGAAATGATTACGACAATGTCCGGCAGGCTGATTCATGTGCGACAAAAGGGCTTGGTTATTTTTGAAGTTACGATGGCAAGTAGGACACCGCATCTTGCAGAGACTCCGGGAACAGATGGAGAATGGGTGAACGAATGAACAAAGATCTAGTACGACACGGATTCAAAGAATATGTATGACAGGCGATGAATAATGGTCTATTCCCGCAAGGGAGCGTCATTGTCAATCACGTGATTAGTCAAACGTAGCCGTTGATCAACTAACAGCCTCAAACTCCCACCTTCACCCAGATGTCTGATACCTTGGTTCGCATGTCGTATATGATATAATTTTGCTGCTGAGCATGCTTTTAGGTAATAACGAGCCGCGATGATGCTATAACCCTATACAATGGTGCCACGCACGATCGACAAGTCGCTGGCGATATGAAAACGGAGGCCCAAGCGGAATTACTGCGAGCTGCATCCAAACTCCAACATGCTGAAGATCTGCTAACGAACGCAGACTTTCGGCTGGGAAAGATCCGGTACCACATTCGAAAACATGGGTTTGAAGATATACTGTCTCAGAACATCCGACACTCTCAGATAATGGAATTCAATGGTATGGCACAGTCACACGTCATTCTACTTAGCCTAAAGCAAAATCTATAGGTGGTCTCTTTATCCAGTCAGATATTGAGGGGCGCTATTTCCAAGTATATTTAGATTGATATGTATTAAAATGTTGTTGCCAATACACCAATGTGATGCATACGTAGCAAAGATAACAGTAACTTGGAGAACTCAGAGACTGGTAGGACTTTCGACGCGATGTGATGTGTGACCTATAATATCAGTGTCACAGCACACCATTCCACGCGCTCTTGGACTAAGCGGCGCCTGTGCCGCAGGTCCCGCTACGAGCCAGACGAGTTTGGAGAACATCGATTAAGTGACATACGAGAAAGAAACCAGTAACGTTTTCACCGAGGCATATGTAATCCAAATTAAGAGACATTGTCAAGCATATCCAAGTGATCATCTTCGCCGTTGCCTAAGTTGCTCGAGTCTCCACAGGCACGTTTCCCTTTAGCATCAACTTTGGTCGCCCTACCCTTGTTATCACCTCTGGCTTCCCTCCCTTTCGCTTTTGTTGAGAATCCATTATCCGTAACCGACGACGAAGACGAGGCTGTGATCTCAGAACCGTCTTCAATTTTCCTTTTTTAGAGGCAAAGAGGGCGTCCCATGCATCGTCCGTATCGTCACGCTCTGTCGATAGGGAGGCCACATGGCTAGATAAACCATTGCTCAATTTGTCAGGTAGCTCAATGTCCTCGACAGAGTGGGCCACAACACGGATGCGGTCAATGAGAAACTGGTATTGAAATCTAAGCCGGTTTAGTTTTCAGACAAGGCAACGGTGGATCTCACGCACCTCACAAACACCGTCGTTTTGACGGTCGGCAATTCGAAGGTCAGTAATTGGACCTTCATCAAGACGAGAATTCCGGGGCGAAGTTTGTCGTACATATCCCATATAGCGACCAGGTTACCCTCACGATCGAAAACTTTACGTTGCATCAATTTTGCATCGACCAGACGGAACACTGGACTGCCAAAGTCAGGAAGGAGATGGGGGTCATAGAATGAACCGACAGATAGATCTGAACGATGCAGTAAGCAACGGCATTGAATGTTTGCTGATGACAGCACACTCACCAACTGTTGGATTTTATATCCCTATTTTTTTCAAAAATGCTCCTTTTCACTGCGTATTCCAGTTTTAGTTCGATCTAAACGATCATCAGTGCGGTATCATGCTCATGTGTCTAGTGAATGTTCGATGCGGGAGTCTCGTTTGGCGACCAGAGCGCAAGCAATTGTGTCGACGGAGTCCGAAGGCAAAAGACCTTGAGGCGCTAAACCTTTCAATCTCCGGCAGTGAAGCTGTCGTATGACAGTGTTGACGGATGGCTGCTGATCAAAATGAGGAAAACCGATCATCCGTGCGGAGTTAGACGGAAGTGTCTAGATAAAATAACGATGCGGAAGTCTTGTATTGCGACCAGTTTTTCGGGTCGTCACGTCGATCTGAACGTGTAAAGGAGGCGGTAAAAATGGAGTCTCGTTTGGCAACCAGCGCGCAGGCAATTGTGCGTGTCCGAAAGCATGGGACCTTGGAAGCGCTGGACCTTTCAATCTCCTGCAGTGAGGCAGTCGTTCGACAGTGATGCCGGTTGGCTGCTCCCACACCATACCTCATTTCTCTGAGGAGAACCGATCATCCGTGCGGAGTTATCAGGTGAAAAGATGCGGAAGTCTCGTATTGCGACCATCATCTTGGGTCGTCACGCGTTACCCCCGTGACCCAAAGTGTCACTACAGGTCATACCCACTACTTACGTAGCGGGAATCTAGGCACAAGCGGGATGAGAACAGAGTCAGAAGGGGTGGTAAGATGATCGGGTAAGTTCCAGACTGAAGTTAGTATACAACCTGACAATCCCTTCTAGTCCTGTGGACGATTCTAGCATTTTGACTGCCAACAAGATGAAACCGTTAACAGACAATCGATCATGCTCAGCACCGCGATATGTCTCACACAAGGTGTAGGAATCCATCTGAAATGGAAGGCCGACACAGAGACTAGAGGAAGAACTGAAGACAAGGACATTCAGGTACGTCATTGACGAGGTTGATTTTTGCTCCGCTCAATCAATTGGTATTTCAGGATAGAAGAGTCAGTCAACGCGTCAATAACTCTGACCAGGAACATTCCCTGGCACTTGAAAGACGTCATCAAAGGAGCCCAGCATCGCTTTACCAGGCAACGCCTCAACCGGCCACCGCCCTTGCCGCCCTCATCGCTGATGACACTCCACCATGGCCGCCCTCTCCTGCGACGGCTGGGACCGCGACCGCAACCTATACTGAGGTACTGCTGCCATTGGCTTCACTTGCACGTCCACCACCTCCAGCGGCTTACTATGACCGTGAAATGGAGAGGGAGAAGGAGCGAGGAAGGGATCTCCACCCTCCCAAGCTTTGGGACCTTCCCAGAGATCCGCACCCCCGCTACATCCACACCCTTGCGATATCCATGCCCATCCTCGCGACATCCACCCACACGATATTCATGGGGCACTCGCGGTCTCCACGATCCCCGTGACATCCGGGACATTCGCGACACTAGAGACATGGGGGATATTCTTCATCCCTATGACGTTGGGATGAGCGCGATCTACCTCATTTACACAACCCAACCATACTGGTGGTCGTGATTTCCATGCGACTGCGACCTCCGGGACCCTTGTGATATGCCCTTCCCTCTCTGTAGAATTCCTCGCGAGGTCCCTAGTCCTTCGTGACATCCCCCACAACCTGCCTAGAGAACAAGGACGAAAAAGCACCAACAGAGGCGACCGGGACCGTGAGCAACCGAGCCCTCAGACAACTCATTCTCTCCCGAATCCCTCGAGAACGGCTTCTCAGCCCGACCATCGAACCCCATCGAAGACCGTCTATGGCGCCCAATTGAGCCAAGCAGTAAGAAGCACACCTCCAGTGCTACTCCGCCTCTCATGCCCTGAACAACCATGCCACCACCGACGCTGCCCTCCGATGTGCATTCCCACCAGCTGACTCGCGCTCTGCACAATGTTCCTCAGCGCTGGATGCTGTGTCTCTGCTTGCTCCACTGCCTTTTTGCCCACACCCTTGACAGCCCCTCGCGCCCCCTCAGTCAGGTCTGCATGCGCTCACCACGATCCTGACCAGGCACTCACTGGCCGCTGTGGTCCAAGCTGGGCAGAACTCTCCACCTCGGGCAGCGCAAACACCGGCAACGCCTCCGCCGTTGCCGACTTGGGAGGACCATGATCGGTTGAGGGAGACTGCTTTGTCCGCATAATCGCCGTTGCCCCATGCCTTGCCAGCGTCGCCCTCTGGCTCCTCCTGTGGCTCCTCCTGTGGCTCCTCGTGGGCGGCGCGGGAAGCTCCAGCGGCTTGGCGGCCAGCGCCTCTTGGTCATTAATCACTACCTTCTGCAGAAAACCAGATGGCTGACTACATGCTCTCGACGTCTTTCCGAAAAACTCCAAAAAAGGAAACGCACGCATCCGTGCGTTTCCACCTCTTCTGTACACATCGTCGAGCGTCTCTTGCTTCCCATCATGAAGTATATCATGGATTACCTATGGGTTCCAGCTTAGCATCTTCAGACCCTTCCTCTACCAAAAACAGGTCCAGAGTAGAATGACGGTATCGTTGTCAACCGACGTCAAGCTTGCGCATCATGCTAGGAGACCGTTGACCCTCGTATTGGGCAAAACTAGAGTATGTATCGGTCGCTGGAGGTTCATGGTACTTATACAATGATAGATATCCATACCCATATCGTCCAGCGTGGATGAATGGTTCGTCGCTGGGATCCTCAACGATGATTTTTTATACGAAAACGTAACAATCAAAGATGCGCCAATTGCGCATGATGAAGTTATATCCGAGGTGGAGCTTTCCGCCTGTTTCATGGGTCATGTTTCCAAGATTCAATCCAACAATGCTTCTTTCGAGGCACACGTCCAGCTACTTCTGGACATCTTTAAAAATTTCAACAATTCCTACCTTGTGGTCAACGACATACATGTCGTTGCGTCAGGCTATTTCAAAACTTTGTCCGTACTCGAGGAGCATGTCGATACTTCTAAGCGGCCACGCTCAGCTATATTGAGCGCTGCGGCGTTGAAGAAAGCGTCCATCTATACCGTGTTTGGTAGTCAATGAGATGAATTGCAAACGCTTTATGACGTTTACAAGCCATTCGTCTTGTCTCTCTTGAACAGAATTACCCACGAAGTGCTGGAACCGCTCGCAAAGAAAGAGGAAGCAACCGCCTTCTATACGTATGGCTTTGATGTAACTTCCTGGTTGTGCAATCCCGATTCGCGTCCTCCCATGCATTACTTGGCTTCCATCCCAATATCATTTCTCCTCATCGGACTCACTCAACCTGTGCAATACTTGATCGTCTGTCGTGTCGAAGGAATGACACCAGGAGATATGTGTGAAAACATGTCTGGAGCTACTGGTCACTGGCAGGGCATCGTGTCCGCATCAGAGACTTTCGACGACTTGACAACAAAGCCCTTAGATAGCTCTTCTACTCTGGCCTTCGGGGTCAGCGAGCGTTCCCCATGGTCTCTCTGGACCCCGCGATCGTACAGGATTCCGTCGAGGGCGGCGAGAGTGCCCCTAGCCCAATGTTAGCCGTCACCGGACTCGATTTGAAAGAACTAGAACCTCATTTACGCAAGGCGAACTCATATCTAGAGCAAGGTTCGCAAATCCACGTTTCCCTTCATAACGGACCTCGCGCCTTCGTGGTCACTGGTCCTGCAAAATCTCTGCATGGTCTAGTCATTAGCTTGAGGAAAATACGTGCGAGCAAAATACCCTTTTCACAACGTAAACCCACTTTCTCCGTTCGCTTCTTAGTAGTCGGAGTACCATATCATAGCGAATATTTGCGGGGGGCAACAGATAGCATATTAAAGGACCTTGACGGCAAGGAGTTGTGGGTCTCGAACGAATTGAAGGTGCCAGTATCCAACACTGAAGTTGGTCAGTATGCCTTATCTCGTCTCAACACACATCTCACTTTGTTGAAGGTTCCGACTTGCGCGAATTGAAATCGTCCATCACTCGCTCCTTATGCGACCAAATCTTTACATTGCCAATCCATTGGACGAAGGCGACGAACTTTCCGGAGACAGCGACGCACGCAATCGATTTCGGTCCGGGAGGATTAAGCGGTATCGGACCTCTTACCGCCCGGAATTTGGAGGGCGGTGGAGTTAGGGTCATCATTATTGACGACAGAAACAAGGGTGAACCGAGTTTTACGACGTTAAGGACATCAAATATGAAGAATGGTGGATTAGAAGGTGGAAGCCCAGACTTGTGAAAACGAGGTTGGTTGGTGATGTACTGCACAGAATTTCGACTAACAAAGATTCAGGGGTGGGACGTTGTATCTTGATACAACTTTCTCTCGCCTTCTCAGTAAACCGCAGATTATGGTGGCCGGAATGACGCCGACAACAGTGAAGAGTGGATTTGTTAGCGCCATCCTTAATGCAGGATATCATGTCGAACTTGCAGACAGTGGACACTACAATGCTGCGGCTCTTCGTGTCAAGGTCGCCGAGATTCAGAAGCAGATCCCCGCCGGTGTAGACATCACATTGAATTCCTTGTACATCAATCCTCATCAGTTTGGCTTCCAATTCCCTCTCTGGCAAGAAATGAAGAGGGGGGTTCGCCTGTTGAAGGATTCTGCATGGCGGCTGGCATTCCGACTGCTGAGAAAGCCGCTGAAATAATTGATGCTCTGAATGTCGCAGGAATAAAGCATGTAGCGTTCAAACCTGGATCCGTGCATGGCATTCGACAAGTCTTAGTATCGCAGCAGCCCATCCAAAGTTTCCAATTATTCTCCGGTGGACGGGGCAGGGCTGGTGGTCACCATTCCTATGAGGATTTTCACCAGCCAATTTTGGCGACTTGCGCTTCAACCAGACGACAGGAAAATATTTGCCTAATAGCGGGATCTGGTTTTGGTTCTGCGCATGATGTTTGGCCTACCTTACTGGCGAATGGTCGTCTCAAATGTTTAACGTCCAACTGATGCCATTCGACGGGTTCCTTTTTGCCAGTCGGGTAATGGTTGCGAAGGAAGCTCATACGAGTTCGTCCGTCAAGGATCTGATGGTTGCATCGGCCGGAGTAATGGCATCAAATGGGAAGGTACTTAGGAGAGGCCAACAGCACCAGAATAGGTGGATCGACATTTCGCTGAGAAACTTGACGGGCGATTGGTTGAGAAGAGTTGAGGAGCGTTTCACCGGCGTGAACGGTGGTGGATCCAAGCCGTCGATCTTGCAATCTTACACATCTCTGGGTGAGCCGCTGCTGTTCGTGGAATCGTTTTTCAAGACTTATCCTCTGGCTGCAGAGGCTGCAGTATTCTTCCTCACAATTGTGCAAAGGCAGAGCCTGATGCGTTCGTCCACGGCCAGATGAAAGCTCTTGTCAAGGTTGGATCCATCAATTTTGAGCGGGAAGATGCACATGGGAATCCTGTCGAAGATATCTCGAAGTGCAACGAGCTTCCTGGTACTTTTACAATACACTGTCAAGAAAAATGTGCAAGGGAGTGGTTTGTAGTACGAGAATGTCATTCTATACAACTACAGCAGCCTAGCTGTCAATCTGAACGTAGAGGTAGCATGTTTTTAACTAAACGACGCTCGGAACCACCAAAAGCGGAGTTGAACTGGCAGCCAAACAATATATAACATGGCTAACGCTTGGAAGGCCCTTCGTCCTTAGCGCCCATTGCATTCGATCATGAAGCGTCGAAGACCACAATCCACGTCTATTACTGCTAGGAAAAAGGTTGCAGTAGGGGTTGATGCTCCAACTTCCGAAGGTAATAGGCAATCTTATAACCTGCGTTCTTGAGTCTTGACACGCAGCCAAATGCTAGATACAGGCGGCGCTGTGCCAGAACTTGACAGTGATAGCTAAATCCTGTTCTACTCCTCCACGTCGCTAACCAAATTGTAGCTACTGGCCGTCCAAGACCCAGGCGTACCAACCAAGGCAAGGGCGGAGCTGTCGCTCAGCTCCAATTAATCTCGGATCAAATTACTGGTGCGCATAAGAGAAAACGGGGGGATCCTGAAGAGGTCCTCAAAGACATACCCGTTAATGCTATGGCGCCTCCAGCGGAGAAAGGATATCGAATGGTGTGTCTCTCTCTCGGTCATGTTGCTTTCAATGCTAACATATGCGCATAGGCTAATGAAGCACCTACTGTAAGGGACGATCCGCCTCTCAATGTGAATGCACCGACACCTTCATTTGTCAACGCAGGGCACGGCTCCACCTTTGGTTTTCGAAACAATGATGCGCCTGGTGAATCAGATGACGGACTTCATATGCTTGAAGAATTGGAACATGCCATAGAGTCCGAGTCTGATGGCGACCAACGTAATGGTGATGGGGTTGAAGAAACGGAATATGACGATGACCAACGCGTTGGAGAAAATGGTAAAGTTCCATATTTCGACCATAAACATCATCTTACTCTCGGTATCTACTTCAGATATAAATGGTTTCTTTGTTTTGTTTGGCATTATGTCGATCCACTGATTGGATGGCATCAGTTGATGAACAATCTCCTGACGAAGATGAGCGACAGGCAATGATGATTATTAATCAGAAGGCACCCAGTAATATCGTTCCCAGATCAGGTGAGCAGTATAAGGGTACCTTTATGCATTTCTAATGTTGTCTTTAGACAACAAGATTGACAATGCATACTCAGTTCTCGAACAACATCACAATAGGAATGGGACTATACGGCCGCCGAACCCTGATTCGCTTCGATTAAACAGTCGAGGACTCGCAAGGTAAGACGGATCAGCATGCGCTCAAATATCAGTAACATTTGTTAGCCATCCTAGGTCTCAAACAGCTGTCAGTCGCTTATCCCAACCCTCTACCAACCGTGCGTCTTCCACTGCGGCATCTATGAATGGCCCTAGACATGCTCGGAATCACATGCGCCCCAATGTACCCCGCAATCAACGCTCGTCTCAGCCGCGCTTCACTGCTAGCAACATGGAGGATGGCAATCAGTCTGACGCAGAAGATGTTGACGTGGCGGATGGACGAGCAGCGGGACGAAGCCGTACGCTGTCTAGTTCCATTCGAACTCGTGAGACCAAGCCCACGCAGATTGGTTTTTACTCTGGGCCCTGGGTGGATGTGCTTCAACAGGCGAAGTATCATTACCGACTTTGGATCCACACGGAAGATGCTTTTCCGGAGCGTAACGACAAGACTCTCTTGGATGCGCAAGGGCGTCTCTTGGATGCTGTTGGGACGTATGAGGAGGAAAGGAGGATCGTACCTGACCCTGGTTTGTGTATTCTTTGACGCTATTTGCCAACGTTGACTGGGAATAGATGTTTATAAGTGCTATGCAGGCCATATGAGGAGTCTCGTAAGTCGTTCACATATAGTTTTATACAATTTTATTTCATTCAGCATTAGATATTTGAAGATGGCTCCTCCTATCGCGGACGTCTGAAGCAACTTGCAAGAGAAGTAGTCAAGATTCGATATTCTGATGCGTTGTCCCCGACTATTTATGAGCCTCATAACTCCGCCCATCTCCAGACTGTTGTAAAAGCAAATGTCGTCAAGCTATTGGCGAAATCGTCGTTCCTGCATGGGCCTGCGGCCGACGATCCAGTAAGGGAGTCGCGAAGTTTACATGGCGTCCACTGATCGTTTCCTTTCAACTAGACTCGTATGGAAAATTTCACTCACCCTGCTGTTTTAGAAATTGCGGAACGATTCTATTACAACGGCAAAAATGACTGCTTGTCTAGGATTTTCCCGAACTGTTTTCAAACATTTCCGACGCATACGCTCGCATTAGTTTGCACTAGTGTACGTGGTCTGACCATTCATGCATGATTTGATTTGCTGAAACAAATTAGATTTACCACTGCCTCGAAGAGTGGGCAACCGGATCATTTGTTGGCCAGTCGTTTGCTGGTTCTCGTTACCAGATTATTCATACAGAAATAATGGGGCTCATCAAGAGAGTCGAAGATCATGAATTCCGTGGGCCTAAGCTTCGTGAGCTACTTCAATCTATTGCTCGGGACGGACAGTGAGTCAGTGTAAATATCCTTGCAATGTTGCTGACTCTGTTGTAGGTTTCATACTTCGAGAAGATGCAATGAAATATCTACAGACTTTGATGTGATATTGGATTAGATAAGATAGCATACTGGGTCTTTATTAATATGAATTTGATGATATTGTGGCCTTGCCATTGGCTTTCATGAGCTGTGTGATTATTGGTGCAGACTACCACAGCCTATGGCAGACTGGCCACAGACTGGCCACAGACTATGGCAGACTGGCCACAGACTATGGCAGACTGCCACAGACTGCCCACAGACTATGGCAGACTGGCCACAGACTGCCACAGACTGGCAGACTGGCCACAGACTGGCCACAGACTATGGCAGACTGGCCACAGACTGGCCACAGACTGCCACAGACTGCCACAGACTATGGCAGACTGGCCACAGACTGGCCACAGACTGCCACAGACTGGCCACAGACTGCCACAGACTGGCCACAGACTGCCACAGACTGGCCACAGACTGCCACAGACTGGCCACAGACTGCCACAGACTGCCACAGACTGTGGCAGACTGCACAGCTGCCCACAGACTACCCTCCAGGCTGTGGGCGGTCTCTGTGGACGGCTGGCACAGACTGACTGCCACAGACTGCCAGCAGACTGTGGCAGTACTGCACAGTGCTGCACAGAACATATACCTTTTCTCTAGCTTCTGTGGGCTCTGTGGGGCTCTGCAGGGCTCTGTGGTTTGTACAGATTGTTTCTACAGACTGCCACAGATGCCACAGACTGCCACAGACTGCT
>JAEBUS010000148.1:5061-18870 GCA_023014475.1 Amanita pallidorosea | reverse complement strand
ACTATAATTATAATTCACAGATAGTAAATTATAAACCCCATGTACAGTAGAGTAACCTCGTTCCAACTTAGACAAGTATTGCTCTCAACCTCGCTCAATCTTGACGCTCTTCTTTCTCATTGTTCTCAAGACCTTTGTCATCATTTGACTTAGCATCTAAACTCTTTGTCCAGTGGCTGGAGCAGACCAAGACTCTGCTTGTTCACTGTTGACTTAGAACAAACAACAACAAGGGCATTGTTGGTAACAATCCAGATTGTGTTGTCATAACCATGTGGAACTATGATTACATTGGTTTTGCCTAGTTTGCATATTTGAATGTGGCTCTTTCTTGATGACCTTATAACTCATGATTAGATCTTACCTTATGAGTAATCATACCACCTTCATTGTTAGATCTGTCTATGTTTCTAACTTGAATGGGTCGATCTAAAGGAATCAACTATAACCTTTTTTTTAGTAAACTTAGCATTCATAAACAGACTGTTGCTCCAGAATTGAGCAATGCTGTTTTTGTTGTTTGATCATGTGTGTCTAGAGTTTCTAGACCTATTCCATTAAGATCTTGTCCTTCTGACCAATAGAACGAACAAGAAATTCATTTTGTCCCTTTTTTAGTATTCTTTTACCGATAGGAAGAATTAAGCACAGTTTATTTGCCCTGCCATGCTCCTGTGCATTGGCACTAGAGACTGCTTCCTGTGGGTAGTCTCAGAGATGTTGAAGTCTCCAAGTCCTCCATACCTACCTGTCTGTCTTCTTTATCTAATAAGAATACCTATTTAGAGAGTTCAGTGTTAGGACTAATCCCACACAATCACAAGCTTCAGAGAAGAGATGTATAGAGACGAAACTATAGACACAATAGAAGTAGTAACCTGGTAAGAGGAAACTATCTAGAGTCTTAGAGACTCCTTCCTACGACGCTCCACCTTATATACCCCATCCATGGTCTGTGCGCAGCAGCCTCATGCCCCTAGGGCTATGCGCGCGCAGCAACGGAACCATGGCGACTATCTACGCCTTCCCGCGATTCCCGTGTCCCATCCGGTTCTTATGTATCCTATTGGCACAGCCCTGGCTGACTAACGCTGACCTAACCGATGGGCGCCTGAACATAGGGGTTGGCGCCAACGAGTCCTGTATACCTATGCGTCCATAGGGCCCCAGAGGAAAATAGATAAAAATATGGAGAAACCGCCAGAAAAATCGTAAAGTCGTAACATGACCCCCCTTAAGACTTCACGTCCCGGGAGTCAGTGCGAGGATATCGTCTTGGAATTCTTGCAAGGTCCCTTGCAAAAGCCTGGTCCATATCCGGTTCTCATCATAATCAATTTGCGGTCGCCTTTCCACCGCTGCAATTCCGTTGGAGTCGTTCGAGATAATCCCTTTCGAACTTGCCATTTTCCCATCCAAACAAACGTTGGGCACATGCACCTGGGTATGATTCTGCCACCGCCGGTAATCCATATCGCGTACATTGACAAATCGTCGTGGGGCGCTAGGATTTGCCTTGGGAACTTTTGAACCTCCTTTTTAGCATTGTCAAGGTTCTCTGCTGGTTCCCAAGTGGACTCTTCCACCGGGTAGTTTTCCATTTAACAGGGTATTCCAAACGTCCACCACCACGTCCACTGACTCGGCTATCCATGACTTCCTCAACCTCGTATTCATCATCCTGAGATTCTTCAACCATTTGTAACTCCTTTTTGCTGAGCTACTTTGTCCTTTTGAGTAGGAAAGACAGGTTCCTTATACGGTTTGAGGTGAATCTCGTTGAATACATTGTACACTTTCCAAGAGGCAGGAATCTTTAACTGGTATGCAGAGGCGCCGACCTTCTTAACAATCTCCAGGGACCGACAAACTTGCCATCAAGCTTTTTGTAGCGCGAAATAGTAGGCAGATTTTCTGTGCTGAGATAAACCTTGTCGCCAGGTTTGTATTCTCGTGCTGGTGCCTTATTTTCATCATACCGCTTTTTCATACTTTCAGCGTTTTATTCAGCGCCTCTGTTGCCTTGGCATGTACGTCCTCAACCTGTTTGGCAAGTTCTTCCACTGCTACGACCGTAGGTGTGTGAAGTGGGTTTACCCCTTTATTGGATGACGTCCGTTGTTCATAAAGAATGGTGAATAACCCGTCGATGCATGTACTCGATCATTGTGGCAAAATTGCGCCACTGCCAACCAGTCACTCAATTGTCCTGTCGATGATTGACGAACATAGTCAAGAACTCCTTGACTTCTTGGTTGACACGCTTGGTTTGCCCATCAGTCTGCGGATGATAAGCCGTTGATCGGTTCGCCTTAATTCTAGCATTCCGTATAAATCATCCATGAACTTGGATACAAATTGAGGCCCTCGGTCACTGATGACTTTTCGAGGAATTCCATGCTCTCGGAATACGTTATCTCGAAACAAGACTGCCACGCCTTGTGATGTGATGGTTGACGTTGTCGGAAGGAAGTAAGCTTTTTTGGTGAACCGGTCCACTACCACCATAACCATGTCATTGCCTTTTGATTCCGGTAAGGGTCCAATCAAGTCAACAGACACGATTTCCCATGGTTCTGAAGGGATCTCATTCGGGTGTAACGGCGCGGCCCTAGCCTGACGATCAGGTTTAGCTCGTTGACAAGTTTCACATCCAGGGATGTTTTTTCAATGTCTTTTCGCATGTTTTGGCCACCAGTAGTCTCGCGTTATTTAATTCCAATGTCTTGACAACCCCAGAATGTCCCCAGGAATGAATCAGTCCGATCAACTCCCCTCATAGTCGGTTGTTGGCGGGTATGTAGATTTGTCCCTTCCATTGTACTATTCCCTTATCAATGACGTAGTCCGGATTCCCTGTTTCCAAACCCTCTCGCACTTGTGACTCCCATTGTCGTTTGGAATTTTTGCCAAGTCCTTAGCAGTTCCTCAATAGCTCGGTCGTCGTCAAGAAGGCGTACAAACAGATGTTCTTTCAGAGAACGACGCCTTCATTATCATTTTGCCCTCGTGCATGTCCGGCTCGTCGTGACAGTAAATCCGCTTTTGAATTAGATTTCCCTGATTCTATGCTTGATGATAAACGGTATTCCTGTAAGTCTGTGACCCATCGTGCTTGCCGTCGGTTAAGGTTCTGCGCTTTTCGGAAAACGTGAGATTTTGATGGTCCGTTAAACCTCCACAGTTTCTTTTGCTCCTTTGAGGTAATGAGACCATTCGTAAACGCGTGCATGACCGCTAGCATTTCCTTATCATATATCTCATAATTCCGTTCTGCGTCGTTTAAAGCCTTGGAAATAAATGCACTGGCCTCCAGAGCTGGTCTTTGCCCTGTTGAGACAAAATTCCGCCGATTGCAAAGTCTGATGCATCTACCTCAACCCGAAATTGTCCCTCATCATCAGGAATTTTGAGGACAACCTCCCTCGCCACAAGGTCTTTCAGTCCCTGAAAGGCCACGGATTGGATCTCGGTCCATGACCAGTCAACTTTGCCAGTTAATTTCGTCAATGGCTTAGCCATCTGAGCAAAGCCCTGCACAAATCGTCGATAAAAGTTGATGAATCCCAAGAACTGTTGTAATTCCTTCTTGCACGTTGGTTCTGGCCATGACGCAATGGCATCAACCTTCCCTTTCTCCATTCGGATGGAGTCGGTACTGATCACCAGGCCCAAGAAATCAATTTGTGGCTGGTCGAACCAACATTTCTCGGGCTTAAGGGATAATTTATGTTCACCAAGCTTGGCCAGAATACGATTGACATGACCCGTGTGTTCCTTTTGAGACTTTGAGAAAACCAGGATGTCATCCATGTAAATGACAACCCATCCCTCAGCAATCTCCTGTCGGAATATATCGTTCATCATAGTCTGAAATGTTGCCGGCGAATTGGTTAATCCAAAGAACATGACCAGCGGTTCAAATAGCCCTCTATTTGTCCGGAAGGCTGCCTTCCATTCGTCCCCTTCCTTAATGCGAACATTGTTATATCCCCAGCGGATATCCATCTTGGAGAACACCTTTGCCTGTGACAATTTGTCCACCAGTCCCCAATCAATGGTAACGGGTATCGATTTTTGATTGTCATTTCATTCAGTCGTCGGTAGTCCTGAACCGGTCTCAGTTTTCCATCCTTCTTTTTAACAAAAAAGAATGGGGATGCCATGGGTGATTTACTGGGTTGAATGCGACCTGATTCCAAATTTTCCTTTAGGAATTCATCCAGTTGGGCCTGTTCGTCTCTATTCAGCGGATATATTTTACAGTCCACTGCTTTCGATCCCGGTACTAATTCGATGGCATGATCCCAGGGATGCCGTGGTGGAAGTTCATCGAAGGTTTCTTTCTCAAATACCTTTCGATGCCCAAGATAGTGCTCCGGAACCACTTCTTCCAGTGATCGCTTTTTTGCTGCATTAGCTTCTTTAGCCGCAATATCCGTAGCTACAGATCGTAGCTTGAGCTCTGGTTCTCCAATGTGCACTGCAAGAAGCTTTTCACCATCCTTAAGTGGTTCCATGGGATCTACTTCATCCTCCGGGTTTTCAACGTGAGAACGATCCCAACATGTTCCTGGACATCTGGTAAACCGTACTTCTTGCTTCTTCCAATCCATCACCGGATTGTGATGCTGCAACCAATCGTGTCCTAAGAAGATGTCCGTTTTCCCCAGTCCAGCAACCCCGCATTCAATAATCTCTTCATGACTCCCTATCCGCAATTTGAACTGGACCATATATTCTAGGCTCCCTAGTGCATTTTGGGTTCCATCCGCATTGTAAACCGGCATTGGTCGAAGAAGTTTCCGTTTATTAAGTTTGTGTCGTTCCACAAACTCGGTACTGACGCAGGACCCTGTACAGCCTGAATCCACTAGTGCCACAATGTTGATTTGGGCCCCAGTATCCATAGTTGTAATAGTCCCTTTTAAATTCATTTCTTGTCGTCCTGTAGCTTTAACGACACTCTGCCTTAACCTTGTTAGGTTCCACAACGCCTCTGCTTCTGACTGTTGGTTCAATTCGTTAACCAGGTTTTCAGTTGCCTCATAAATTCGTTTATTGTGGACCCATTCTTTTAGACACCGCACCGCAGTGTCCTTGTCTTGTTGCCAAATTCTCCGTAGCACCCATGCGGGTGACCAAGTTTTTATCCGGGGTTTTGCGCTCACACTCAAGTTTCTGATCCGGTGGACATATGATGAACATTCATATAATAATTCCGGTATACTAATACAGGAATCCTTGTCCGAGATCGAAACTTTATCAGCCAGCAGCGCGGAGCGCTTGCCTACTGGCTGTCGCCAAAACCCTTTTCTTTTCCGTATTCTTTCCATTGCTCCTCAGTGAGTTCTTCCACCTTCAGTTCTCGAATACGGCCTTTTCCCTTTTCCATCCTATTGAACCACTTGGGTTCCGGACAGTCCCTGGCAAAGTGTCCTTCCTTGCCACAATTATAGCACGCCCCTGTGCGTCGTTTCGCTTTGTCAACGTCCATTGCATTGGGATCCCTGCTTGACGTTGCCATGGTGGGCATACTGTGTTGAATTGGTGCCTTGCTTTCCTTGGCCACCGGTGTTTCTTTGTACTCGTTACGGCTTTTCTTCTCGCCGTATGCTTCCTTCGCCCTGCGGTATATCCGTGCTAGCTGCACAGCCCTATCCTGAATTGCTTTCAGAGACGCGTCATCTGCCAAGTTTCCGTGTCTAATTAACTCTCCACCCAGTGCAGGGTTAATTCTATTGAGGAAATGATCCTTGAGAGCATTCTCCCCCCAGCCCACCAACGGAGATAGTGCATTAAATTTAATGATGTAGTCCTCAATGGGAGTATTACGTTGTTCCAACTTCATTAAATCATCCGTTGCATGCTGCTTGGTTTCTGTTGACATGAAGAATTCATGCATCTCCGTTTTGAATGCCGCCCATGTAACCCATGGGTACTTGTTGACATTGGGTGGACGCGACCATTGCAATGGTTCATCTTCAGGTTGTAACGGTGCTCGGTGGCCGTTGTTTATTTCCCTCCATGTCAAATCTGCAGGATACCGGGTAGGAATACGTGCATGTTTTGCTTCGTATTCTTCATCTGCTTTCTGGATTTCTTGGAGTTTAACTCCCGCCCATTCTCCTGCACGATTGCCCTTTCCTTTTCTAGTACGGTATAGGCAAATTACAATACGCCGCCAGACCGTTGTTTCCCGCGCCAATGTGAAATACACCTCCATGGTGCGCAGCCAATTATCGACTTGACTTGGGTCGCCTTCAAAATGATCCGGCATCTCCGCTTTTGTTAATGGCACCGGTGTCGGTCTAGGGTGTGTCCGTTGCCACTCGTCCAATACATTGGTAAGCAGTTGTCCAAAGCCATTGACGGTCGCCATTCTAGATTCCTCAATGTCGTCGATTTGTTGCTGTCTACGGGCAACGTCATCCTGATTTGTCCCGGTTAAGGGGATCTGCGGCGGCAGAGGGTGTGGCATCACTTGGGTATATCCAATGAGGAAATCTCTGAGCCCCACAGCCATTTGAACCGTCCACCGGAATGCACCGACTTGATACCGACCATATCCCTTTGAGATCCAATCTTCCATTTGTATCCATGCACTAAGACCCTTTGACACACGTTCTACGTGTATACATCCGACACGCCCTTGAGTCCTTTTGACCCTTATGTTCGCATTAGTCTCTCACAAATGATGACTAATTTGCGCGAGATCTTGGATCCGTGGGTATGCCGGCCACGCAAACTTATTCCAGTATTGTCGTTTGAACATCACTAGGTAACAATATCCTGGGATATGTGGATGCAAATTTCTTTTATTTGTCCCGATTCCCTTCCTTCACACGCGTGTGTGGTTATACCGCAGCGTGCGGCCCGAGTGTTTGACTTTGATATTGCCATTCGAGGCATGCATCAGTTTGTTGCGTTCTTTTGCCGTCAGAACCAACCCGTTGTGTTTCAGGGTAATCACGTTAAACCCTTGGAGTAATAGCCGCATGTTGGAGGGTGAATTAAACACTGCCTCCCTAATTTCCGGTTGGTCCACAAGCTGCTCGAGCACCTGCTCAAGCACTCGCCGGTCCGCTTCCAGTTCCCGTTCCATCTGTTGGAACCGTTTTTGGTTTCTAAGTGCCTCGCGCTTTTCTTGCATGAGGATTTCCCATGCCTCTTCCTGCTCTCGGAATGCCGCTTCCTCGAGTACTTGTTTTTCATATGCTGCCCTACGCAGCCTAAGTTTCTCCAACCGGCGTTGCTCTTTTCGCCAGAGGTACCATGCGCGGACATGCGCATCGTTTTGTCGGTAGTCGACCGACTTGGCCGACTCGGTTCGTTTTTGGGGCAAAGGGCACCCCGCCGCCCATTCTAGATCGAAAACGTGTCCGATCTCCATCAAGGACATAGCCGCCCTTGGCAAAACGTAATTGAACAATTGAACCATTGTTCCGGATCCCCGATCCAAGTGTGTTCCTAAAGTGGTAGACGTCCCAAGTAGGGAGATGTCGACTCTTCTTCCGTAATTGTACTTCCGAATACAATCACTGCTCGATGCGGTCAATAACGCACCCGCACTCGAGTGTTCGATTTAATTCCGCCAACTGACCCAAGGAGGTGGTACCCGGCGCTTCACTCTAGTGTCCTCGTGCTCAGATCAAAAGATCCGATACGTGATTGGTGTCTAGAGACTGTATGCCTTGATATACGGCACCCAATGGATTGCTTTCGCGCGTTCCTTGCGCTCTTCCGAAGCCTTAATGTAGCTGCCCGGGGCGACCCTGCCTGGTCCACAACCCAGCACGCGACTACTCTCGTTTAAGACTTTTGTGTAGACAGAATTGTCCCGCAGTCAGTCGTGACCACGCTGTTGACTATGTGTCGAATCGAGGCTGCAACCGGCCTTGTGGTGTAACAAGCGGTTGGTCAGACGAAAAGTTTTAAGGATCGCTTCAACGCTGTGAGCGGCAACGAGCAAGGCGTGCTTGGCGCTGTAGCAAACGATGAAGGGTGTGATTTGAAAGACTCTAGATTATGTTAGGACTAATCCCACCACAATCACAAGCTTCAGAGAAGAGATGTTATAGAGACGAAACTATAGACACAATAGAAGTAGTAACCTGGTAAGAGGAAACTATCTAGAGTCTTAGAGACTCCTTCCTACGACGCTCCACCTTATATACCCCATCCATGGTCTGTGCGCAGCAGCCTCATGCCCCTAGGGCTATGCGCGCGCAGCAACGGAACCATGGCGACTATCTACGCCTTCCCGCGATCCCCGTGTCCCCATCCAGTTCTTATTGTATCCTTATCGGCACAGCCCCTGGCTGACTAACCGCTGACCTAACCGATGGGCGCCTGAACATAGGGGTTGGCGCCAACGAGTCCTGTATACCTATGCGTCCATAGGGCCCCAGAGAAAATAGATAAAAATATGGAGAAACCGCCAGAAAATCGTAAAGTCGTAACATTCAGTATGGGACTTACTGACTCTCATCCTCTTTTAAAGTTTTGCCTTTTGCAAAATAGTCCTTCATTTCTTCGAAAGATTATTGTTTGGATGTCTAATCTGGACCTGCAATTTCTGGCAATGTGTCTGATCCTTCCACATTTGTAGCAGCGTGCTGTGTTTGATCCACATCCATCATGTTTGGATCTTGAGGCCATGTTGCTGTATTACTACTTGAGGAGGGCCCAGCTCCTGATTGGTTCTGGTTCACTGATCCCATGGTTTGGTTGAAGTTCCAGCAGGGTTTTGGCTGGCCAGTTCCTACTGGCTTTGCCATATCCAGGCCTTTGGTCCCTTCGCTCCTCTTAGCAGAGTTACTGTTCCTCAAGGAATAATATTGTTCCTTGGCTTTTGCTTGTCTCCATTGTCAGTTGAGACAAACTGATCTCCTATACCATTCATCAATGGTTTTGGGTACTTCATTGGCCTCAATTATCCTTTCTCGGAGTCTGGCATTCAAACTTCTTTTAAATTCTTCTATCAGGGCCCTTCCCTGATAGCCTGTGCCTTGTGCAACCTTTTCAAACTTTTGCATGTGTTCCTCACACGTGTTTGCATCCTGTGACATCATGTGCAATTCCGATATTTTTGATAACTGTTCATCTGTGTTGCCAAAATCCCTCTGTATTTGTCTATACAATTGTTCCACTGTTTCTGGGACAATCTCATCTTCATCTGCAATTAATTCCAATAGATTGTCTCACCAATCTACCACAAATCCTTCTGACATATATGACAATACCAAGAGGATGTTGTCTTCCTCTTTGGTGCTTGCCATCTTCAGCTGTATGTGTTGAGCAGCAATCATATGTCCGTCAGACATAGTTTGTCTCAGTGGTCGTCACTGTCATGAACGATGAGCTCATATGTCCGTTAGACATAGAGTCATATGTCCGTGATGACAAGAGTATTGTATCACTGTCATAGACAGTGACCAGACACCTCTTCAGGTGTTTTGAGTATTGTATCACTGTCAGGGACAGTGACCAGAGACCTCTCCAGGTCTTACTCTCATAGAGAGGAGATACTCACATGCTGGTAGGCAAGAAAGAGCAACTGGACATATATTGGATATCTACTGGTCTTATATACACTTTTAGTGTATGTACATATTTGTGTAAAAGACTTGTATCTAATATACATAAATAAAAGAAATAAAAGAAATAGAAATACCCTCTAAGGGTCAAACCGGTGATAGCCATGTTGAAGGCTATACTTAGGGGTATTTGGGGTGAAGATCGTTCAACACCCCCCCATAATCTGTACAGTCGTGTACTGATTAGTAAAGATCTTCTCACAGGCCTGCAAGAAGAGGTGTGTATATTCTTTCAAAAATCTTCGAAAGAAATATGGCCGGAGATTCCCTCATGTCTCCATCTTTCTTTTAATTACCAAGCCCAAAAGGCTTTAGGAGGAAATTTCCAAGGATCTCGTCCTTGAAGGGCTTGGTCCATCCATATGGCAACAGCCGGGGTATATGTGATTCGCGGCTGGGGTTTTTAGGTGGTGGAGGTGGGGGTTCCTCAAAGTGGCAGTGAGACGAGCGCTCGCATTCGTGTCCGACGTTGGAGTGTCCTCCAATTGTCAGAATAGGTTGTTGTTTTTTACTGCGGGGTTTCCTATTTTTGCCCATAATGATAAAGTTGTTCGACGTTCTTTAATCAGCTGGAGTAATCTCTACAGTGATAGGCTGGTCTCTTTATCGCAGTAAAATGAAGCAGTTTAAGGCCCTACTCCAGGGCCATCAGTAATCAATTTAATGATTCTGATAAACCTAACATTGGTATGAATTTTTCAAATAATATTTGACCAAGATTTTTAGTCAGAATATCAGCAGGATTTTCAGATCCTGGAATGAATCGTAATTCTATCTCTTTCTTTTTTATGAGTTTTCGTATAAAATGATATTTAATATCAATATGTTTTGAACGTTTTTCAGTAACAGGGTTATTTGCAATGGATAGAGATCCCATATTATCACCATAGATAGGCGCAATATTTATAGGAAAATGGATTTCACTTAGTATTGATCTAATCCATTTATTTTCTCTAGCACAGTCAGATAAGGCCATATATTCAGCCTCTGTTGACGATAGTGCCACTGTTTTCTGTTTTCTTGACGTCCAAGATACTACTCCTCCTGATAAAAGAGTAAAGAATCCAGATGTGGAATGTCGATCATTTTTATCTGAAGCCCAATCTGAGTCAGTATAGCTCATTAGGCCAGATCTTAATGATCCGTCGTATTTAATGAAGAGATCTGCAGTTTTTGCTATATATCTAGCCATTCCTATTGCATGTTTTAAATGATCTGACAATGGATTTGCTGAAAATTGAGACTTTTTATCACAGCAAAACATATGTCTGGTCTTGTTCCGATCATTAAATATAGTAATGATCCAATGACCGATTGATATTGTGATCTAATCTTGTGATCTAGTGGTTGATCATTTGTCATTGGTTCATATCCAGTTGGAAGTGGAGTGTTCATATGCGTAGCATCACTCATTCCTAATCTTTGGATTACTTTATGCAAATAGGGTTTTTGATCGATGGTAATTTTATCTCCTTGTTTCTTTATTTGGAATGATAAAAAGTTTTTTGTTTGACCATCGATGAGATCTCCTAAATCTCTAGATTCCCATCTATTCATAAATTCTTGCTTTTTACGCAATGTTATGATTTTGTTAGATCCCAAAAACATTGAGTCATCAACATAGATTATTGCTATGACAATGTCAGATCCTTGTTTAAAAACAAATACACCCGCATCCGAATGTATTCGTATAAAGCCCATTTTTTCCATTGATTCGTCTAATGATTTCCACCAAGCTAATGAAGCTTGTTTTAATCCATAAAGTGCACGATATAATTTATATACCATGTCTTTTTTATCTTTATTTATAAACCTGGTGGTTGTTTCATATATATTTCTTCATCCAGTTTTCCATATAGGAATGCAGCAGTCACATCTAGAGAAATGATACATATAGTTTTTCTAGTGCTGCAAGTGCAAGTATGAGACGACATGTCTCATATCTTACAACTGGTGAAAATATTTCATCGTAATCAATGCCATCTATTTGGGAAAAGCCCTGGGCAACTAGACGAACTTTTTTACATCCATCGTCTTTTTGGACATAAACCCATCTACAACCTATGGCCTTTCGACCTTCAGGGAGATGTTGTAGATTTATTATTACACCTCTTTTGATGAGCATATCCCATTCTTTCTTTTCGGCGTTTATCCAATCTTTTTGTTCACTGATGGTAAGCGAAATATTTCGTGATGATGTTCAGGTACAGCTGTATTTGCTGTTTCGTTGATAGGAATTGCACATAATAACAATTTATTAATTGTGAAACGATTTAATTTTGTTCTTCTATCAATTTTTTCGATTTCAACTGGATCTTTATCTCCATAGACATTATCTGGTCGATTAACTGGTCGTCTATTTCTAGTTGGTCTCGATGGACCTGGAGATGAGGGTCTTGAAGGAGCAAATAAATCTTCTTCAATTTCTCTTTGATCATCTGAATTGTCACTTTCAGAATTACTTCCAGAGTTGTCTGAATCATCACTTCCTGAATTGTCATCTGAACTATCAGATCCCTTTCCTTTGGGAGATATACTAGATTCATCAGATGAGTTGCTATCTGTTACGACTTTACGACTTTCCGGCTATTTTTCTATATTTTTATCTATTTTCTTTGGGGCCCTATGGACGCATAGGTATACAGGACTCATAGGCGCCAACCCTATGTTCAGGCGCCCATCGGTTAGGTCAGTGGTTAGTCAGCCAGGGGCTGTGCCGATAAGGATACAATAAGGACCGGATGGGGACACGGGGATCGCGGGAAGGCGTAGATAGTCGCCATGGTTCCGTTGCTGCGCGCGCATAGCCCTAAGGGCATGAGGCTGCTGCGCACAGACCATGGTTGGGGTATATAAGGTGGAGCGTCGTAGGTAGGAGTCTCTAAGACTCTAGATAGTTTCCTCTTACCAGGTTACTACTTCTATTGTGTCTAGCTTCGTCTCAATCTATTATCTCTTCTCGGAAGCTTGTGATTGTGGTGGGATTAGTCCTAACATAATCTAGAGTCTTTCAAATCACACCCTTCATCGTTTGCTACAGCGCCGAGCACGCCTTGCTCGTTGCCGCTCACAGCGTTGAAGCGATCCGTTAAATCTTTCGTCTGACCAACCGCTCGTTACACCACGAGGCCGGTTGCAGCCTCGATCTCGACACAAAGTCAACAGCGTAGTCACGACTGACTGCGGGACAAATCTGTCTACACAACAGTTCTAGACGAGAGTAGTCGCGTGCTGGGTTGTGGACCAGGCAGGGTCGCCCCAGGCAGCTACACTAGGACTGCGGAAAAGCCGTTGGAACCGGCGAAGACAATCAACTGTGGTGACCTGTATCAAGGCATACAGTCTCTGAATACCAATCACGTATCGGATCTATTGATCTGAGCACGAGGACATCAGAGTGAAGCGCCGGGCAGCACTGCTTTTGGTCTATTGGTGGAAATAAATCGAACACTTGAGTGCGGGTGCGTTATTGACCGCATCAGGCAGTGATTGCGTTAGGAAGCGCAGTTACAGAAGAAGAGGCGACATCTCCCTACTTGGGACGTCTTACCATTTTTGGAACATGCTTGGATCTGGGATCCGAAACAATGGAACTTACGTTCAATTACGTTTTGCCAAGGGCATCTATGTCCTTGATGGAGATCGGACACGTTTTCGATCTAGAATGGGCGGCGGGGTGCCCTTTGCCCCAACAACGAACCGAGTCGACCAAGCCGGTCGACTACTGACAAGACGATGCGCACGTCCGCGCATGGTACTACTGGCGAAAAGAGCAATGCCGGGTAGAGAAACTCAGGCTGCGCAGAGCAGCATACGAACGACAAGTGCTCGAGGAAGCGGCCTTCCGAGAGCAGGAAGAGGCATGGGAAATACTCATGCAAGAGAAGCGCGAGGCGTTGCGACAAAAAAGGAAGTTCCAGCAGATGGAACGAGAATTGGAGGCTGATCGCTGAGTGCTCGAGCAGGTGCTTGAGCAGCTCGTGGACCAACCGGACGTCAGAGAGGCGGTGTTCGATTCACCGTCCAACGTGTTATTATTACTCCAGGGGTTCAACGTGTTTACCCTGAAACACGACGGGTTGGTCCTGACGGCTAAAGAAAGGAACAAGTTGATGCATGCCTCAAATGGCAACATCAAGGTCAAGCATTCGGGCCGCATGACGCGGTATGCCCCGTATATGTACGAATGGAGGAAAAATCCACAATCTCA
>JAEBUS010000147.1:0-70470 GCA_023014475.1 Amanita pallidorosea | reverse complement strand
TGCACTGCCCCGACACTAATTATCTGATACCGCGCAAGATCCGCAGGCCTCGCATATTGCACAACGCTCACAAAACCGCAGCGTAAGCCGCACGACAGTCGCAGTATAATCCCGCACCCTTCCGCATTACCAGCGAGCGCCGTCAGCGCTTGACAACTACCGCGCGCACATCCGATTATCCGAAGCCTGCGCTGACTAACGGACGTTCCGCATCGGGAGTTTACCGCCGCACGCGACAATTCTGCACTGCCACTTCCATAATAGAGCAGGTCCGCCTTCCGAGTACCGCGATCGAGAGCCGCTAGCCGCATCCGTATACGATCGACGGAAAACCTATTTAGCCAACGAAATCTCACGGACTATTGCGTCGATCACCGAAGTACAACCGGACGGCTACATCAAGCGAAAAGGTCGCATTCCGGCAACAGGTTCAGGTCAATAGTGAATACCCTAGCGCTTAGCATTGGACGCCGGAGTCGATCACGGCCGTCGCACACCTATTCGAGACGCCCTTAGGGACAGCGCCAATACGGTCAGGGTTCCACTAACGGAGTTGCGCATCGGAAGAAAATACTATGAAAATACTCGTATACTAAGCACATTGGACGACGCCTTTCAAAGCACGGATTGGACAGCAAGGAGCCGCGCGTACACAGGGAAAGTTTCAGAGTTTCAGAGTTCACTCGCATTGGTAGTATAGTAAAATGTATATAAACCATAAAGTCTCGTAGTAGAAATCAGCATATCCCATCCATTCAAGTTTCTCTTTGCGTTCGCTTCGCCTTCGGCCTCTCTTTCACTTGCGAGTTTTCCTCTCTGCGTCGTTAAACAGTCGTTGTCGAGCCCGCTTGCGGAAAGACTTTGGCTGCTCGTCGTTATTATCAGCGTCCGACGTTTGCTATCCGCCCGCACTATCCGCCCCCGACGTCGTCTATTCGCACCACCGGCCTTTGCTTCACCACTTCCGCTTTCCCCGCAAAACGGTTATCATCACGTGACCGCCGCCCATTATTGAGTAGCCGCACTTTCCTTTTGCATCCTTTCGCGTAGTCCGAGCGTGTTGTTGATTGGTCCGCTCGCTTACGCTCGCATTCGTCCGCTTACGCTCCGCCAATCGTTGCATTCGTGCCGCATCGCTCGCTCGCCGATTTTGCTCGCATTCTACATTGTGCAGTGTGCTTCCGAACTGGCATTGACGGGAAAAACTTTACCTCACTCACAAAACCCCCTGTCTTTCCTGTCGCTTGATAGGTTGGAGCTTATTACCGTTCTTTATAATGTTAAATATAGGGTTAACAACAAACACATATCATAAACATAACTAAAAATCATCCTATTTGGAATAAGAATGGATTATGTTATATGGTTTTGTTTCAACCCAGATACTAAAAGAACAAGTTGGCCTATGTATCTCTAAATTGATCTGAAATTGTCTCATATCCCCTAAACATTGGAGAAGAAATGTTCATTTTACTTATGAACGTAGTGGCCATAGTATATCTCACTTCACTGAGAATCCTCAATCTAGACTTGCTTGGTGACTCTAGATGATTTTTGTTTCCTCTAAAAATAGATTGGCAAATTATATATGTGGAGGAAAAGACAATAAAAATCACTTGAAAAAATGGTTACTTGTGTTTAATGGAGTAATGGATTATAAAAAGGTTGAAAGAACTTTGATGGCATACTTAGCCATGAAAGGATACACTAAATATGTAACCAGAGAAAAGAAGGTTATCCCTCATCACCTTACGGAAAAATCTACCATTGAAGAAAAACCCATTGGAATTGAAGTATAAATCTGTTTATAATGAAAGACTTGATTGGATGAAAATTCTGCAAAGACAAAATGCTATTATTAAATGGTATTAGCAACTAATCTATGGTCTTACGGTTAAAGATACTCCAGCTCAAACTATTGCTGAATTGGATAAAGTTTTTGGAACGACTAGAATAGCCAATATTTCATTTTATACAAAAACATATTCAGTTGGTCTATGAAACCAGGACAAGATCCCATTATAGCTATCTCTAAATTAATGAAAGCTGTGTTCCGATCTGGAACTGAAGATAAATACAAACTTCCAGCTTTGTATTGACTTTCTTCATTTTACACGCTTTGAATCAACAATATAGTACCTTGGTTACTAATATTGTTAATAGCAATATTGACGAATTCACGTCAGCAAGATAGTTCCTAAAATTCAGAATGAATGGAATCTCATGCAATCAAAAGCAAGGAGTGGCAGACAAACCGTTCAAATTGCTAACATGGATCTAATATTAAACAAGTATCCAAAACTAACCATCTTGGAATGATCAACAATCTAGTAATCATTTCAACAATAGGTTTAGAGAGGATCTTTTAGAGGAGATTCAATAACAGACGATCGTTCACACCTCGTCAAAGCAATAATAGATTTGCTACAAAGCAAATGCATCTTCTTTATCTAAAGATGATAAGAAAGAAACGGAACGCACAGAATCGTGATAATAAGAAGCTGAAGAATAAAGCTTTATTGCAGATTGAATAATATAAACATGAGAATAAGAAAGATTCTCATAACATTATTCACTTTACAAATAATATGACGATTGATGAACAATTCAGACTATAGGAAATTTGAGGAAGAGATACCTGAACACACATCTAAGTCATGAATTTTATTAGATAGAATAGGTTTTCATTACATAGATACTATGTAGCTTATCTCGGAATATCTTCGAGATGAGGTCGTAGATTATGAACCTTCTCTTGAAGGAACACAGTTTCAAAAGATCTTCTTAACGCTCAAATTCCATTCTCACCTATAGCAGAAACTGATGAATAGTTCAGTTCCGGATCTTTAAATCGCAATCAGACATGTAGTGAGGAACACTACAATGATGCAAATAGGTTTACAAAGTGGCATTGATAATATTGATGAAATAATCAATGATACACGTCGAAAATATGGAATAATAAGCCTGAGAGTAACTCTGGAGGACCCATCTGATGAGGATGATCCATTTGGGTATGTGACAATTTAAACGCATTCTAATTACTTATCTTAATACTGTTTTAGTGTTTGATAATCTTACCAATTAAGATTTGTTGAACGCTCAGAATCAAGCTTGAGTAACAGTAGATAATCAAGTTGTGTATAGTAATTGTATAAATATTAGGGTTCTAGTGAACATTATGCCTCTTAAATAAGAATGATGAAGTGGGTATGATTCTGGAGCTATCCAGACTTGTACACCATTTATAAATGACTTTATGTCATATAAGACAATTTTATCAACACCATTTAAAGTTACTAGCAACAAAAATGTGAAACACTCAAATTGAGGCCAAGGCCAAGTTGTTTCCGACATGGAAACAGTATGCTAAGAATCTGGATTCGTATGTTATAGTTATGCCAAATGTTGCCGATAACAGAATTATCTCTCTGTACAAACTTACGTAGTATGATTAGAAGTATAATCACACAAAAACACAAAACTTATTATACACAAGGGAACATAACGTTGACAGGATTCCTTTAAGAAAACTAACTCTATAAGTCTGGTTATCTTAACTAGAGATTAAAAGACCTTTACAACATTTGTTATTAAATAATAGTTCTAAAACTAATTGATTATTTTATTTTGGCATGAAGAAATGGCACATCAAGTGTAACGTGTTAAGTCATATGTTCAGAAATACTGAAATAGTTCTAAGTTAATAACAACATATGAAAGCATATGTTAATATGTTCATGGAACCTGATAAAATACCATATCATGTTTTCACATAATAGAGCATACTCTGCTATGAATTGATAGCATATGGATTTGATAGAATTACCTATTCAGTCTTATCATAAACAAAAATGGGCTTTATTAATTTTAGAATGAATATTCTTTCTTTTGCTATGTAGCATTACTTTCGATCTAAAGCTGATACTTTAAGCTGCTATGTAAAGCATATATTATATATATTGAGAATCAACTCAATTTAAAAGTAAAGAGTATGCGTTCAGATCGAGGGGAGAGTTTGTAGAATCAAAAGCTAAATAACTATTTTCAAGAAAAAGGTATTAAACCAATGAACTGAAGTGCTCCAACATGGTTCTCAACAAAATGGTAGAGCTTGAAGCGATTAAATGAAACCATTCTAAAGAAAGCACATAACTTTTATTAGATCTGGTTTGTCCTAAATCCATGGTGGTCATTTGCATTTGATAACTGCAAGTCCACCATATATAAATCGTACACCATTAAGAGAACAAAATGGAAAACACCTTTATGAAAATATGATGAACAAAAAACCTAACAATGTCAAACTTTAGGATAGTTTGGTGTCTAGCATATGTTTATATAGTAAAAGAAAGAAGAAAGAATAAATTATCACCAAGAGCTGAACCGATTGATATTCACTGGATATGAAGCAAAATCAAATATAAGTTCATGAATGATAAGAATACTATAGTCATTGCTAGACCACATGCCATCTTTGACGAAACATATTTCCCAAATTAACAAAAAGAATAACACTTATTCAATAAAGATATGTGTATAATCCCAATGAACGGTAGGACTACTCTCGCATAGCATGACACATAACGTGACGAGGTCGCTACACGGTCACAGCGGGACACCGCTCATCAACGGAAATGCAAGTTCTAATTCCTTTGCTTTAACGCTGAAATTAGATTGAATATTCTTATCAGATTTGATTCAGTACCTGAACCTGATTTAAAAATTCCTATTTGACGAAGAACTTGGTTCTCTTATAGGTGCAACTCTTCTGCCATCTGATTGTGGAGCTTTGAAAATTATGAACCCTCTTCTTTCGTCGAAAGACTCCTTGGTTTGGAAATATTGTTTTTTGGATAAACAATTTCTCCAAATTTTCGTCAATCCAATCGGATGCTTTATGTGGTTTCATATCCCCAAGGTTTCTCATCATCATCTGATTTGTTCATCATTCCAACCATTATCCTGATCTGTATCATCAGCTTTCTGTTTCTCACAGATCCTTTGTAGACGTTTAATTAAACCAGCAATAATTTCTTTTGTATTTAATAATGTTGGTTCAGGGGTATTATTAACACGTCCTTGAGACTCTGGGAATTGTTGAACGATGTTTTCATTGTGGATGGTGAACGCGGTTTCTTCTTCTTTCAAAAAAGGATTACTCTTAGGATAATACATGTCAATGATATCATCAGGAACATATACAAAGTTATCCAGATTAGACGTATGAGTAAACTCATTTGATGAAGTTTTCATCAGATTTAACCGTTGGGAAATTATCTCTCTTAGTCTGATTTCAATCTTATCGGACTGCGACAAAACATTCATATTTGGACCATTTTGGTCCGCCTGTGTGAAAGTACATTGACTACTAGGTACTATACCTGGTAGTCGACACTGTCCTCGGAAAGCGCTGAGCTTCCCGAACTTCCTGATCTTGTCCGCGCTCGGGACGACGGGGCTGAATGCCTCCGGAGTTCTCGCTCCAGTCTCTCTCCTGCAACTGGTGAGAGCTCTTGCCGGGCCGGATGTGACTGTAAGGGGAATGACGTAGTTCCCTTCTTGTAACAGTTGTTGGGTCCTCACGACCCCTGCATATGTACGCTGTCACAATGACATCAGCTTTTGATTTAATTAGCTGATTTAGATCGGTTACCTTAGGCTCATATTTAGCCTTCTCGAGTATCCGATTAAGCTCGATCAGAGCTTCTGCCTCCTGTTTCTGAATTTCTGACGCTTGAACGGCCGCATCATAGTCTTCCTTGCTATGATAAACAAAACCGTCATGGATCCAGATCGTGTGCTCGCGCTCTAGCCGCTTTCTGGCTAGCGCGTGGGAGAGATCCTTGGGATCATAGGGTTCATCAACCCTATGTGGCGTCAGATCAATCGATCTCTTGAGAGACTCGTATTGAGGCGCGGGACATCCATCATATCCATTATAGTGACCCTGAGGGCCACTATACTGTGGGAATCCAGGGATGTCCGAAATCTGTTGCGGACGTGTGACGATTTCGACGTCGCCATCATTGGCTTCTTCCTCCTCATGTGCAACCCTGACAAACATATCAAGAAGGCTGAGATTTACGTTCTCCTGAACGTATCTCCCATCATCAGACATATATTTGATGCCTAAAATATGCAGCTGCGGATCGTGGATGCTTCTGACTTCTTCAGTCAAGTAGCAGTCATAGATGAAGCTAAAAGTGTGCAGACGAGACGCGAGATGAATCTGAGATGCCGGGCGATTGAAAGCCCGAACCGGCGGATATTGATCGTTGACGTCGGGGGTGCTGTTGATACAATTATAGCTGGCACAGGCATGTGCCATGTAGACAACGCGAGCGAGACGCCCATAAGGGTCACATTTGAGCATATCCGTTTCTTCATATTTGGACATGATGTCCAAAACATCCTGCTTAGTCAATTTCTGATTGTTAATCAAAACTCGAGCGATGATGCCAGAGTTAATGAATCCGGTCTTTCCAATAGCTTTATCGAGATACTCGATAAGGTTGATTTGGTAAAAGAGGGGACCGATGTGGTAAACTTGAGACATATTGGTTTGTTTCTAAAATAGATATATATTAGCCTAATTCTTTATTTCCCGAATGATACATGAGAAAAAAGGTGCTTATCAGGCTGTGCTATTTTTGAAACAATACGTCATGGACTTGTTCGGCAACGCAAATGACTCATTGTATGGATGTTGTATGCCAATCTCGTACCAGGGCTCCTTCAAATCCCTGCGTACAAACTAGTATGTATGTATGTATGTGTGTGTGTATGTATCTGTGTAAGTGACATCCTCAGACGTCCTAATCTAGTTGGGTGCTATTCATCTGCCCAACAATAGTCTGCGTGTACGACGGAAGTCCGCCTCAGCACGACCTTTATACGAATTTTTAAATAATAAAATATAGAAGACCGACGAAAACGGTCATTATGATATATGCATTAATGTAACGGCCAATTGGGGTGCGTGAAGCCTTTACAGGGGATCAGCCCTGTTATCCGCATAAAGCGGGCCCAAAATCCGTGTCTTTTTTAGTAGTGGTGACAAAACCACAACATGATTAAAGACCTGCCGGTCCTGGGAAAGTTTTGATTTCGTTGTCTTCCAACAACGCACGACTCCGATGCGTGACACCAGATATTTAATCTATCTTCCCAGATAGTCTGTCACAAGTGTGACAGAAATGGTATCCCTGCTACCATTAAGCGACTATTTATCCCTAGTTGGGTTAGCATTCATTCGTAGGCGTGAGAGAAAGTCAAACACAGATCACACAATATTTTATCAGCTATAGATCCCATCGGTCATGATAGAGGGCCATCAGCCATATCTATGATTCCGATATTTGAGATCCCATCAGCTGATCTGATCACACACTTAAACTATTAATATACACTGTAGACTATACCCTTCTAGACATACAACGCCCAACCCTTTGAGCGTTTGAAGGCAGTCGCCGGGGCCCATAACCTATTGAAACAAAGAACAGCAGCGCAAGCCACTAGCTAAGTAAGGTTTCAATTACTTACATTCTTAGCTAAGGTTGCCTTAGTTAATAGGTTGTTAGTTGTAAAACTGAGGGGATAGTCGCTCAGAATGCCCTCCTTATATATGTTCCATAAACCCTAACCTAAGTACAGTGTAATCTACCTATTACATAATACCGGTACTGCTAATGAGTCATTCTGAGTCTTCATCTATTAATATTCCTTCTAAGATGTTCTTTATGACATCATATCCTTCTATATGAGTCATTCTTATTAATAGATATTCCATAATATTCTATATGACATCATAATGTTCTATATGACGTATTATGAGTCATATGAGTCATATGAGTCATTTATGACTATCAGTGATGTCATAGGATGAGTCATGTCACTCCTGTGACTTGTCACGTCACTCTGTCACGTTGTCACATAAGCGTGACTTTTGTCACACTATTGTCACATGTCTGTGACATGTTGTGACATGTGTCACAAACACGTGGTAATGTTATGTAAGCTATTATGATTAAATATGAAACACTAATAATAGTTATTCTTATTATATAAGATATTAGATAAGATATTCATTACATTAGTTATTGTAATGAATGTAACTAATCTAATGTAACTATTATAATAACTATCAGAGTTTCGACATGGTGAAGTGTTTGGCTTGTCCTGCTCAATCCACGAGCTCCGATATTAATGGTAATGGATAGTTAATTTTAACTGTCCATTCGTTTAGGTAACGGTAATCCTGTACCATTCTCTTTTTTCCATCTTTTTTCTTTACAAAGAACACCGGTGATGTTTGCGGTGATTTCGAAGGTCTGATATACCCCTTTTTTAATTGATCGTCGACAAAATCTCGGACTTCTCCAAGTTCATCTGGCGATAAAGGATATACCTTTCCTTTTCTGGGTTGGTAGCCTTGTTTGAGATCAATGGCATGATCCCATGGCTTCCTAACCGGCATTCTTTCTGACACAGTTTTTTCGAACAAGTGTAGATACTTGTGATACTGCGTTGGTACCAACTCTTTTGGTTCCTGTTTTTTCAACTCCCTAATCCATTTTGGGTCGTCTGATTTGATGCCAGATGGGAGAAATTCATATTTCTCTCCTTCCCTATAGAATTTTGGGTGTTTCCATTGATCCAGGAATTCCAAATTCTGTTCTTCTTTCTCCTTCTGCTCTAGCCAGTAGGCAAAGTCCAACTCCCTTTCTTTTTCCCAGACGTACATATTGGTTTCCCAATGTTCCGCCTGTTTTGTCCGCTTTTGTCTTTCCTTCGTCCATTCCCTTTGTTTATGTCCACATGATCGTGGGCATCTGGTCAACTCTATTTTACCGGTGATCCAGTTGACATCCGGATTATGTCGTCGTAACCATGTAGATCCTATGATTACATTTGTTTTGCCTAATTCGCATATTTTGAATGTGGCTCGTTCTTGATGTCCCTTGTAACTCATGAGCAGATCTACTTCATGAGTAATCATTCCGCCTTCATTGTTAGATCCATCTACGTTTCTAACTTGAATGGGTCGATCTAGAGGGATTAGTTTATAGCCTTTTTCATTAGCAAATTTGGCGTTCATAAACAAACCTGTTGCTCCTGAATCAAGCAACGCTGTTTCTGTTGTTTGGTTATGTGTGTCTAAAGTTTCTAGACCTATTTCCATTAGTATCTCGTCTTTCTGACCAATAGATCGAACGAGAAATTCCTTTTGTCCCTTTTAAGTATTCTTTACCTGATAAGGAAGAATTAAGCACAGGTTTATCCGCCCTGCCACGCTCCTGTGCTTTGGCACTAGAGACCACTTCCTGCGGGGTGGTCTCAGAGACTGTTGAAGTCTCTGAGTCCTCCGTACCTACCAGTCCGTTTTCCTTATCTAATACCGAATACCTATTAAGAGAGTTCAGTACGGGACTTACTGACTCTCGTCCTCTTTTAAAGCTTCGCCCTTTGCGAAGTATTCCTTCATTTCTTCGAAGGACATGGTTCGGATGTCCAAACCTGATCGGCAGTTCCTTGCTATGTGGCCGATTCTTCCACATTTGTAGCAGCGCATTGGCGGGCGCTGAGTTCAATCCACGTCCATCGCGTTTGGATCTTGAGGCCGCGTTGCTGTATTATTGCTCGAGGAGGGCCCAGCTCCCGATTGGTTCTGGTTCGCTGATCCCGATGCTGTATTGAATCTCCATCGGGGTTTAGGCTGGCCAGTTCCTACCAGCTTTGCCATATCCGGGCCTTTGGTCCCTTCGCTCCTCTTAGCGGAGTTACTGTTCCTCGAAGAATAATATTGTTCTTCGGCCTTAGCTTGTCTCCATTGTCAGTCGAGACGAACCGATCTTCGGTACCATTCTTCAATGGTTTCCGGTACTTCATCAGCCTCCATTATCCTTTTTCGGAGACCGGCATTCAAACTTCTTTTAAATTCCTCAACTAGGGCCCTTCCCTGGTACCCTGTTCCTCATGTGACTTTTTTAAACTTTTGCACGTGTTCTTCACACGTGTGTGCGCCCTGTGACATGGTGCGCAACTCCGATATTTTTGATGACTGTTCATCTGTGTCACCGAAATCCCTACGTATTTGTCTATATAGTTGTTCCACTGTGTCCGGAACAACATCATCTTCATCGGCAATTAACTCCAATAGATTGTCTCGCCAATCTACCGCGAATCCTTCCGACATATATGACAAAACCAAGAGGATTTTGTCCTCCTCCTTGGCGCTTGCCATCTTCAGCTGTATGTAAAGCCGGCATCCATTAATAAAGTTTGTGACCTCTGACATCTTGCTGGAGAACACCGGTGGCTTGGCTACGTCTACTTTCGACAAGCCGTTCCCTCCTGCTGGTGTGGGAATATTGAATACCGTCCCTTCTGGTATATTGATAATTGGGGCCGGGGCAGCCAGTGGTATTGCTGCTTGTTGTGCTGCAGCGGCATTGTTATTTTGGAGCACTAAGAGCTGTGCTTGTAGCTGCTGAATTGTATTATTTTGATTATTCAGCAGTTGTAATAACTGCGCAGATGTCAGATCTTCTTCTCCTTGATACGACATATTGATGTAACAAGGGGGCGGTGTAAATGGGGATAGGGATCTCGACGGTTGTGATACCGATGGAGATCTAAATGATGGTGGCGGTGGTGAGAACAGTGGTGCTACTTCTCCGATGTATTGGGCGTCGGAGTGGAATAGACTTTGGATATTAAGGGTTGCGGGGTTAGGGACAAGGATTTGAAATGGGCAGGTTCCCACTGATGTTGTACCTCGGTGATCGAGGGTGTGGAGTCAGATGACTCGGTTGGTGTATGTAATGCGGGAACGGGATCGTTATAATCAAATGGATCTGGCCCGAAAGGGTCGTAATCAATATCAAAGTCTTCTAGACCGTCCAGTGGTACACTGAATACTTCTATCCAGAAGTTATCAATTTCCCTATCTGTAAGCCTGTGCGATCTAAGAAGATCTCGTACTTCGTAATTCTCCGTTACATAAGAAGTGAGGGAGGTCTTGGCCTGTCACTTATTTAGGAATGCACTCAGGGTCCACAACCCTCCCTGCAGTGCTAGTACGTAAACGGTATAGTACAGTATTTGACTTTTAAGAATTGATTAAACTAAACTGGATCCGAATGGTTGTCCAGTTAGCACTATACCCCTAATGGGTATGGCCTTTCTCAGAAGCGCGTGGTCAAGTGACGGCTACTTCCAANGCGCAAGGACATCGAAAAATATATCCCTGGATGTGAAACTTGTCAACGTGCTAAACCGGATCGGCAGACTAGGGCGGCACCACTTCATCCGAATGAGATTCCTTCAGAACCATGGGAAATTGTATCCGTCGACTTAATTGGGCCTTTACCGGAATCAAAGGGCAACAACATGGTCATGGTGGTGGTGGACCGATTCACTAAAAAGGCCTATTTCCTACCGACAACGTCAACCATCACATCACAAGGCGTGGCAGTCTTGTTCCGAGATAACATATTCCGAGAGCATGGAATTCCCCGGAAAGTCATCAGTGACTGAGGACCGCAGTTCGTTTCCAAATTCATGGATGACTTATATGGAATGCTGGGCATAAAGGCGAATCAATCAACGGCCTATCATCCGCAGACAGATGGACAAACAGAGCACGTTAACCAAGAAGTTAAGGAGTTCCTGACTATGTTCGTCAATCATCAACAGGACAATTGGAGTGACTGGTTGGCAGTGGCGCAATTTTGTCACAATGATCGAGTACACGCGTCGACAGGGTATTCACCATTTTTCATGAACAATGGACGTCATCCCAATAAAGGGGTAAACCCACTTCACACACCTACAGTCGTAGCAGTTGAGGAACTTGCCAAGCAGGTTGAGGACGTGCATGCCAAGGCAACAGAGGCGCTGAATAAAACCGCGGAAACTATGAAAAGGCGGTATGATGAAAATAAGGCACCAGCACGAGAATACAAACCTGGTGACAAGGTTTATCTCAGCATGGAAAACTTGCCTACTATTCGCGCTACAAAAAAGCTTGATGGCAAGTTTGTCGGTCCCTTGGAAGTCGTGAAAAAGGTCGGCGCATCCGCGTACCAGTTGAAAATCCCAGCTTCATGGAAGGTGTATAACGTGTTCAACGAGATTCACCTCAAACTGTATAAGGAACCTGTCTTCCCCACTCAAAAGGATAAGGTAGCTCAACGAAAAGAGTTACAAATGGTGGAAGAATCTCAGGACGACGAATACGAGGTTGAAGAAGTCATGGACAGCCAAGTCAGTGGACGTGGTGGTGGACGCTTGGAGTACCTTGTCAAGTGGAAAAACTATCCTGTAGAGGAATCCACTTGGGAACCAGCGAAACCTCGGTAATGCTAAAAGAGAGGTTCAGAAATTTCACAAGGCAAACCCTAGTGCTCCACATCGGCTCATTAATGTACAGGACATGGAATACCGGCGGTGGCAGAATCATACACAGGTGGATATGCCCAAATGACTGTTTGGATGGGAAAATGGCAAATTCGAGCAGGAATACCTCGAAAAGCTGAAACGGAACTGGCAGCGGTGGAAAGGTGACCGCAAGTTGATTTATGATGAACCGGACATGGATTGGGCGTTTGCAAGAGACCTTGCAAAAATTCCCAAGACGATATCCTCACACTGACTTCCCGGGACGTGAAGTCTTAAGGGGGGGGTCATGTTACAACTTTACGATTTTCTGGCGACTTTTCTATATTTTTATCTATTTTCTCTGGGGCCCTATGGACGCATAGGTATACAAGACTCGTAGGCGCCAACCCCTATGTCAAGGCGCCCATCGGTTAGGTCAGCAGTTAGTCAGCCAGGGGCTGTGCCGATAAGAAGACAATAAGGACCAGATGGGGATATGGGCATCGCGGGAAGGTGTAGATAGTCGCCATGGTTCCGTTGCTGTGCGCGCATAGCCCTAGGGGCATGAGGCTGCTGCGCACAGACCATGGGTGGGGTATATAAGGTGGTGCGTTGTAGGTAGGAGTCTCTAAGACTCTAGATAGTTTACTCTCACCCAGTATTCTACTCTACTGTGTCAATCTATATCCCTTTTCTCTCATCGTCTCAGTAGAGGCTTGTGGTTGTGTGGGACCCGTCCTAACACTCCTGGGGTGAACAAGACAAAGTTGTCGTGCATTGGCAGTTTGACCAGGCTGGGAGGTACATCTATCATGGAAGAGTCCGGATCTACTGTCGGAGGTTTGGCGTGATCGGATATCCTTGACGCAAGTGACAAATGGGCTGGTGCCGAGAGTCGTTCAATTAGGGTCAATGACTGTATGGTCGAGGGCATTCCATTCCGCATCGGTCGAGTCATAGATGCTTTGGCTGGTTGGGCGTGAACAAGTCTGGGGCTATGGGGGGGTGATTGTCTTGTCCTTATGTCAGGCGAGGCACCAGGCACCCATTTTTGCCGAATTTGCAATGTGGTGGGGCCCTAGTGACTGAACTGAGGTCGTCGCAATGTAGCCAGGTAGCGTGGAACAGGGACTGTCTAGGGGCTGAAAGATGTTTCGGGTATCCGCTAAGACCAAGGAGGCCGGATCAAAGACCTCGTCTGATCTCAAGCTTCAACCTTCGTTCGGTGGGGTACTGCTGGCACTACAGACTTCAATTTGTGAGCAGGATGCTTCGACTTGGCCCGAATGGCTTCCTCTGGAGCTGAATAGGACTAGCGCAGGTACTGGCACATTCCAGGTGTATCATTCACCCTTCACTGAAATCTTGACTGTCCTCAGTCAATTGAAGACATTGTACTGCCCAAAAGTGCTCGTGTGTGACTGGTGTGACACCGTGGCAAACAGATTGCAGCCTAGAAGTCCAAGATGCCACCTCACAAACATCGCCAAATACTCTGCAATTTGCAAAAGACCCTTGTGAGTCGCTGTCCAGTCTACCCCATTTCTCCAACCATCCCTATTGTCTTTGCAGAGATGTCGAGTACAATTCCAACCCCTGCCACTGCTGCAAAGGTCACTTCACCCAGGAAAATCGGCGCCACAGTGCCTGCTGCATCTGTCATTCCTCCTTCATCGCTCAAGTGACTTGCTGGGGCAGTCAGCAAGGCGGTGTCATTCGAAACTTGGCGAGACTGGCTGAATCAGTTGGCGGCAGTCGTGGTAAGCCAGCTCAAGACTCTCTGGATGGGCTAGACCTAACAAAAGCACAGGAGAGCTGCAACATCTGTGAGATGGAGGCTTCTGCACTCGAGGTGGCCGTGCGGCTCTGTCGGCGTGCAGAAGGACTTCCGAGCCAGGCAAAACAAGGGCAATGGCAATAATCTGGGAGTTCCAAAGCGGTATATTGGAGCTTCATTGCTAACTTCTTCGACTGACCAAACAACTACAGGGGCAGGGGACTTCACGCCAGTCAGAGACATGACAGACCACCTGACTGGCACCGACGGTGTACCACCGGTCACTGCCTCGCCAAACAAACAGCTTCAAGCGGTCGCAGGCCTGAGGCCCATCATTTGACTGCCTGCAATCGAAGGTTATGTGTCAGACAAGAGTGGCAACGAGAGTGAGGTCCAGCCTGAGGGAGAGGATTCGGTGGCGGACAATATGACGGCCTCAGCACCAGCAACAATCAAAACGGAAGTGGGTGTGGACTCCAGTCCCAAGGGCAGGCTGCCGGTCATGGACCCAGTGGAGTTCAAGAAAAGGTATGCAGAGAATGACCAGGCGCTAGAGGAGGCCAGCCGCTGCCAACCGTGAGCAAACAAGGTCAGAGGCAAATCATAACGAGGTCAAATGAGGTGGCTAATCCGAGTGTAGTGCGGCCCATGCCAAAAGGTGCAAACCAAGAGCTTCTGCGTCTTCGACAAATGGTGCCTCGAGGTGAATGCAGATGAGCCGTGGCATGACAAGTGCCTCCGCTGCAAGGTGTCGAGGGTAGTGTGCAACTTTAGTGTGATGGAGATAAGACACAAGGAGGTCGCGACAGTCTTGGCAAATCCAACAGCAACCAAACGAGAACAAGCGGTGAGCGGCAACAAGGTAGGAGCGCCGAAGAGAGTGCACCGGGCCCCAAAGCAAGGGCCCACTACTGTGGCAGCTACGAAGACACCTGTGAAAATGCAACTGAGGGGAAAACCAGTGGTGTGAGCACTAAAGGGACGCGCAGAGCAGGCCTCAGCGGGACCGTTGCATGACACGCCGGGGGTCTTGATCTTTGACCCGAATGTGATTGGTCGGCTCCCGGTAACACTTATCAACCTACTTGAAATACAATGCCATCTTTAACAAGCTCGATCGTGGGCTGGTGTGCAAGGAAAAGGCTGAAGAACAAAGGTGCCAACAAGACGTCATTGAAATCGACATTGGGGAGTCTGGTAAGTTGCAGGGTGCTTCGTGGTCGAACGTAGCTGATAGTGGCAGATCTTGAAAAGCACGAGGCAAACAAGGCAGGAAGAATGGGAGTCAAGGGAAAAGCAAAGGCTGTCTAGGGTCCTGGTGTTGTTGCAGGCTCATCGGGTCATTCGATGGATCTCTTTTGTGACCTTGTAGGAGCATATTTGTTGTTTGTATGTGATAAAGAATGCTGGTTGGATGCTAGTATGTATGTGTCCAAAGCTAAGATTGAAGAGTGTGTACAAGGGAAAAACAAAAGGTAACACAAAGGAAGTATAACAAGGTGAATGTAAATGAATTACTGGTCTTAGTTCACAACGGAAAGGAAGACAAACGAAACAAGAGAAAAGGAATGGTGAAAGAAAAGAGATTAAGTCCACATTGTTGAAAAGTGGCTTTAGGGCTTTGTGTGAGGTTGTGCTTTGTGATCTTCAATAGTCTTCATCAAATGCCTCTCCTCCATCTTCATCACTCTCACCGGGGTCACCTACTCCTGGATCTTTTTTGTCTGCTGCCTCTGGCGTTCGAGCAACTTCTTCATCGTCATCTCCTAAACTTGTTGAGGCCTGCATCTTGTGGAGATGCTGTAAATGGACATCCAGTGCATCGTGAGGGACTTCAACCTCCTTTTGGGCAAAGTAGGGAACAACTCTGAATGCGGCCACAGGCCTATTGAGGACAGAGCTGTCTAATTTGCACACAACATAGGCTCCTCCATGGTTTCAGACAAGGGTGACGTAGGGACCGTTATAGCAGGCGCGCATCTTTTGATTCAAAGACTTTGGAGCCACATTTAGCCCAGTTTCAAGATTCAAGACTGTCAGAATCTTACTAGCATTAGCAGCTTTAGAAGGTTGGGTACTCAAAGCACTAGATGTTAAAACTGCTTTTCTATATGGCCAATTAGAAGAGGAGATATATATGGAACAACCAGAAGGTTTCAAAACCAAAGATACTGATAAAGTATATAAGCTGAGAAAAGCTTTATATGGTTTGAAACAAGCATCTTTAGCTTGGAATATACAAGCACATAACAGTATAACTAAACTAGGATTTAGAAGATTATATGCTGATACAGGAATATATGTCTACAGAAACAACAAAGACATTGTTGTTATCATCTTATATGTTGATGACATAATATTCATGGGCAATAATGAAAAGACTGTTGATGACTTTAAAAAGAAATTTATGAATAAATGGGAAAGTAGAGACTTAGGAGATCTAAGTGAATATTTAGGAATGAATATTGTGATAGACAAAAGTAAATGTCCTGTCACAATTGATCAAGCCAAATATGCCAAAAAGATTGTTGAAAGATTTGGTTTAATAAATGCAAAATCAGTTAATACTCCTTTACCAGCTGGTTATGTACCAAATAAACAAATAGAAGGCAAAGCTACACCTGAAATGATCACATACTATCAACAGCTGATAGGATCATTATTATTTCTAGCAATGTGTACTAGATTAGATATCGTTTATGCTACAATATTAATGTCACAATTTGTGAGCAATCCTACAATGGATCACATTAATAAAGCATTACACATAATCAAATATGTCAGAAGAACATTAGATTATTGTATAAAATATGATGGTCGTGATGCTTATGGTTTAATTGTATATGCTGATGCTGATTGGGCTTCAAATCCAATTGATAGAAAGTCAACAACTGGTATGGTTGTAAAATTAGCAGGAGCACCAGTATACTGGAAATCAGCTAAACAAAAAACAATAGCATTATCTTCAACAGAAGCTGAATACATGGCTGCATCAGACACATGCAGACAGATATCATGGTTAAAGAATTTGTTTAATGAACTTGGATATGATATACAATCCATTCCTTTAATAATGGATAATCAGGCAGCTATTTACATGGCTTCTAATCCAGCTCAAGAACAAAGAACGAAACACATGGATGTAAGATATCATTATATCAGACAATGCATGAAAGAAGACTTAGTTGATCTCTATTATATAAAAACTGAAGATCAAGCAGCTGATATCTTAACTAAGAACCTTATGTTGAATAAGCATAATAAAATGCTTGAGTTATGTGGTATACATAATTGATAAAATATTCATCAAGGGGGAGTGTCAAAACTCTGACAGTTATTATAATAGTTACATTAGATTAGTTACATTGATTACAATAACTAATGTAATGAACATCTTATCTAATCTATATCTTATCTATATCTTATCTAATAAGATAAGATTGAATAACTATTAATTAAGTGTTTCATATTTAATCATAAATAGCTTACATAATATTAGTTATGTGACTTATGACTCACAATTATGACTCACAGTTATGACTTATTTATAGTCATAATGACTCATAATTATGACTCATACAACATCATATAGAATGAAATGATGTCATATAGAACATCATAGAAGGAATATAAATAGAAGAAGACTCAGAATGACTCATTTTAGGGACCAATATTATGTAATAGGTAGATTACACTGTACTTAGGTTAGGGTTTCTGAAACATATATAAGGAGGGCATTCTGAGTGACTATCCCCTCAGTTTTCTAACAAACTAACTTTGAAGTAAGGCAACAGCACTACTACAAATGTAAGTAATTGAATCTTACTTAGTCAGTGCTATGCACTGCTGTCATTTGATTCAATAATTACTGTGATTATGCTCCTTTTAATACAACATAAAAAGTGATTTTCTCATAATGAAAGTGTGATTAAGAAAAGATAAAAGCCACAAAAGCTGTCTAATCATTCCTAAAACAAGCTTGTCAAATACAGTCTAAATTGTGCTTAAAATCAACCATGTTAATGAAAATGTGCTTTATTTCAATTACCAATTAAAGGGGTGAGTTAAAATAATCCTAATCTAATTTACAACTGATTAGATCTAATTAACGATTTGGGTTTTTCCTGATGACTTGTCATTACTTCAGAAATCTCCAGTTGCTTCCTCAGCTTTGTCTCTGCCTTATCCATCCTGTATTTCCTGGTAGCTTGAGGAGCGTGCCAAGATCGCCACGTGGTTCCTCCGTCAAGGGATAAATGAGGAGGAGTAGGCTATATATAGCGTCTTCCCGTCCTCCTGCAACTGAACGATGTGAAACCCATTCCTCGTGTCATTTTCCTTGGTAAAGGTCCCCTGATTTAGGGACAACATATCACGGAAGACCGGAGATGCGAAGGAGATGAATGCCTTCAAAACGAAGAAGCCCACCAACTCGAATGATCGCAGGACGATGTTTGCTTCTGCAGACGAGTGAAATGGCTCTTTTGCATTGGTAACATCAATGGTGGGCTGAGTCTGCATCTGAGACAGCAAGTGTCTCGGGCCTCAGCTGACTCAATACGGCAAACAATGGGATCACTTGGCCATAGCACTTCCGGGCTTTCTACGCTTGATTTCAAGAATGACCTAAAAGACCAAGTCAGCGATTTTCTTATGTGAGGCTCAATTTTGAACGTCCCACGTCGAACTAAGTGTTCCGTCTGACACGAATCGCTCCCACACTCGGTCAAACACAAATGATTGGCCTGCAATCTTTCAAGGGCTTCGTGAGCGCTGCTGCCTTTAACAAGTTCAGGTTCACGTGACATTGTGACGTAACATGCCTTCCGCTCTTTTACTCGGTGCCACTGGACAAGTTGGGCAATCCGTCCTCAAAGAAGTTCTGGCCTCGTCGCACTTCACACGCGTCGGGGAGTATGGTCGTAGAGTAACAAAACCAGATATAATCACTACAGGAAAGGACAAGCTGGAGCAGAAAACGATCGACTTTGAAAAGATTGACCAAGCGGGGTTGAAAGATGGAAAGTGGGATGTTGTCTTTGTCACGTTCGTATTTCCTGCTGCGTATGCAATGGTATAGTTGTTAAAGAGTATTTGTAAAGGCTTGGAACGACAAGGAACCAGGCAGGAAGTGTTGAGGCATTTGAGAGGATTGACAGAGAGTAAGACCTGGCCCGAGGGCGCATATATCCCTACTAAAAGTTTTTCGCAGATACGTGCTCAATGCAGCGCAGGCGGCCTTGACCGGTGATCCAAATCACTCGCAGCGTGTTGTATATGTCTCGGTAGGTCAAGAATACATTTCTAATATGACTAGCCCATAACAGTACTAGTCTGCCGGGGCAAATCATTCGTCGTCTTTCCTTTATCCTAGGTAAGGGATATAGGTCGCACTGCGATTCTTCTGATGCGAGTTTCCCGAGTGTAGGAGCAAAGGATTGACGGAGATAGGTCTTGCGAAGCTTGGTTACAATGATACTATTATATTCAGACCCGCTATGCTCAAGGGAGCAAACCGTGCTGAGCCTCGCATCGCTGAAACCATCTGGGGGTAATATTTGCGGTGCCTTTTCTTTCCATAACTTGAAAACAATTCATTTCAGTGCCATTACTGCAGTTGCGGCACATTTCAGCGATAGCATGGAGATTCAGGTGCGCATATATCCCATTCTAACACCATGCATAATTGTGACTGGACCAGATCTCGTCTTTGGCTAAGAGTGTCGTCAAGGCTGGTATTGTCGGTTCTTCAGCATTGCCCAAGAGCGCAAATGCAAAGACTGAAGCGCTGGAGGGTGCTAAATTTACTCTCATTGATAATGCAGGCGCTATGAAAATGGCAAATGGAGGTGTTGCTAAGTAGCCCTAGTTTCTTTCTATTCATGTTCTTCGACATGTCTATCCTCGAGGAAATACTATTTCATTAATAAGTACCTACCAGAGTCAGAAACTCGGAGCATCCTGGCTCGTCCGGCCACATTCAAGGCCTCCTTTTCACGCTATCCCCTGCATCTAGGCGGTAAGTACCAAATAATCGACTCCGCAAAGCTCAAAGCGACCAACGAATTCTCAATTGTGGGCTCAAGAGGGAATCCCTCGCAAACGCACTCTTGAATCGGTTGAACACCATTGATTGCCCTCACAGCGCAGTCATAATGGACGACCACACAGTGGTTCAAGCCCTCAAGAATGTTGAGGCTTATAAACATGAACCATGTGGATATGGAGTGTCTTATCAAATTGTCGCTCTTCAAGGCAATTCGGACTGGGCTCAAGCAGAGATGTTGAAAGTTTGTAGGTCTATGGCAACGCAAATCGACGAGATACATAGTATCGAAGGTACATACAACTAGTCACTCTCCAACTCTTTTTTTCCTTCTCACATTCCAACATTCAGGTTCCTTTCGACATGAATTAACAGGAGACCGTGACACTTGGTTCAAATTTTGAGCCGTGAAATAGGTAGCGCGTCAAAGCAATGTACATTAGTGGTGTAAAAAACAAAGCTGTGAGCACAAAAAAACCTGTGAGCACAGGAGCTGCCGCTCTCACAAGCTCGAAGCCATAAAGTAATACATTGACAAACTGCCAGATACAAGATAACTGTCAACTTCACCGCCAGCCGAACAACCTCACATTACTGGCGAGGTCCATCTTGTAGTTCCGCACTAGAAAAACTATAAGTAAAGAGAGGAGAGATAAACAGAAATTACTCTTGATACAGATCTTCCATGTTCATTCTTGACATCTGGTCCGAGTGACGAAGATAGAGGAGAGGCGCTCCGTCACGAGACAAGGAAAGAAGGACTTGGAGATAGAAAAAATCGCTCATTGGCGACAACCGGTAGGACACAACGCACGAGGGCAGAGAGGGGTGTATTTGAAAGATGTCACGCGCGAATGTGCGTGCTCCCAAGGGACACTATTCCTCTCGCAGCCAGCCCAGCAATAAGGAAGGTAGTGGATGAATTCGGAGACCGCATGTCCTCCCGCCGAACTATTCGCTCAAGGCGGTTACGTCACATGCTCCAGAGGGGTGTATTTGAAAGATGTCAACTCGAATGAGCTGCTCCCAAGGGACACTATTCCTCTGGATCGCCAACACAACACTTTGGTGTTGGCGGGTCGCTGGGGTGGCGCGTGCGTGTGCCTTGATTGGGTGGATGGTGGACTCGGTTGTCCGGAAGAAAAATAGAGGAAAAGATGGGATGGGGTTGTGTGCGCCAAGGACGGAGTTGTGTCGAGGTCGAGGTGTCGATGCGGTCGAGTCGATATGTCGCGGCGAGGTCGGTGTCGAGCGAGGAGAAGGTGGGCGGTTGGAAAGAAAGAGGCGTACACTGGCGCCCTTTTATAGGCTTCCGCACGACGCGTCAGGCTGCACTTGTTTTGACAAAACGCGATCGAGCATCTCAGACATACGAGTGATAGGGGCCAAGGTAAGGAATACAGTTCAGCGGCTGAAATGTATTCCGACGCGTTGATGGTGTTCGACGGTGGCGCCAGCGCGGTGCAAATGTGAAACATAGGAAATAGAAGAAATTCATCACATGAAATGTTTTTCCTGTTCTGGAATCGTGGGGCGGGATAGGGGTACGAAATACCGCTTCGACACAATACAACTGGCAGGAGGCTCCAAGCTCGAAATCGCTGTATCCTTCTTATATCACACCTGGCCAGAGTATCGGGAATTTCGATCGCACCTGCGGCTGACAATGAAATGCCTATATACCACCAACCGGCGCGTCAGCCTTTCTTCCTTACTACCACACACACACACATACCATGTATATTGAATCAACTGACAGCACCGCAGCAGCTAGCTAAGTAAGGATTCAATTATACTTACATTTGTTAGTTAGCTGTTGCCTTTAACAAGATGTAGTTTGTTGTAAAACTGAGGGGATAGTCGCTCAGAACGCCCTCCTTATATATCTTTCATAAACCCTAACCTAAGTACAGTGTAATCTACCTATTACATAATACCGGTACCGCTAATGAGTCATTCTGAGTCTTTATCTATTAATATTCCTTCTAAGATGTTCTTTATGACATCATATCCTTCTATATGAGTCATTATTATTAATAGATATTCCATAACATTCTATTGACATCATAATGTTCTATATGATGTATTATGAGTCATATGAGTCATATGAGTCATTTATGACTATCAGTGATGTCATAGTATGAGTCATGTCACTCCTGTGCATTGTCACGTCACACTGTCACGTTGTCACATAAGCGTGACTTCTGTCACACTACTGTCACATGTGTCACAAACCACGTGGTAATGTTATGTAAGCTATTATGATTAAATATGAAACACTAATTAATAGTTATTCTTATTATATAAGATATTAGATAAGATATTCATTACATTAGTTATTGTAATGAATGTAACTAATCTAATGTAACTATTATAATAACTATCAGAGTTTCGACAATGTACACCATCATGTTTCCACACTGCTCTTAACACTTCGACGCCGGTCGTCAAACCCTCACCTCTATCCCCATTCCCCCCGACACATTACCCTTTTGCGCCCCGGTTCATTTCACTGAGAACATGCCAGTCGCCCAGTCGCCCAGTCGCCAGTGCTCCAATGGGATGACGAGGACGAAGACTTGGTGTTTTTCATGATCACCGTGGCGGGAAACGCCCATCCGTATGGATGCTGCTCTCAAGTGCATCTGGAACGCCACCAAAGGCGTATTAAAAAAATAAAAAGACACTGAATTGCAGTGGCGCTGATAACGATTAATTCGTTTGTTAACGTTTTTCCGGACGCCTGACCGTCCCATGGCCCGACGATGAAGGTGGCTTAAAAGCATGACACCGAAAGCGCGCTAGCTATCGGTCGTCCTACAGGCGATTGCTTCCTGGATCCAGACGATAAACGCGGCCGACAACGTTTGCCGTACATCTGATCGTCCTAATGCGTTGGCGGTGTCCACCGTTAGTCCAAAGCGTGCCAAGGAAGGGGACGCTGTGGCTATGGAAGAGATGAGAAGGACGGCAAGAGTTGCGGCGAAAAACCTTGTATTTGGCCGACGTCTCCGCACTTCCAGAGTCCCATCCAGGATTCCTCGTCGTCGCCCCATCGCCCGCCTCGTTCACAAAATTAATAAGGTGCGTCCCGGGGATGGTGAAGAGGCTATTCGTATCTTTTCCTCGTGCTTCGCTCGTCGTGGGCCCCGGGCTTAATATCCTTCGGGATTGAACCAAAGGCACGGAAATCTTGCACCTGAGATTCAGAGAGGTTTAAAGCGCATTGTGCTATGACGAAGGTATCGCGCGGTGAAACACCCACTCTCGGAAAATGCACTGGGGTTTCAACGCCATTGTGCACATTCGAAACAGCATATGGGAAATTGCACTAGCATGACTGATCAAAAACTTGGTTCAATCTCGGTCATAACTCGCTTCGCTTACAGGCGCACTCCCCGCACGAGCCAGCATTTGATCACGTTTCACCACCACGCTAGCTCCATGGTCGGCAAAAATACCGTCATAATGGTCAATCTGACAATACCGGGTACAAAAGGTTACAACAGTTGGGCATGGATAGGTATATGCCCCAGTCTAATCCAATGACTATACAATCCAGAAGTTGGCTCTTATCCTTTTCCATGTAAATCTGTGACTCGACTTCTTTCCTCCGGGTTGCGGGTATCGCGGCGGCGCTCAGGGCTGTTTTTAGTGCAGGAAACAGGGATGGTGTACGTGAAGATCCATTGTATTTATAAAAGTGCAGTGAAGCTACCTTATTTAAAGTGTGGTTGCTTTGACTGCTATGCTATCGTCTGCTGGTACTTCCGATCTTCTACTCTCATGCCTTCCGATGCCCATTCTGACCCCAAAATTACTCCCGACGATGTCACTCTCGTTGACGAGGATGAGATGCAATTAGCAAGTCTCGCCCTCGTTTGTCGAGAGCAATCAGTCGATACTAATTTACTCAAAAGAGAAGATTAGGCCATAAACAAGTAGGGTTCATGTCGATGATCGATAGTTCATACCAGCTCACCATGTAATGCTCTTAGCAATTGCACCGTTCATGGCACCTCATTGAAAATTTTGCCGCGGGCTTCTCCTCCGTTAACTCCATCGGTTTCGTGAGGTATTTCGAAGACATCGCTGATTCGTGCATGTCTGAGTAAAATATAGGTCTACCTTGTTCTTAGGGCTTCTTTCCGGCGGTCCTGCTGCCGTTTGGTCAGAATTTGTATCATGTTTCCCAAGTTATCGATCTGACTCATCTAATTGCTAGGTCTTCGTATGTAACTACGCTTATCTGTATGATTGTAACTGCAATGGTCCTCGCGGAAATCTGCTCTGCCCTCCCGCTGAGTGGGTCAATCTATATCTGGGCCGCTGGGAGTGCAGGGCCCAAGTATGCTCGATTCTTTGGTTTTCTCGTTGCCTGGTGGTCATGCACAGCTTGGATAATAGGTACTGCTAGCTGCAGTCAGGTTGGTTGTTTGGTTGGCAAGTATACTCAACTGCTTAATTCCAAATGATTCAGATAGCTGCCACTTATATCGTCTCCATACCGACTGTATGGGACGAGTATTTTCCTGGGGGTATGGATAACAGCAACGTCAAGTGGAGAGTAACGAACTGGGCAGTTTCTGAAGCTCTGCTACTCATTGCGGTGGCGATCAACTATTTGCCACCCAAGTTATACTCCATCATTTTCAAGCTATCTGTTGTATTGTTATTCGTCGACTTTTTACTTTGTCTTATCTGGCTACCTATCGGCGCATCAAGGACATATGGACTTCGATCCGCGAAAGAGGTGTTCACCCAAACTTGTATGCATTCAAGTTTCTGGAATCTGATTCCATATCGTTACTACTTTTTTTACTAGATAACGGTACAGGCGCGTCAGCTGGCTGGAATTGGTTGTTATCTTTGTACGTGTGTCATTATCTGCAGGAAGCTTACATTAATTGTGGGATGAAAGTCTGTTCACGTTTGATGCCGTGATTGGATTTGATGCCTCCGGTCACATCGCGGAAGAGACAAAAAATGCAAGGTGACTTTGGCCCTCTATAATCGTCATGAAAGACCCATCATTAATATCTAGAATCGTCGCCGGTAAGGGCCTTCTAAGTAGTGCAGTCGTGACAGGATTCTTGGGTTTTTTCACAACGATTCTTTACCTGTTTTGCATTCCCGACCTCAATACGCTATTCACGCTGAATGCACCACAGCCATTTGTCGTGGTGTACAACATGGCACTTGGGAGGGCAGGTTGTATCTTCATGACAATCATTGCAGTGCTTGGCATGCTTCTCGTAAGACCTACCCTTGAACTTCGATGCTTACTTGATTAAACAAGTTCTAGACTGTATGTACAGTTCTTGTCGCTTCTTCTCGCCTCATCTTCGCCATCGCTCGTGATGGCGTTTTACCCCTTTCCAATTGGCTCAGTCAAGTCGACGCTTCAAGACAACCGAGAAATGCTGTCACGTTTGCTTCTATCTTGGCAGCGGTAGTACTTTGTCTCATTCTACCAAGCCAAGCGGCATTCACCTCCTTGGTATCGGCTTCAGCTCTGCCTTTGGTTGCTGGTTATGGATTGGTTGCTCTTCTGCGCTTAACGATGACCCCCAATGGCTTTAGGAATTCCTACTTTTATCTGGGTAGATATCGGCGAGTATTCTATATCGTAGCTGTCCTGTTCAATGCTATCGGCTTTGCGGTAAGTGCCACTTTAGATGCCGACATGTGTGTCAGAGCTGATAACAGGATACAGGCTATGATCTCGCCATTCACCTTCCCTGTGACCGCGTCTACGCTCAACTTTGTGCGTGTAAAGATACCTTGCAGGCTGTACGCTAATAAATTGGTTTTCTGGGTAAAGGCATGCGTGATATTCGGCGGCGTCACGATTTTTGGAATCCTTTCCTGGTATTTTACGCCTGAAGAGCGGTGGTTACCTCGCAACAAGATAGTACAAGCTTTGGAGAGCTGTAATAATTTCGACGGAGATGATTGAATTGATATCCTTGTTTGAGGTTTCTGATGTAGCCACCCGTTGGAAGTCTTTTCACAAAACATTGATCATGATCAGAGCCTATTTCACGTGGCGGAGTTAGTCACCTATCATGTCATCTCGGACGAGGGCAAATTTACAAGCAAGCGGACGAATATTAGTGAGACATGGGTCTATTTCGACTTGGGCCACGACGACCAGCTTGCCCCGGCCCCATGAACACCTCTACCTCTCTTGAACCATTCGAATCGCCAGGAACGGGCGATATGATCCTCCGCTCAACTAATAACGCTGACTTCTACGTCATAAAATCGCTTCTCCGCATTTCCTCCCCTGTTTTCGACGACATGTGCTCATTAAACAGAGGAGAAGCGTCAGAGAAGAATGAGTTGTAGGATGGGTTACCCATCGTGACCCTACTGGAGGACAGCACAACACTGGAAACGACTCTTGGTGCAAATATATCCTGGCGCGCATACCGATGCTCAGGCGGTTACCAGTAATTTGGAGTTGTTCCTACAAGTGGAAACGGCGGCGCAGAAGTACGATGTACAATCTGTCAACGAGAGGATGAGGAATTACTTGACCGCGTCGCAGGTGATGGCCGTGGAGCCCCTTCATTGCCGTTAACCTCTGCTGGGACAACGTCGCCGGCACCGCAGCTATGAATCTGCTCGATAAACCTCTTCACAATCTGCACTACGTAAATGAATACAATTATTTGAGCGCAGCTGGCTATCACAGGCTGCTGGAACATCGCTTTAAATGCGAGAACGCGGTGCAGGACATGTTGATCATGATAGGATCTTCACGAATGTGAACAATCCGGTACAACCCGGTACGTTATCAAAGTATGAGCTTGTGCTCCATCGTCGGAAGGATATTGCGGCTGTAATTGAAGCCGCTGTTGAGAAGGTGGTTCATTTCGTCCTATTACATAAATATAGCTGAATGTACGGGTAGGTGCCCCTAAAAATTAAGAGTAGTTGCAACTGAAGAACGAAAGTAAACAGAATATCAACTCGGTTCTTACACATGGTTGGAAGAAGGGGATATCATAGCCTTGCCACTGCCATGGTGCATTAAATTTTATCACTGACGAGGAAAACATGACGATAACTAGGAAGCGATTTAAATCGACACTAAGAAATCCGCAAAGTACAGAAGCAAGTGTATAATAAGACAAACAGAGATCCAGTACTCACAGTAAAGATATAATTTTAATCCTCTTCGCCAATGACGTGTCGCGGTGCAGCATCGCCATCGATATTATCACCAGCGGCGGCTGTTGGTACGCGCGAATACCATCTCCCATCCGAGTTCGGGGTGCGCAGCTCAATGCCACCAGCCCCATCTTCGCTCAAGCTGAGTGCACCAGGGTGCGATTTTGATTTAGTAGCATTTCGCCCGCTCGTTTGATATAGATGGATGAGGAAGTTGATGAAGAAATACAAGATGAAGGATATGCTAGTAGTTGCTTGGTTGGTGCCCGTTGCTCATCGGCGAATATAACTGACCTGAACATGATGAGGACATAAGTCACGTGGTCCATTCCACGGTTGTGCACATTTTCAAGTTCCTCGTCTGTTGCGGACATGAACAATAGGCTGGATGTGTTTCATTAACCTCTGCTGAATCCACAGGGTGAAATTACACACCCAGCAGATACAAGTAACTGCGTGCAAATCAGTGATAGGAATACGGTATCAAAAGGAAAACGTACGAAAGGTGGAATATGCCTAAATGCCTTCGTTGCCCTTCCTTTCTTACTATTTTGTGGCATTGGTCGTTCCTCGCGAAGAGTATGGTCACTGTGGTTATCTTCATCTGATGTGGATGCCACCATTCTTGATGACTGGGGCGCATCGGATGGGGATGGAAATGCGGGCAAGAAGCAGATTTCAATAATTCGAGCTATCCCAGCAGACATAAGGGTGTGGCCGAACAATGCGTGGACCTAACAATGACGTGATTCGTTGAAATTACTGTCGTTTATCGAGGTTACAGACCTTGGTAGAGATCATGAGGGCTTGCGCATGGTCTGACATTGCCCAACCTGTCAGGATGATACTACAAACAATATCAGATTCCAATGCAAATTGATTATCACTAGACGGACATTATGGAAGGTACGACATTCCGCTAATGCCGACAGTCAGTGCATTGCATATTTTTTGATCCAAAATACATACATGATTATTTCTTGCTAAAAATATTCCAAGCAAGCCTCCAGCCCACCCTACGTGACGAATCGAATCTGAACTGCGACATGAAATTCGAGTAATTACGTACAGATGATTCCCATAGTACTGCACTGGGTGAGCCGTACATCAATTGATTTTCACGGAGTACGTACGTGTGTTGCAGGTCCTTAACAGACCAAGAGCCACCGTGGTGCTCTGTGAATGTGTTCACTGGGCAAATTCAGTTTATGCCTAGAAGCGGAAATGTCGTGATGCACACCTACGCCCTAATCGATCGAAGTAGTATTAAATCAGTCAGATGGAAAGGAACGGTAGACGAGTTACCCATAGCATTATCACCCTTTGCAACGGCGATAAGATTTAATCTACTATGCGATGGATTATATGACTCACCATGAATCCCACCACTCTGGACTGCGGCCGTTGTGTCTCAACCAGGCTTCACCGCCGAGTAACAGAAGAGCCATGAGCGTTCCATAAGCAATGAAGCCACTGCCCATGATATAATGAGCAAGACATTGACCTGATACGTGTGAGACCGATGCATACGCAAGCGAATTTCATGAGCCCACCTAGATGACCGCCCCGGCAGAATCCCCCGAATACAATGGCACCAAACAGCATTTGAACCCAACCAAAGATAGGATAGCTTCTCCCAAGGATGCCATGGGCTACGACTGCATATGGTCGTATCGTCTCTTCGTGAATGTGAAGCTTGAGGTAGATGCCTATGCCTAGCTGAAGTAGGATGGGTAAGAGCAGAAAATTGGCGAAATGACCGTGCGCAGACGGAGGGAAGGCGCGGCCTTGATGAGTATGGCCGAGGATATAACCTGCAAAGGTCAGTGCGAATCCTGTGCTCTGTTTCGAAATTAGTCATCGGACTATAGAACTAGCTAAAGAAGTGCACCTGCAACGGGACATGCCATCTGCTGCGCGCCAGGCCAAGAACCATGCCTATGGGGAACAAGATTCCCCATACAGATACCTGGAGAAACATGTGTATCCAGAGGATTGAATCGACGGGAGCATTTGCATCTTCGTCTGAAATTTCGTCATGGTGGGCATGAGCAAGAACGAGAGTGAGGCGCGCCAGGAGCAGCCCGGCCGAGGAGGAGCGGCATGGGAAACGACGTTGCACGATGGAAATACCAAATCGGGCGGGCTGCCAAATTGGGTACGCTTGCCAAATTGGGACGCGTCGATGCTCCGCTCCTTCGCTCGTTTCGTCCATTCGGCGTCAACTTGCTCGACGGTAATGAACTGGTCCGCCTCAGTGCTCACCTCCATTTCCTCAGATACGGAACCCACTCTCGTCGTCACCTTTGACACCGCAAAGTACATTTTCAATGCCGGCGAAAACACTCACAGGGCCTTCCTTCAGAGCAGATATAACTGGAAGAAGGCAAAGGCATTGTTTATGACGCAATCTGGAACGCAACGAGCTGGGGGATTGCCTGGTCCGTTCCATAGACTCCCGGTTTCTGTCACTGAATCCAATAGATTGTAGGCCTGATGATGACTTTTGTGGATGGTGGCCTTTCCTCACTTGATGTCGTCGGCCCAGCTGGTATACTTCACCAATTAGCCTCTATGCGCATGTACATGTTTCGGTACGTGCATTGGAGTTGGTGCTTGCACTTTTCTGACTCATACACAGGGACACCGTCCATGTGCGGCCGATCGAAGCCCAGTTGATTGTGTCGCCTGAGCCTCTCTACAAGGATGAGAACATTACTGTCTATGGCGTACCGGTCCTACCTTCTACCACCGAACAGCCCTTGCAAAATCCACTATATCCAGAAGATGTTTCTCTTAAACGAAAACGGAGTCCCTCTCTCGACCAACCTTCTAAACGTGTTTCAGTCCCATCTCATGGCGATCTTGACCACTCAATGTCAACTCCCAATTTTTGTCCTTCAGGTCCCTCCACCAATCTTGCTCAGGAATGGAGGTCATCCATGGTCAAAATTATGTTTCCCGAGAACAAGAAGCACGAGAACGTGATTGTTAGGGAGAAAAGGGAAGAAGCCCGTTTAGCCCGAACGACAGGGGAAGCGGCGAGCCAGGCCAGCACATTGGAATCCGAAACAATTGGTGAGTGTCTGCGCATGCGGCGTCGTTTGGCTGCTTCTGACCTGAACTTCCTGCCAGAACCTAAGCCCGACTTTTCTTCTGACAATGTGTATCTCATTCATGACTATCTTTACGAATGTAGCTCATCAATTGTCAGATAGACACCTATAGACGTGCTCGTGTGCCACATGACTTCTACCATCAACTCCCGGGATTCTCATACTCAGGTGCTGGATCGCCTGATGTACCCCCGACACTTGGATATGTAGTGATCGGACCACGCATTCGCGGAAAGTTCGACGCGAAGAAGGCCCAGGAATTAGGCATTCCCAATGGTCCGATCCGTAGACGACTAATCAACGGCGAGACTGTGACATTCAAGACCGTTCAAAAGGTCGATGGTGACGCTTCGAGCATTGTTGAAGTGGAGCGAACGGTTAGGCCGGAAGAATGCGTTGGTGAAAGCGAAAGTCCAGCTGTAAGCATGCAAGTTATTCTGGAGACATTCCAAAACTAATAATTGATAGGTCATTCTGATTTTCGATATTCCCTCGCCCGCATATATTCCCTCTCTCTTATCCTCATTTGACGACCCTTTTTTCGCAAATTTCAAGTCAGGCCGGGAAATTAAGAAAGATCACGTCGTTCGGAGCGTATTCCATATCCTTGGAGAAGGCGTACTTGAAGACGAGCGATATGTTCAGTTCATGAAGTCTTTTGAGGAAGACGACGATGCCGTACATGTATGCTTTCTCCACCTTGCGAAGCCGTTGAATAATTTGCTTTCAGCACCTCATTGCCTCTCGAGAACATTGCTCAGATCCGGTCACTTTCACGAGCGCTGCATTCAATCAGCTGCGGCTAAATCAGTTGGATGAACGCATGTTTACTGTTCCTAAGTTCTGCCTTCAACCAGCCAAAGACATATCTAGTATGACTCCTTCCACCATCTTTCCCACTAATTACTGAGCGCGGATATTAGACATTCCAAATCTTCCACGTTCCACACATCTAATGACGTCCAATCACACTGTCTCTATGCGTCCATTTAAGTTCCCTACGGTCGAGGCGCCCGTGCAAGACAATTTCCACCTGTCTATGAAGGCGAACGAACCTGCATATCTTCCTCCATGGACTGCCAAGAAATTCAGAGCCGCAAAGAAGAGCATAGCGAATGCACTCAAGAAGAGCAGACGACGCAGTAGAAGCATGTCAACCGATAAGAGTAGTAGTGAAAATGAAAGCGGAAGTGCGCCTCTCCCAAAAAGAGGAAGAGATGTGGGTGTGTTACCTCTTGGGACAGCAAGTTGTATGCCAACCAAGTACCGCAACGGTATGTTTGCGTTATTTGTCCTGTACACGGTTTAAACGCTTTACAGTCTCTAGCACCCTGATATCCATTCCAAATTGGGGCAATGTCTTGCTGGACGCTGGAGAAGGAACGTGGGGTCAGCTTGTTAGACAATACGGCCTAGGACAAGGACCGAGTGAACCTGTCGAAGGGACACACAGAGACGTGTGGCAAATGTTGCGAGATTTGAAATGCATCTTCATCTCGCATATACATGCGGATCATCACTTGGGTTTGGCCACCATTTTGGCCAAAAGGAAAGTGGTCAGTAATTTTACGCTCATGATAGATCAAGTCCAGGTTGATATGTTGAAAATAGCTTGATCCTCCACCGAAGGATCCGCTATACCTCGTAACTACTCGCGCGGTGCACTTATACCTTCGTGAGTTACAGGAGTTGCAGAACCTAGGCATTGCCACGGAGCACGACGTTATCGGCAATGAGAGGCTCAACCTGGGGTCGGGTGTAGTGCCTATCATGAGCGAGGCTTTGCATTGGAGGCAGCAGGATGCATATCCGACGAGCGGGATGTGGCAGGTCGGCGGGACTGAGACATGGCTGGATCTACAAAGGCGAGTTTGGAGTTTTACATTGCCCTCCATTCTTTGTTGATCATTTGTCGACAGATCGAGGCGGCTGGCTGTTGGCATGTGCCGGTCGCTCGGGATGGAGAGTTTCCAGACTGTCGACATGCTCCATCGAACGAGATGCTATGGCATTGTGATGAAGCACCAAAACGATTGGGGTATAGTGTACGTGCATCTCAATATATTTGCTCTTGCTGATGGGTTTCCAGTTTCTCTGGTGACACCATACCAGTGGACACGCTCGCTTGGGCCGGCAAGAATGCAACATTGTTGATACACGAAGCGACAATGGCGGATGATCAGGAGGAGCTTGCGTTAAAGAAAGCGCATAGCACCATTGGGCAGGCTGTCGCAGTTGGGAAAAAGTGCGGATCTTTTGCACGTTTTGCGTTTTCGTGTTGATGATATAGAATGAACGCCGAGCACATCCTGCTCACTCACTTTTCAGCTCGGTATCCCAAGATGCCGCCGATGGCTGCAGGGACGGCGAAGCCAGACAATGATCCAATGATTTTTGCTCACTCGAGCATGGGCTATGACGCGCATGAACGGGCGCAAACACCGGAGGCGGTTGTCAGAAGGCGTGACCCCGTTATCGCGACTGCATTTGATCATATGAATTTAACAATCGGCGATATGTGGAAAGTGAACCACTACCTATCAGCCATTCATCAAAGCTTCTTGGATACAAGGGAGGAGGGCGATGACGAGGTGGACGAGAGTGGGGCAATGGAAGTCACATAGACTCATAGCATCTTCACAATAGAAGCAATGTTGATACTGGACATGTAATGATACATGGCCCTACATCTTATCTTAACTGTTACATCAGAGTTCAAGTTGGTGCTTAGGTGCCTTGTGGGATACTAGGAAATGGACAGGCTGATCAAGTGCTTGTCATGACCTGTTCTCAACAGTCAAAATCTCCAAGACATTTTTATTCTTTTTCTTGTATTTTACCATAGCTGTAGCCAAACATCTTAGTCAGGTTGGTGTCTATCTTATCTAGTCAGCACTAAGATTAGATTAGATAACGATTAGATTACGGACTACTGGACCAATGACTCATGGACTATGACCAAGGCTTACCAATGCACAGCAGCGGGGCCTGATTATGTTATATCTTTTACTCATACTTACTCAGCATAGCTACTATTATTAGAGTGGTGCACAGACCACCTTTGTAGTATATAAACTGAGCAAAGTAGCACCCAGAGTCCTCAGTTGAGTTCTCTCGGGTTTCTTACCTACTCTCATCTCCTCCACTCCCAAGTCTATTGTTGGGGCCCTAAGCCGCCACAGTGAGGGTAGTCCTGATAGTGCTAGTTTAACTTGAGTTTGGTCTGGGGGCAGTACCCATAACAGCACAAAGGCATTTGAAGTAGCCCCTGGTATCTGCTGCCAAAGTTCCTCATGCTGAAGCAGTTAATGAGTGTCATGAGTGTTGAAACCCTGATAAGTTATTATAATAGTTACAGTAAGATTGGTTACATTCATTACATTAACTAATGTATGAACATTGATCTTATCTATATCTAATCATATCTTATCAAATAGGATAAGATCAAATAAATTAATTAGTGTTTCATATATAACAGACATCTGGCTGTTGGAATACGAGGCTGAGCAATTGCAAGCCTGATTTTGATGTTACTGCCCGTTTTGGCTTACCTTCCATTTATACTAATTATAGTAAGTCACACTGTCATGCCAAAGTTTCAACGCTATCAGACATTGCCTTCACTTTTGCTTTCTACCATTGATATCACATGCACCAAGCACATGTATATAGACCCTTTGGAGCTCTTTACTGTCCCCCCCCCATTCCGATTGGACTCCGATGAAAAAAAGTCATTAATAGAATGGCAGTAAAATTCCTATTTCACTCCGATTTGACTCCGATCCCAGTCCAACCATTTCATCGGAGTCAAATCGGACGATATCGGACACAGTCCGATGGACTGGGAGCAGAGTCAAATCAGACTAATCAGAGTCTAATAGGAATATATCACATACATTAGAAAGTATTCTCAGAAATGTACATAACTGTAATCCATTACAATAGTCCAATAAGAATATGTCACATGTCACATGACCATTGAGCAGATGGTCTGTGCACACCTGAAAGCCATGCCCACTGAACCCTCATTCCCCTCGTCGAGAACTGATTAGTAATACATATTAGTAAGCCATGTAATGTGAGATAAGTAGATTACATAAGTAGATAAGGAGATTGCATAAGTAGATAAGTTGATTACATAATTAGATTAATGTAGATAAGATTGTATATGTAAGCACATGCCTATATCAAATTTCCCACAACTTTAAAGTTTCTCACATGTCACAAGACTTGTCACAATTTCACACAGTTAGAAAAGTGAGAATTGTCACATGACCTATTGACAAAAATGTAGAGGGCATGAATCTGACTAAGAATATGAAACCAGATAAGTGTAAACCTGGTATTCACAGAGATAATTGCAATATACTATCAGGATTCCGCATTTTTTAGCACAGCCACTGCACTCCAATGTACCAAAGTCATATTCATGACATGCTCTATTAACAAAATTTGTAGAGGGGGCAAATCCAATTCTATTGATGGTATACAAACATAAATAAACAAAGAACTTCCTGAGATATAGCCCTTTCTTTCAAGTTTTTGTGTGACAATGCCAACACACCACACTTGTCAGATTCATAACATCTTCTATTAATCAAAAATGTAGAGGAATCAAATTTGCCTTGGTGGTGATATTCAAACATATGCAAACAAAGAATGTGTTGAGTTTTCAGTAACTTTTTTATTCTTTGTGCAACAATATTGCCACTGAATCCAGGGGTAAATCTTCATAAACATGGTAAGCAAATATACACAATGCAGTATTTCTTTTATTTATATGTCAGGTCTCAGCAGTGAAGTCATACCACACCTCAGCTGGACTTTGTTATGGACAGTGCCCTCATGTGGTTTGTTCTAAGTCAACAGTGACAAGCAGAGTCTTGGTCTGCTCCCAGTCACTGGACAAAAGTTCTAGATGCTAAGTCAAACAATGATGAAGGTTCTGAAGACAATGAGGAAGAGGAGAGCATTGAGATTAAACAAGGTTGAGAGCAATACTTGTCTAAGTTGGAACCAGAGAACCACAATACATGATGTGGGTTTATATACACTTGGAGAACAAAGGAATTGTAAAAGGAAAGGGTATATTAGCTACCTTGGAAAGGTAATGTGAAGGAAGCTATAGAAGGAGATAAATGTTCAGGCTGTGCTATGTGCAGTTGTATGAGTAATGATGATAAAGTAAAATGGTCCACTGAGTCAGGAGCATGACAACAATGGAAACTGTAACAGACTTACATCACTGCTCCTTTGTCCACCACTGCCTGGTCATTGCCTAGCCATCAGCACCACCTCAACCACCACTTGTGACCTACCAATGATGCCATAGAATTTATGCAATTCACTTGAATGGCACATTGGCACATTGGCACATCACCCATCTCAACCACTGTTACACTTCCTTTTCATCATGGACTATTTATTTACATCACTGCTGCAATATATTATATTGGACACTATGTCTCTCATGTATAGAAAACTCTGATGTACAGTAGAATTTCCAGTGCTTAATATCATCATCTCCCTTCCACATCATCTTCAGGACCTTTGTCACAGTTTGACTAGCAGCTAGAATCTTTGACCAGTGGCTGGGAGTGGACCAAGACTCTGCTTGTTGCTGTTGACTTGAAACAAATCATGACAAGGGCATTGTCTGTATCATCCACAACATCCAAATGTCCCAAACATGGAGCAAACATGATAAAAACATGAATTGTGAGCCACACAGCATCAACAATGTATGACCAGGACTCACATGGACTCCACATGGACTGCAGCTGAGCTGGGCAGGGAGTACAGGTCTGGTTTGCACAGACCTGGACTATATGTACCTGGATTACATGGACTTGACTCTACCTAGACACATGCTGAGTGCAAAGTGCTGTGTCTTATGTACTGCATATGATATTTTCCATATTTTACAACACACTTGCTCCTGCTACCATTTCTTTCCTCTGCTGCCCACTTTTCTGCTCCCTCCTGTTTCCTCCTTGCCTCCCCACTTACCTGTTCCCTCCTTGTCTTCTCTCTCCTCTGCTTCTCCCACCCATTCCCTCCTCATTGCTCAGCACCTGCTCACTCACTCACTCCTCCTCCCTCCTCTTTCCTCCCCTGCCTGCTCACTTCTCTCACACATTCCCTCCTCACCTGCCCCTTTATTATTTAGCTTGCCCTTCCATTACTTAACTGGATGGCTGACAGGGTGGCTGATGGGTGGATGGTCATTGTGCTAGGTGGCTGTCTGGGTGGCTAGCCATTTTGGCTGGTGGTTGACAAGGTAGCTGGTAATTTGGGTGTGTGGCTGACAGGGTGGCTGGTAATCTGGCTGTGTGGCTGACAGGTGGGACAGCATATGTACAATAGTTATAGTCATCATGTTTGTACAAACTATGGTAAACATACATATGTTATCACACTTGTAGTGGAGTAGTGAAAGAGTAGTTGGTCATTTGGTGGTGGTTGCATGGTGACTGACAGGGTGGCTGACAGGGTGGCTGACAGGGTGTTGATAGGGTGGCTGGTAATTTGGGTGTGTGGCTGACAAGGTATGAGACATTATATGCACAATGGTTATAGTCATGACATGTATGTACAAACATTGGTAAACAACCATACATATGCACATATCACACTAGTAGTGACAGTAGTAGTGAAGAAAATGACTTGTAGAAGTTGTATTGTATCATATTAGAGGAGAATATGTACTATGCAGCTTGAAACTTATACAAATATATCAATCAAACATAAACAAACAATGCAAAACATGTTTCTTAATATTTGAAGTCTTTTTGGATTTTTCATTGGAGTCCTATAGGAGTCCTATAGGAGTCATCGGAGTCTAATTGGACTGGGGGGGGAGGGTAAAGTATTGGACAATGGCCCCAAACAGACCTCCAGCAAGGCTAGGAACTGGATGGAATAAGATAATACCTCTCTTCTGAACCAGCCCTCACAGTCTCCAGACCTTAATCACCTCTGGAATCACATAAAATTATAGTTGTGCCCAGAAAATGGAGTTTTGAGCTTTGGGAGAGAGTGGCAGGGGTATGGAATGATATAGCACCAGAGGTGTGTCAGAACTTAATTGAAACCATGCCTAGAAGGGTGGAAGCAGTGATAACAGCAATGGGGGGTAATACAGAGTACTAGAATAACCATTTCTTATATTTCCTATACACACTCAAAAAGTGATTCAATGAGCTGTCAAATCAAAGTGCCCATATCTCCATGGATACTGTACCTCATTACATAATAAATTTATCAGCATGTAGCTCTGATGTACTACTCTTACTCTCTCCCTCATTGCTTACCCTTGTTTGTCTTTGTTCTTGAGTCATTCTATGAACAGTCCAAAAGCACCAAACATTGAATCACTTTTTTGAGTCACTGTATGAGCAAATTCACCGATTGGTAGTTGTTGTTTCCAAGTATGAGCTTTGTTTGCACAAAATATTTGAAGATATACTTCCAGTTCTTGATTAACTCATTCTGTTTCTCTGTTGGTCTGTGGATGGTAGGCAGTGCTCATTCTGTGATCAATTCCTAGCATTTTTCTGATTTCCTGGAAGACTTTAGCTGAGAACTGTGGTCCTTGATCCGAGATGAGTACATCAGGTAATCCAAAGTGTTTAAATATTTTGGAAGTGTAGAGGTCTGCTGTTCCTAATGTGTCAATGGTTTCCTTGCAAGGAGTAAGGATCACCCCCTTCATAACACCATGGTCCACCGTGACCAAAATTGAGCCAAATCTGTCGGAAATAGGAAGATCAGTGATAAAATCCAACATGACTTGTTGAAATGGTTTAGTTACCTTAGATCCAATTGGTAGGAGGGCCGGGGTATTAGGGTGTGTGTTCACCTTCATTTGCTGACATGTAGTGCAGCCTGTAATCCATTCTTTGATGTGTTTATACATTCCTGGCCACCAGTAATCTTGCTGTAGCAGTTCTAGAGTTTTCAAGCGACCAGGGTGTCCGGAAGTGGGTGACTCATGAACTGTCTTGATAATACTTGTGCAGAGCATTCCAAGATCAGGGATATATGCTCTGTCAATGTATCAAATGATTCCATCAATGAATGCCCAATCTTGAAGTTTAGATTTAATAGGTGGGGTAGGTGGGGTGTGTTATGATTCTATGACTTCAATGATGGTTTTCCCAAAGCTGTCAAGTGATGTGGCATCTCAAATTTTCTGGGCAAGATCTGTAGCAATAAGGCAAATGAACTTGTTATTTGGTAGCATGATGACATTGTCCGGAGTATCATCATCTTTCATATGATCAGGTTGGTGGGATAGTGCGTCTGCTTCAAACATTTTTGTTCCAGGTACATGCTCAATTTTCAGATCAAATTCCGATAGCATCATGGACCACCAAGCTTGTCAAGGTGTTAATCTTTGTGAAGTTTGATAGAACAAAAGGTTTTTGTGATCACAATGGACTATGATAGGGTGTGGTGATCCATGTAACAAATGTCACCATGCCTGTAGTCCTTTAATAATTGCCAATAGTTCTCAGTCATAGGTCTGGTAGTTTTGTTCCATCATTGTTAAGGCATGTGATATAAGACCACAAGGGTGTAGGGACCCAGATGCATTGGCCTGTTTCAGTACTGCTCCAGTAGCTTTGTTCGAGGCATCAGTTTGAGGATGAATGGTCTAAAAGGCAAACTGAAACAAGGTTGAAGGAAATAGCTGATTCATCTGTAGTGCAGCCCATGCCAGAAGGCACAAAGCAAAAGCTTCTGCATCCTGGACAGGTGGTGCCTTGAGGCGAATGCTAGAAAGTCCTCTCCTTCCACCCATAATGTCAGTGTGGACCGATGAAAAACGTAGATCAGTCACCCAGATTCATCAAGAATGACACACCAAAGAAAGTATACGCATTGCCTGAGCCGGCGCTCTTTGTAACGCCATCCAATGACGAAAAGAAGATTAGCTACATCATGACATGGTTGAAGTGCCAACCAGGCTGGTTGTGGCAATTGGAGGGGCAGGCAAATACTGCAGTCTCGAGCCAAATGTGGTGAGACCTCCTTGGAATGAATTATAATAAGGCCATCAGAGGTGAAACGGCTGCAGGCAAGAGACGTGATCAGATTCAGAAAATGATGGGTAATGCATTGAACAAACCTGGGGTAGCATGCTCTTCAACGTCTAGCAATGAACCTATACTCTGGTGTGGAAGGCAGCTTGCCAACGGTACAATGCCGGCAAAGGAGATCTTGCATGAAATCTTCTGGGAACTTTACAAGCTCAGTTTCCAATTAGAGCTCCTTGCACTGGACCACCGCATATCACAAAATCATGACCAGCAGAGCATCATCGCTTGCTTCCCCAGCTTGGAGGCAGGCATAACCTTTGTCCTATCATCAGGATCAAACTATGGGCTAGTTGCCAATGATTGGCACACTCGCCTTTGTTATATCACCACTCTTGTTCAGGTCATGTGTAACTGGAACCTGACATCAGCGCTTCCTCCAGCCTTCCAGTTGATGGATCTTGGACTGGATGCAATCACAGAGCAACAAGCATTGGAAATGGAGCATGCTCTACACACAAGAATTCTTCAATTACTTCAGGCATGCACCAATTATTCCACATCGCCCTGTAGCTTGATGTACTTGTAGCCATTTGCAAATTTATCTTTTTTGTCCTGCTGCAAATTTTTAATACATTAGGTATCAGATTGTGATGCTCTATCAACAATAGCCCATCGTCCGCAATCATGAGCTCTTCCAACAACACATTCTACGGTGTTGAGATCTATTGCATATACAAGTCCCATATCTTTGTAGAAAGTTATGTCAGATGAAGGTTGCTCAATGACAATGCTTTGAACAATGGCCAGAAGCACCATTTCGGGACTCTCAGGTGATACTGGCACATCAATAACCAGAACACAAAGTAATTGGCTGTAGAATGCATGCTTCTTGAAAGCAGTAGGTTTATGCTTGAAGTGAGCATTATTGTCGACATATTGGTAATACTTAAAGTGCTGCATTAGACAATGAAGGACAATATACTGCATTGTGAACATACCCAAATGAATGAAGCATCTCTCGCCTGTTCTTGGCGCCCGACAAGATTGTGGCATATCATACTATCACACCCGCCACCACGCAAAACTCTTCCAAATTGAAGAACAGCAGCACTGCCAGGAATCCATTGTTTTAAGTTGTGAAGCCATATTTTCAAACTGGCAGGCTTTTCGCTATAGTGTGTTGCTAATGTAGCAATGACCTTGTTGTACATGTCTGGTGGCAGCTGAGACTCTGTACACAGTGCCTTCAAAACAAAATGTGAATCTTTGATCAGTATTACATTAGAGCTATATGGAGTTGAACACTACACTCACAATTATGATACTCAACTTGATCATCTTGCCTCAGCCTTGGAGGAAACAACAACTTGTCCTCTAAGTTGAAAAGAAATTTGACTTGTGCCAGGTGAGCGGAAGCCACCACATAATTGTTTATGCTGATATATGGATGACATTGACTATTGATGTGTCGCACTATGTCACCACAGTAGCATTCCATAGGAAATGCCCAATTTGTCCAAACTGGGCCATTGGCTCTGATACTGGATCCAATGTGAAGGAGCGCATGGTTTGTCAATGGACAGGTTGATAGCCGCGTGAGTTCAAATTGGTAATAGAGGCTGCAGCGGTAGTGACATGTCAGTCCAATCCACCTTAATCATTGCAGTTAATTGCTCACCATTCATAGTCTTTGACCCACCTATTGAAACCATTCTCGATCTCCACAACTTTCTCCATTGGTAGCTCAAACTCAAGACACAGGTTGAGAAGTTGAACTAGATTGAGAAAATGCCGGTAGAATCTCCCATCTACAAATCAACCTCTGAGCACAATTGGCACAATATACAATGTCCATACTGCTTGACTTTCAGCTGTGAGTTGCCACCGCTGAGTCAACATGTTAGGAATGCAACATCCAAATGCTGTTGGGATCGTATCTCTGGCTAAGGCGGAATTGGCACAAATGTCTTTCCAAACTGAGGGACTTAAGACATATCCCTTCCCAGTGTGCAATACGTCCTTGAACTTTGCCATCCAGAAGAGAATAAGATTCGGGATGAGATTCTCCCAGATAAGGTGCATGAAATCATAAGGGAATGAAGCAGGAAAGGAGAGCAAGCTCAATGAACTGAGAAGAGGGACTCCTTTGATACCAGATTTCATTGCAAGTTCTTTCTTGCAGGTCAAGTTTCTGGAATATGATACTGGGGAATGTTGATGGTTGAGAGGAACGTAATACATTTTAGATGAGGGTCCTTGGATGCCAGTGATCTTGCACATTCAGCAAGGTGAAAAGGCATTGTGCCCCTTCATGCACATTGAAAGTGCAATTGCTGGGATGTCACCAAGCCCCACAATAAGATATGCGTGGAGACGAAACAATTTTTTTGTGAATGCATCAACTGCCCTAACGCTGATTTCCAACTGAAGGAGTTCTTGCACAAGAGGGTATAGAAAAGAGTCCATGTCTGAGGGCTTCTTTGGACTGGGGATGACACTGACAGGGATCAGATTCTGCTTGTGAAACCAAGTATCAGGTGGTAGGTTATAGTTAAACAAAATGAGAGGCCAGGAAGTTTTGGACCATTTCTTGAAGATAGCGACACCATCCGTGGAAAGCCCCAGAGCTATGTCCTGAGGATCAGAAAAGTAATAAATAGGAAGTTGCTCATCTGCAATCGTTACAAGTGACTCACGGAGGGAGTGGTACAGTTTGCCATTAAAAACATCTTGCATGACACCTGGCTTATGCATGTCTTTGTACTGAGCTCAATAACGCATTTCCTCCATGAGCCGCAGATTTGCGACCACTGCACAAAGTTGGGGAATAATGGGGAGGTACTGAAAGTAGCTTCACGGCCATTTTGGCTGACTACTATTGGACTGGAATCATGGCATTTCACAGACAGGGCATATATCTTTCTCCCTGTAAGGTCCGGTCATCTCCTCTTCGTCTTCCTCATTGTATTGTGTTAATTCATCCTCTTGCACTACCTGATCCTCATTATCCACATTCTCCCTCCCTTATGCAATGATGCTTTCGAGGTTGCGGTTAACATCTGGCCATCAGCACTGCAATATTTGAGCGGCAACACCTTGTGACATGTTTGATTTTCTTCCTGATAGAACCGTATTGCAAAGACTTGTGGTTCCTATACCAAAATTGTCAGCTGTCTGAACTCCTGTAACATCCAAAAGACTCGCGGTTTCTATGCTGAAATTGTCAACAGTCTGAACTCCTGCAACATCCAATGCCTCCATTCCAGCAATCCCACTGGACAGCATATGAATTACATTGGGCCCAGCTGCTCATAGCTGCTTCCTGGCAGAAGGCGATACCCCTGTTTGCCCACAGCATGTTGAAGAAGTTTTGCTGATACTGCCTCTGAGTCTGTGGTTCTGCTCCAGTATGGAGCATGAGAGTCCCATTTGACCATGGCCACTCAGATGTCTCCATTCTTGAGTCTGAGACACAACATGGCCACAACCACATGTGCATAACTTGCCCTTTGGAACCTGAGGCATGACAAACAAAGGTAATGTTTTGGATGCAAGAGTATTGTACTGTATATACTGCAGTGACAGCAGGGCCATGACAAGATCTGTGCACATCTGCATCAGCAAGTTTTAGATGATGGTCCAGCTGATCCCACCCCTACCCCAAAAGTGCAAGCATACGGCACCTGAAGATCTGGAGAGAACATGAAAATAGATTGGTTGGTGCAGGGCTGATGCAAATTAGAATTTGACACTCGCCAAGAAAAGGAGATAGTGCATGCGCACATAGTCCTCCCAGAAATTGTAGATGAACACCGCCAATGACTCAAAGTCTCTCGACGCGCATGCAGACTGACCCATAGTCTAGTCAAACATGCAACCTATGACTGACCCAAAGTCTAGCCATAGGGCACTTTGATATTTCCTGTTCTTCTTGCCATTGATCAATGTGGTAGACATTAGGGGACATGTGTGTGAAAGTATACACAAAGTCATGTGAGGTCATGTGCTAGTGATAACAGTCCCAAACAAAGGACTTAAAACCAACACGGTCACCACAAGCGTCAGTGCAAGAACTAGGAAAGAGTATGCGTCACCTAGCTCGCCCAGGGACTAGACTTTGGGTCAGTCCCAAGACAGGGTTAGACTTTGGGTCAACCCTTCACTGCGTCCAATACCAAAAGACATCAGTGATCGCACAGCTCGCAATCCAAGTACTAGTAATATTGTCATGTACCCATGCGTATTCAATCAGTACTAGTATTATCAACCTCCTCATCTCGGGACAGCTTTCTTCTTTTACCATTGGTGAGTACATACATGTTCACTTTGGCGTGATTCCCATAAATGTGCAGGTGAACTCCTTCGCCCTATGGGAAGCTTAAGGTAAACCACATTTCTATGCAAATTAATAACTTCTTACTTGAAGGATGACATCGGTTTCATTGCACGCATGCTTCTTTTGGCACACTGCTCTATCTTTTTCTGCATTCTTTCGCACCTTAGTGGCAGATTGTTCCCTCTGGATTTCGAAGGGAAGGAGCTGTGTTAATGAAGTCAAACCTAATTTTTGTGAGTTTATAGTTCATATCTAGGCTAATAACTCACATAGGTCGTCCTCCTCTATTGTCAGATCAAGCTGGTTTGGAACATCGTCAAATTCATGTATTAATCTCAGCCCGCTTGATGGCGACTGGGTTACAAATTTGTCCATAGAGTCAGGAGATGTGTCTGAGAGCTAGATCACTCTGTCTGCCTTTTCCTTTCGCGCGGGCATGGTGGGGAACATTGGGGGTGGTGGAGGGCTGTCCTCCGTAACTTTTATTTATCAAATAACAAGACAGGCTTGTTCCCTAGTTATGTACCACCCGAAGTTCCTTGTTAGAAATAATCACAACTTTCTGGCTATATTCCAAGCAAGTTCCGCACTGGAAATAATCACAACTTTCTGGCTATATTCCAAGCAAGTTCCACTGCTGCCAAGATGCGCTGGACAGTGATCATGAATGGAAAAGGTGCTAAAATCGCTTATTGATAAAATGATGATTCTGATCCGGTTCTTATGTGAATGGTGATGAGCAAACTAGGATCTTGAAATAGGAAGCAGTGTTCAGCACATGGATCAGGTGAAGATGTGTTGGCTGCAGGCAGAAGGGGGGGTCATGGCAGTTGCTGAACTGGTAAGTTCTCTCTCTTGTCCATATTTCAGTAGGTAACAACCTTCACAGGGCATGTATATGTTAGAAACTCCAAGTTGCTTGCATGAGTTAAGCATTTCCCCTGACAATTCCACTTACCACCTACCCATCGGAAATTTAAACAGCACTAGTACTAGCATGATCACTCAACGCTTGTGCGCATCACCCAGCAAGAGAATTGCCAAATGTATTTGTCATGTGCGTCACCTAGCTGCTCCTTATCAGTATACGCCACAGCGTTTCATGCTATACTTACTATAGATAGCTACAGATCTGCCTTTCCCTGGGAAGGTGTGTATCTAAGCCAAGGTTTGGACCATGATAATAAGTTGATATTACTTGTCAATTGTCAATTGCAAGTGACAGCATGCCACCATCAAGAACAAAGGCAACACAAGCTGCAAAAGAGTCTCAGCAACGCACGACACCTCAGCAGTGCACAGTGTCAGGTCAGCAGCACGCAGTGTCAAATCAACAGTGTACAGTGTCAGGTCAGCAGCGCACAGTGTCAGGTCAGCAGCACACTGTGTCGGGTCAGCAGGGTAGCACTGAGAGTTTGGGTTCTGCACCAGGCAATTCTCAGCAGCTCACTGCTGGCTCAACCACTTCCTCCCTGCAGCAGCAGGACAAGACAATGGTGGCTGAACTGAAGCAGTTATGAGGTAAAGTACATTATAACTGCGAAGGATAACTAATAGTTATACCCTACAGCTGAAATAGACTGATTGCGACAACAAGTCGCATCTACCAGTTCGCAGATGGCGCCTTTAGTTTGTTGCCCTGTAAAAGGAACAGCAGGGCAAGACTGGAACCTCAAAGCAGCGATGGGTATGAGCAATGATAATGACCAATACAGAGCAATTTGGGTATGTTGACAACAAATATTTATATCAATATATTTATGACATACAGAATACTGTACGAGACCTCTTACACTGGGTAGGGATTGATTTCGACGTACCCTGGTCAAAACAGAACAAGGAATCAATTGGCAACGTCATGCAAATTGTGAGTCTTTCACTCATATTTTACTCTAATACATGACTGATTACAATAGGCTTGAGAATGACATTCAATTCTTCAGAAATTCTCCCACAATTGGGCAACTGAAGAAATGATCAAACTCACAATCAAGAACAAAAGATCATATAGACGTCGACAAGGGCACTTGAAGAACAGGTTGGATGAGGATCACAATGGAGAGGAGGATGGGACTGCCCCTGAGGATGCCAACAAGAATAATTATAATAACTGAGCTACTGAAGGTCAATTGGGCATTGTATCGTCAAAATGTCGAAACATCAAACTATTGTTAATATATATTGATATTATATCAGCACGTCAAAAATGTCGAAATGTTGAACCATTATCAATGAATATTATATCAGCACGTTGAAAACATTGAAATGTCGAATCAAATTGTAAATATTAAAATTAGGATTTAAATATTATGCAAAATATTATATAAGCGTGTCGAAACGTCGAAATATTATATAAGCATGAGCCATACATGAAGTGTTGAAAACAAACCAAAAAATTAAGCATTATATGTGTTACTTTTTACATGTTTGGTGTGTAGTATTATGCTCACAAGAAGTGGTGATAAAACAACACCTACATGGTGTCAACAGTCGCGCCTGAAAGTATATCGATAGCAGAAGCGCGGGATAAAGAAATATGATAGCGGGATAGTTGCGTGCAGAAGAATGAGTGGTGAGAACGGTCGAATAGGGTGCGGAGCCGCAGTTATTATTAGATCAGGTACGTTACTCCTTTTATACTAATTGAATGTCCGACTATATTGAGCGGTTCGGATGTATCCGTCGCTCGTCGAATACCAACACTCCCCCTCGAGCTTAGGATACACCAAGCTCTCGTTTGTGTTTATTGAACTTTTCTTTTGGGAGCGCTTTTGTGAATATATCAGCTGTCATGTCAGCCGTTGGAAGGTATTTAACCATAATTGATTGTTTTTCAATTTTTTCTCTGATAAAATGATTCTTCATATCGAAATGTTTGGTGCGTTTATGGTATTTCTTATCTTCTGCAATCGCTAACGCACTCATGTTATCTCCATAAATTAGCGTAGGTGAGCTAAGATCCGTTCCTAACTCCTCATGAAGATTGCGCAACCACGTAGCTTCACGTGCTGCATCGGATAAACATATGTATTCAGCCTCAGTCGTTGATAACGACGTGACGGTCTGTTTTTTCAACGCCCACGTCACAGCTCCTCCTGAAGCTATGAACGCATATCCGGATATTGACAGCGTATCATCATCATTTGACGCATAACTAGCGTCCGAATATCCAATAATAGGAAATCCGTCAGTTTGCGAAGGGCGGTAAGTTATTCCTTCATTTTTTGTGCCAGAAAGATATCTTAGCACTCGTTTAGCAGCGCAAAAGCTATATCCGGTCGTGTTGCTACGGCTATGAACATTAATGAGCCGATTAATGACGCGTATGGATTGCTTTTGTCTTCCGATCGCGAAGAACCTGATGGCTTTTCAAGTTTATATTTAGGGTCCATAGGAGTTTGGACGCCATTGGCATTTTTGAGTCCATAATTCCGGAGTAAAGATTCAATATATTGAACCTGAGTTAGTTTAATTTCTCCGGTATCATTGTTAATGTTGATTTCAATCCCAACAATTTTACTAGGCTCGCCGAGATCTGTTATATCGAACATTTCATGTAAGATTTTAATCATTTGTTCCATGATCTCGTCGTCCATTGCTAATAAAATTAAGTCGTCTACCCATACAGTTATAATACCTACACGCCCTTTACTGTCACGCAGGTATATGCATGGATCGGAAATGAAACGACAGAAGTCATTGTGAGTGACTTTTCCGTTAAATTCATTGTTCCATTCTTGTCCCGCCTGTTTTAATCCGTATAGGCTCTTCAATAATTGACATATTCTTGCAGTTCCGTCGTCAAATCCATCCGGCTGTTCCATGTACAGCCGTTCGTGTAAGTGGCCATTTAAATATGCACCCTTTACATCCATTTGACGCATTTTCCAGCGTTTTCGTGCGGATTCGGCTATTAGCACGCGAATGCTTTCTAGACGGACTACAGGAGCGTAGGTGGCATTGAAATCAGTGCCAGGAATTTGAGAGTACCCTTTAGCTACGAGGCGTGCTTTATATTTTACAAGTTTTCCTTCTTTATTAAACTTTTTGACGAAAACCCACTTATTACCAATAGGTTTTCTATCACGCGGTGCCTCGGTAAGTCTCCAAGTTCCCATTTTCTTTAATTGATTTAATTCTGCTTGAATAGCTTTTTGCCATTCTGGCCATTCCGGTGATATTTTCGCTTCATTAAGCGATTTGGGATTTTCATCGGAATTTAAAATATCATTGCACGCCAAATTGATTAACTCATCCGGAGAATATAGTACGTCAACCTCTTCCTCAAGAAATATAGCGGCTAATTCTGTTGATATGTTCGGATCATTAAGCCGTCTATAATCATGAATAACGTGTGGACGCTTTGTATGGCGAATAGGTTCATCGAGATCATTAAGAGGTTTTTTCCTCTTTTTCTCGTGCTCCCCCTTATTCGATACATGGTCACTATCACGTGAATTGGTCGGCGCAACATCTTCCAACTCCTCCCCCTCGCGACGAGCAATGAGGGAATAGTTTTGGGTAAGTTTTATTTGACGTGTTTCATAAGTTTTATTTGACGTGTTTCATTATCATAATAATAAATTCCTGTTACTTCGTCTTTAAAACCCATAAACAGGTGTTCAAGGGCTTTCGGTTCTAATTTTGATTGATTTGGTGGATCACGAAGAACCCAAACCAGTGCGCCAAATTCATGAAGGTGCGCAACACTTGGTTTTTTATTAAACCATGATTCATATGGAGAAATATTAGGACGCGCTTTTGTATATGCGCGGTTGCGTAAATAAGCAGCATGTTTAACAGCTGCAGTCCACAAAAATTGTGGTAGTTTACGAGCAATTAACATTGCTCGCATCAATTCAACAACGGTTCGATTTGTCCGCTCAGCTACTCCGTTTTGCTGTGGAGAATAAGGTGCTGTGAATTGAATGATGATTCCATTATCACGACACCAATTTATAAGATCAGTATTGACATATTCTTTGCCATTATCGGTACGTATCGCTTTTATTTTAAAATCATATTGGTTTTTAATAGTAGTTAAGTATCCCTTTAGAGACGCAGTTGTCTCATGTTTATGTTTTAACGGGATGATAGTAATGTAACGACTATAGTCGTCAACACAAATTAAGTAATAATGCGCGCCTCCAATTGAGGCTACGTGACTTGGTCCCCATAAATCAGAGTGCGTTAATTCACCTGGACCATTTGTTTTAATTTGATGATATTTTGGAAACGGTGTCCGTGTTAATTTAGCAGCATTACATGCGCTGCATTCGGATATTAAACTATCCGTTTTTATGTTTAAATCATTTATCAAACCATTTTTGTGTAGGTGTTTAATAGTTGATATACTAATATGGCCGTAACGCTTATGCCAATCATTCCAAGATGACGGTTCTTTATAGATAACATTATAAATGTGTTCAACGTTGACTGGTTCAACATTTAATTTGTACAACCGATTTGTAAGTTCACCCGTTGCAACCAAAACATGACTCTTATTATAAATAAGGGCCTGTTTGTTGCCTAAATGAGATGAACCGCCTTGTAGATCAAGACGTGGAAGTGATAGTAAATTGTTTGTTGCAGTAGGAACATAAAATACGTCATTTAATTCAATTTCTCTATTCACTTTTCCAATTTTGGAAATAAGAGTTACAGTACCACGTCCATGAGCATGTACTGTTATACCACCAACACCTCTTAATTTTTCGAGGTTTGGCTTATAGTCAGATAATACACTTAATTGATTTGTTAAGTGTGATGTTGTTGCTGAGTCTGCATACCAATAATAAAAGGAATCACTGGAATTGGAACCGGACTCAGATACATTTACATCGCTAAATAATTCTGCGATCTTAGACGTTTCGACGACGTCCATCTCTTTTAACTCATCCATAATATGCGCGCTATCCTTTTTAGCACGTTTAGCGGGCTTTCCCGCTTCTTTTCCTTTCTTGGTCCAACAATCGTCGGTCGCATGACCGAACTTATGGCAGTACCCACATTTGGGTTTACCCTTGAAACGGCATCTTTCCGTTTCATGGTTATTACGGCCGCAAATGGTGCATGCCGTTCGTGTAGACTCATATTTTCGCTTTTTGAATTTGGGTCCACCTTGGGTTTGACAAACAGTTTCATCGGCAGGCAACGATTGGCGGCGGCGTGCTTCGTTACGAATTTGCATGGTGAGTTGTCCGATCGTCATTGGAATATTTGATAATTCGGTGACGGTACCGATCGTCGTGGTGATCCAATTGTTCCACGAAGGAGGTAGCGAACATAGAATGTACATCTTGAATAAGTCGTCGGTCATAAACCATCCGAGCATCTGAAGTTCGTCACGATATTCTTTAATCTTGTTTAAATGCGTGACGATATTGTCGGATTCATCGGCGCTCTTCCGCCAAAATTCTCGTAGCGTTAGTATAAGCGCTACTATACCGTGTGGCTGATTTGCTTCTTTGAGGGACTTCCATATCTCGGCTGACGTCACAGCTATTCCTCCCATATCCCTCTTCGGTACGTGAATCATCTGCTCATTACCGATAGCAGTAACGATGAGCGTGCAATAGCTTTGTCGGTTTGTCGCCAAGTAGATGCGCCCAAGGGATTTACGGTCGCATCTGGTTGTTGAGTAGTTCCGGTGACGAAGCTATATGCGTTGCATGTGTCGAGGATAAAAAACATTCGTTCCCGCCAGGTCAACCAATTGGTAGTGTTCAATTTTTCCATCTTTTGAACGGCCGACGTATACTGGGCTATTTTCGTTAGGTCACACACCTCTGTGATGGGTCCAGCATTGGCCGGAACGCTAGCCGCAGTAATGGTCGACGTAGATGCTTGCGTACTTCCTGGCGCAAGCGAAGCTGGTTGGGCGGCAGGTGGTTCCATGGGTACATCAGTGACCTGAGACATCACGTCACTGTCCTAAAGAAGAAATGTGTGTCGAGGGTGATTTAAAGCGCGGGCTCGGGGCCCATAACCTGTCAACAGTCGCGCCTGAAATATATCGATAGCAGAAGCGTGGGATAAAGAAATATGATAGCGGGATGGTTGCGTGCAGAAGAATGAGTGGTGAGAACGGTCGAATAGGGTGCGGAGCCGCAGTTATTATTAGATCAGGTACGTTACTCCTTTTATACTAATTGAATGTCCGACTATATTGAGCGGTTCGGATGTATCCGTCGCTCGTCGAATACCAACACATGGTGAAAAACATTGTAAAATTCATTACATTACACGTGAGAAAATCTCCAGCGAAAAATGTGGAATTGATGTGATGAATTGTTTCATATATAGGATGAATTTCACACCCCAAAATGCACACTATTGTGGTATAATTCCACAGACAAAAGGTGGTATTATTGGCTGCAATTCACATCTCATAGGTTACTTTTTCAACTATATATGTGTCCTGTATTCAACACATGTAATTAGGGTTTTTACACATATTATATTATATTTTCACAGTGGGAATTTCCACCTTCTCACGGCCTCTGTGACCTAAAGAAATGAAATTCTCCGATAGCCTCAGAGTTTTCAAGACGTTTTATGTGAATAAATTTATTGATTATCAAGCACACGAGGTGTGCTTCTAACTACTGAGATCTTACATGTACATATGAGATGATTTGACGGTGTGAAGGGATGAAATGGGTTGGGACTTGGGTGTGGGTGCCACAAATGCAATGCGAGTGGCGACCATGGACGTAACACTGAACGGTGGACGCTCGCATGGGTGGATCGACTCTTGAAGAGGGGGAGAGGTTGGGACTTGGGCGTGGCGGCCATGGGTGGATGAGTGTCTGGGTTGGCCATGGATGCTACACTAGATGCTGTGGATGCAGACAGTAACAGACTAAAAAAAACACAAAGACTCGCCTGAGGCCTGGGCACCTGAGCGATGAGCATCGTTACCTGAGTGCTGAGGGCGGCTGAGCATCAAAATGATGAGCGTGAGCGTGGAAAGGGGGTGTCATGTGAGCATAACCTACCTAAGTAGGCAATTGCCGTATGGCAAAATATTGTCAATTGTCCCTATGTATCAAAAGAGAAGGCACTCGCTAAAACAGGAGCCTCTGCCCTGAAAGCAGTAAGCCTGGGTGTATCAAAACACTTTCATTGTAGACCGGCGTCGTCGTCGAAATAGACCGTGTCTTATATCTCAGCAATACTCGTCGATCTACTTTGTATAAACATGTTTTGTGAAAAGGTATATCTCAAACAAAAAGAAAGCTAAGACTACGAATAATGAAAGAAAAAGTAGAATATCAATTCAATCATCTCTGCTGGGATCATTGGAAAACTCTAAAGCTTGCGTGATCCTGTCATGAGGTAACCATTGGTCTTCGGGTGTGAAATACCAGGCAAGAATTCCAAAAATGGTGACGCTGCCAAATATCACGCATGCCTTTATCACTCTTTAGCACATGCTGTACAAGTTAGCTTCAGACGCACAAAGTTGAACGTAGCCGCAGTCACGGGGAAGGTAAACGGAGAGATCATAACCTGTACCCTGTTATCAGCTTTGACAGACTAGTAAGTGCTGGAAGGGGATTTACCGCAAAGACGAGAGCATTAAACAGGACAGCAACAACGTAAAAAATTCGCCGATATTTACCCAGATAAAAGTAGGATTTATTAAAACCGTTCGGAGTCATCGTTTGGGCAGAAGAGCAATCAACCCATAAGCGGCGATTGTAGGCACTCCGCCAGCCGATACCAAAGAGGTGAACGCAACTTGACTTGGTAGAATGGCACAAAGCACAGCTGCTGCAAAAAGGTAAACGAGCGTGACAGCATTTCTCGGTTGCCCTGAAGCATCAACTTGACTAAGCCAGCCGGACAGGGGGAGAACACCATCACGAGCAACAGCAAAGACGAGGCGAGAAGAAGCGACAATTGACACGCTCGTATTCTAAAACTCTTTAAAATCATGCTGAGCATCAAGGTGTTAAGGTCTTACGAGAATCAGGCCAAGCACCGCAATAATCGTCATGAAGATACAACCTGCCCTCCCAAGTGCCATGTCGTATACCACGACGAACGGCTGTGGTGCGTTCAGCGAGAATAGGGTATCAAGATCGGGAATGCAAAACAGGAAGAGAATTGTCGTAGCAAAACCAAAAATGCCTGTCAAGAATGCACTGCTTAGTAGTCCCTTGCTCGCAACAATCCTAGATAATAAATATGTAAGCCTTTACGATAAGTACAGACACCCCAGGCTACCTTGCATTCTTTGTCTCCTCTGCGATGTGGCCAGAGGCGTCGAAACCAGTCATAGTGCCGGCAGTGAACAGCCTTTCACCCCAATGTTATTCCATGAAACACTAGAAAATAATGGCAAACGTACAAGATAAAGCCAATTCCATCCAGCTGGAGCACCAGTGCGTTATCTGAGAGATGTAAGTAACAAGTAGTATGGAACCAAGGGCACAGAAACATACAAGTTTGGGTGAAAACTTCTTTCGCGTGCGAAGTCCGTATGTCTTTGACGCGCCGATAGGTAGCCAGATAAGACAGAGCAAAAAGTCGACGAATAACAGTGCAACAGATCTTGAAGATGGCGGAGTATAATTTGGGTGGCAAATAGTTGATCGCCACCGAAATGAGCAGTAAGGCTTCAGAAACAGCCCAAATCGTTGCTCTCCACTGGACGTTGGCATTATCAATGCCCGGGAAAATACTTTTCCCAGACAGCCGGTAGTGAGACGATGTAATTAGCAGTCGTCTAAGAAAATATCAGTATTGGGCAGCATGGCATACATATTAACCAACCTGACAGTTTCCAGCAGTAAATGTCATCCAAGCCGTGCATGACACCAAGCAACGAGAAAGCCAAAGAACCGAGCATATTTAGGTCCCGCACTCCCGGCGGCCCAGATGTAAATAGACCCGCTTAGCGGAAGAGCAGAACAGACTTCCGCCAGTACCATTGCCGTCATAGTCATGAAGATGATCGTGAATACATACGAGACCTGGTGATTAGATGAACTACTTGGGCAACTTAGAATGCACGATCAGATCCTGACCAAACAGCTGCGGGACCGCCAGAAAGAAGCCCTAAGAACAACACAGATCTGGATTTTACTCAGACAAGCACGTATCAGCGACTTGTCCAAGTACCTAACGCCACCGATAAAGTTCAAGGCGGAAAAGCTTGCTGCAAAATTTTCAATGAGGTGCCATGTACGGTGCAATTGCTAGGAGCATGGCACAGTGAGGTTGCTATGAAATATCTAAATTCTGGCACGAGCCCTACCTGCTTGTATCCTAATTTCCTCTTAGAGGGAGTTAGTAAACCAATCACAAGTCAAAAGGCCCTCGAGAACCGAGGACAAAAACGGCAATAGCACTGGGGCTTTCCCTACGCAGGTATAAGCGCTGATCAGGTTCGAACGGTATAATCTCAATCCTGTCCCATAGCATTCCCAAATCCCTTATCAGAGATGTTGGTGCAACGCAGACAAGATACCCGCAGCCATTCCAGTTTATCACCAGATGTGACGTTACCGATATCGCCTGGGCCACCCGCGGAATCTCCCAAGTGGTAAGCCTGAATGGGATGAGCTTCACCAATTGAATCTCATCCTCGTCTGGGGATGTAACATTGTCTTGAGCGAGTTTAGAGGGGCTAGAATGGATGGATGACATGGGGGAGGGAGGAAACCAAAAGTACGGACCACTCCGGTGGCAAGAGAAAAAATTACTCGCTTAGTAATGATTTTCATAAATAAACATCAGTTCAAACGTACGCGTGCGGCTGATTGATGAACGTTGTTAACAGATGTAGCACATGTCGCAGAGACGTTTATAGAATTGTTAACTAACCTAATCTGCTGCCAGCTTAATCAAGCGTACTTCACGGAGCGGCCTACCCATCTACTGGGAGCATCGTCAGAACTTTGTCTGACGAGCTAAGCATTGCACCGAGGCTAGGGATATAGTGATGCTGGGAAATCGTGGGTCTAGATTGTTCGTTATCACCACCCATTGTAACAGACCCGGTCCTCTGTCACCGCAACTTGGACAGGTGGTGTCTTTAAATGTCGATAGGTATACGTCGGATGTATCAAAAGATCTCTCAAAACTGGGGAAAATGTTTAGACAAACATATCGAGTAAGCGAAGATCATTAAAGTTTGCATCAACTTGTCACGAGGTAAGCCATCTGCTCTCGGGCGTGAAATACCAGGAGAAATGGTGACGCCACGAATATTGCGCATGTCTTTGTTCGCACAACAGAATATGGCCTGTGAACTATCTTTACAGTTGAGTGTAGACGTGGCCACAGGGAAGGTGAATGGCGAGAGCATAACCTGTAACTTGCCATCAACTTTGACACACGGGTCGGTGCCTAAAGCGGTACTTACCGCAAAGACAGCTGCGATATAGAGTACTTAAAGCCATTGGGGTCATCGTAAGGGGCAGAAGAGTAGTCAATCCATAACCAGCAATCATGGGCACGGCCCCAGCCAATACCAAAGAGGCGAATACCATAGAATGGTACAACGTACCACCGCTCCGAAAGCATAGGCAAAGGTGACAGCATTTCTCGGTTGTCTTGAAGCGTCGACTTGCCTGTGTTCTCCCTCGCAGGGAACGACATAAGTACAAAGATAGCATCCAATACCAGCCAGCTGACCGCTGCACCGCGGTATACTTGGAACCGCCGACAGGTAGCCAGATAAGACGAAGCAAAGAGTCGACGAATGACAATGCAAAAGATATCTTGAAAATGGTGGAGCGAGCATGATCTAAATCGACCCACTCAGCGGAAGGGCCGAGCTGATTTCCGCGAGTTACATTGGAGTCATAGTCATAATCATACGAAGACCTGGTTGGTGATCAGACGAGTCATTTCGATGGCTTGAGAAACATGATACCAAACGGTTGCAGGGCTTCTGGCAAGAAGCCCCAAGAACAAGATAAATTTGTACTTTGTTCAGACAAGCACGGATCAGCGATTTCGAAGTGCCTCACGAAATCAATGGAGTTAGTGGCGGAGAAGCTCACCTCGAAATTTTCAACTCGGAGGTGCCATGTGCCTAAAAGCTGTATAGCATGGTGAAGTCTGGTACGATTTATAGATATGAGCCCTACTTGATTATGACCTAGTCTCCTCTTTGTCATATAACGATGGGAAGAGCGCTAAGTTGTTGGAATCTGAAGGCCGGACTAGCGCGCCGCTCCTTGTCGAGCTCGGGAAGAGTACCCCCCCATCCGTTTGCCCTCCAATGCCAATGTAAGGAAAAGCTCATAACACAAGTCTTTGCGCTCAACGTCAGGGAGATGCTGAAACTGAGAAATTGGGGACCAAGACTGTTCATCATCACCATGTATGCACTTTAGCACGTTGGAATATCGGCGCGACAAGTAGCGTGGGGGTTTTGCTTCGGGTGTCCATGTACACCATCTACAAAAAGTCTGATCGCTGGTCAAGCCTCACCAGGCGGGGTCAGGCCATTCCAGGTCTGGTGAATTTCGCTCGGCTTGGTGAGAGTTGACCAGGTTCGGAATTCTGACCAACACTGCTCTCGCTGGCAAAATCCCCTGATGGTATACGTTGGCCAGTTCTCACCAGGCGGTTTAAAGGTTGTCCATCACTTTATTTTTATTTACTACATTTTTTGTACACTACTAATGGCATTAATGCGATGATACAATTCTAAATGTGTGATGTGAGTAACAGGAAGCCATTAATGTAAGTGCAACATACCACTTCCTTGTTAAACGGTGATCAGTCAGCTCTCCAATGGTTTTGTGTTTCTTCTGTTAACAGACAAGAAAGAGGCAGTTGCGTCTCTGGTGGCATTGGACGTCACCGTTACGGAGAGCAATGAGGCTGTTCGTGCTTCATATACGGGCGAGGCTCCGGGTGATGGCTATAACCGCGTGCCCGTGTTACAAAAATTTCATCGAAGTGGGAGACGGGTGCGAAGGAGAATGTTTGGGAGAAATCAGTTTCGTATGAAAAAGATGGAATTTGGGCGCAACGCACTAATATTCCTAGTGCGCCCATCCAACCCTACCCTTGCATTTGACTCCATCAAATACCTTGATGTGGCTGGGTATTTCGTGACATTGGTGGTGTGATGAAAGCTGAAAAAGGTATTGCTGTTGGACGAATACCGGAATTAGATGCTGGGCGTGAATTGGATGCAGGGGGAGCGTCTGACGACTCCTGAGAAAACATTGATGCGGTAGCATCAGTCGACGAGAGGGAAGGCAAGCGCATCGTTGCAGCAAGTGTTGAAGACGGGTTGGAGAGAAAGAGATAGAAGCGGCTGATGAAGCATTGGGCAGCCAGCTACAAAATCCCATCGTCGTAAACTCGATCATCCTTTCTATTGTCTTGGATTAGTGATTTCCCAGACAATAAAAATCATCAAGGACGCACTTAAATGGGAACCAATCAAGCATATGCATGACATGAGGTTGAGCATATCAGGCAAGCGTGCAGACAGTGAGGAGAACTTCATTGGCCGTGATTTGTTATCAAAGGTATTGTGCCTGAGTCCAGGGGGAGTTGGGCAATGGACTTGAACCCGATGGTGAGGGAGTTGAAGCTATGGAAGCCATTGATAACAAAAAGGTCAACTAGCGGTGGGATAACTCACCTGAATCCTGCAATCGGCTGTGAGCGTCGGTTTGTCAGTGGACGTGCTGATCGATCGAACGGATGTGGATGGCACTAAATATGTCCTTTTGTTGAAAATGAGATTGGTCATGCCAGGCTAGGACGACGCATGTTTTTTTGGAGATTTTGCGCGCGTCATACTCCTGGAGTGACAGATCAACAATCAACATCTACGACTGAGCCTAGCTATTCTACCATGACCGTGGCCTGTGGGCCGTCAGCGCAGATTTGTAGCCAATTGGTACGTGCAAGGAGATCATAAAATATTGTGAGAACGTACAATTTCTGTCTGCGCAAACTGGGCAAGGCGCAGGGTGTCGTTGGCATCAATCAGGTAAGTGGTGTGGGCAAACACAGGGAGGTTGCTAAAGATGGCGGAGGAGAGGCGGTCGTGGAGGCAGCAGCGGCAGGAAGGAGATGGGCGTGTGGATGCGGGGAGAGGGACAGAGGCGAGATAGACAAAGGGACTTGATCATGATGTATGCGCATGTGGTACATGAGGGGAGGCACGATTGACTTAAACAGTTCGCGCGACGGAGTCAAGTAACGTACGAAGTAGATAGGCCAAGCTCGATGTCAACTGATGCTACAGCGCGGCGAATTCCATCCGAGAGGTGAGACTTGGCCACGTCTGGTGAAATTTCGCCGGCCACGGAAGTACTTTCACCAGGCGCGGCGAGCGCTGGTCAGAGCATCGCCAGTCCTGGCGAGGTTCACCAGCAATCCGACTTTTTGTAGATGACCCTGCAACAGCTTCCATAGTACCATTCCATCGCTATGACATTGTTCCGCCGTAAACTCAGCGTGGGACGTGCTAAGCATCGAATATGGCTTGATGGGACGCCTACCCTAGTACACACAGCTTCATGACTATGTCATTCATACTTCGAGCTACGCACCGGGCGTTGGTCTTACCCGGGTCCAGGAGTTCCGCGATTTGCTATGATGGAAGCTGACTAAGCCGCGGTCCACCGTCTTCGATTGTCCCATGCCCTAAAAGTACAAAGGGCTTGATTGCTTTTTCCAAAATATGTGCACACGGTCACAGCTTGTTTCCGCCGGAACCGCTGGCCATGGTCTCTTCTTCTCAGATTGTCATCTCAAGCGCGACCAGCGACAGCGTGCATTGTCCTCTGCTGGGCCTGCATCCCTAGAACATGTCAAATATCTGCACGCAACCGGTTCGTTCTTAAAACCGGCCGCGAAGTTTGTCTCTGAGTACATCATCAGCTTCTCAGATTGTCTCCCATATTCAGAAGGGGGAATGGACCGCAACCGAAGTCCTGGAAGCTTATATTTCACGGGCCGCTCTGGCACACGAAACCACGAACTGTCTGACTGAAGGTGCGCTCATGTATAACGTTTAAATGCCCAAAACACCAAATGTATGCGCGTATTAGTCATGTTTGATTCGGCTCGCAATCAGGCCAAGACTTTGGATGAAGAATTTGCCGCTACTGGCAAGCTGCATGGTCCACTTCACGGTGTTCCTGTAAGTTGCATAATGAATTACGGTTCGTTTCGTACCCTTAAACCTAAATATAGGTCAGCTTGAAAGAACAATGTGACTACCTTTTAAACTTCTCTTGGAGGTTGAATAACCAAAAGCTTATTATGGCTGATAGTCGATATTGCTGGGGTCGACACGTCTTTGGGATTTACTCAATGGGCTAATAACCCTGCGACAGCACATTCTGATGTGAGTGAATTTGAAGGAACCATTGAACTGTCATTCATTCTGTACAGATGGCGGAGCTACTCATTGCTGCGGGTGCGGTGCTGTTCGTCAAGACGAATGTTCCGCAGACAATGTTCGCTTTCGAATGTTCTAATCCTGTCTTTGGACGTACGACCAACCCTTACAACGCCGCATATACATGCGGTGGTAGTTCGGGCGGTGAAGGCGCGCTTTTGGGTATGGATGGCTCGGCGTTAGGGATTGGAAGCGATATTGGAGGTAGTTTGAGAATACCCGCGCACTATTGCGGGATCTATTCCCTTAAACCGTCTCCTGGTAGAATCAGTTTCTATGGTGCCCGAGGCAAGCATATGATTCGTTGCTTATTGACGTAAAACTTAAGATTTCTAGGTCCAAGCCCCGGGTTTGATGGTATCACAACCGTCACTGGCCCTATGGGACGGTAATGCACATCCTTATTCTGTGTTAAGCTCTGTTATTAATTTTGTTCTTAGGTCAGTTGACGATTTAGAATTGCTATGTCGTGCAGCATTCGGTGTACGCGGTCGCGACCATCGTGTAATACCCTTACCATTCCGAGGTGTGGAATTACCAAAAAAGTTGCGCGTCGGTTATTACACAGTTGGTTAGTATCTTATCAACATAATTCTCGATAATGCGTTGATGAATTTGAAGATAACTTTGTAAAGGCTTCACCTGCTTGTCGACGAGCGGTGCTAGAAACCGTCGAAGCGCTTAGGCGACAAGGTCATGAATGTATAGAGATTGAAGTACCTGATGGTTCGCTGGCATTTCTGACCTGTCGATCATTCCTCACCTCTCTCGTAGCTGATCGTGCCTTTGAGATTCTTGTAGGCCTTACATCATCTGATGGTTACAAGACAATGTTAAGTCATATCGGGCCGGATCCCAAGGTCGATTATTTTGTAAAGCGGCGACCTTTTTTCTTTACCATTTTCTACAGGAGAAAGCACTGTTTCTTGTGACTCTCGGGCCTTCTTTACCTTGCAAGTCCATCTTTCAAATACATGGCGATGAGCTGATTGCCCCCCAGCCCTTTTGCGCTCGTTTGCAGCGTGGGCGATAGAGAAGTTTGCGGGGGACAAAATTTTTGCCAGTGTGTTGAGGGTTGCATGCGCAAAGCCCATGGAAGAATACATGAAATTTTGTCAAGCAAGAGACAAGTACCACAGGATGTTTTACGATCAGGCACGCTTTTTACTTCATTCGCGCGCTTGAATTAATTCTAGTAGGTGTGGGACAAGCATGCACTTGATTGCATAATTGCGCCTGTGCAAGCCATGCCTCAACTGCCTCACGGGTAATGCAGTCAACATTCGCGTTGGAAGCACGATGCTGATATGTGGATAGAGGATGTGAAAACTTCATTGCAATAGCGGCGGCGACGATCCTTTTCAACGTTGCTGATAGCGCAGTCGGCACTGTGCCTGTGACGCGCGTTGATCCTGAGAAAGATCAGATAACAGAGGACTGGATCAAGGATCCGGGCCATGGATCAGTATTGTTGGAGAGTGGTTTATTCACGTCGAAGAATGCGCTATATAACCCCGAGGCGATGGAGGGTATGCCTATTGGTGTCCAGGTTGCTGGCAGGAAATGGGAAGAGGAAAAAGTTTTAGCAATGATGAGGTTGGTCGATGAGGCACTTGGTGCCAATCGGGGCTTTGGCCCTGGGAGTTGGGACCGTATGAATGAGGCAAAGTCCTCGTAATTATTCTGTTCAGATTCCAGAACCAATGTTGCAATTGATTTCGCACGGGCTCGTGTTGAAAATGTTGACCACGTATGGCGCTCGCTGTCTTCCTCTGAGGCCGTATGTTTCCTTTTCGCATTTGCTGCGTAGGCGATGCCAAGAGGCACCAACGATCGTGACGATATATCGTCGCGTTCTTCTGCCGGCTGCTGGTACACGATTTTATTCTGGCCAAGGGCCTGCACAACGCCCGCAAAAGTCAATCATTTCCAAGGAACTCAAGGAAAACATTTATACTCTGCCAAACTTCCTTACGGCGTCTCGCATCCTTGCCTGTCCTTTTCTGGGCTGGTCAATTCTCCAAAATGATTATTACCTCGCGACAACGCTCCTCGTTTACGCGGGTCTCACAGATCTGGTCTGTATCCTTCTCTTTCGTCCTCCTTTTTCTTCCTGCTGGAATTCTTGTCTAAAGGCAGTCACCTTAAAAGGTTGATGGGTACCTGGCGCGGAGATACAATATGCAATCCGTTCTTGGGACCATCCTCGATCCCGCCGCAGACAAGATGCTGATGACGACCTTGACGGTGACGTTGTCGATGCAAGGGATGCTGCCTGGTCTGACAAATGACTCGCCTCGCTTCGTGACCTATTGACTGACTTTTTCCCATCACAGTTCCTTTGGCCGTGATCATCCTCGGGCGAGATGTGCTTCTCAGTCTTTCGGCTTTCTACATACGATTTACATCCCTTCCACCTCCCGTATGTACATTCTCTCTCTGTGTTCAATGCCTGGAATTTGAACACGTTTCTATACAGAAAACGTTTGCGCGTTATTGGGACTTCTCAATACCATCGGCGGAAGTGAATCCCACACTCATCAGCAAGGTTAGACTAATCGGGGTTTGGAGATATAACTTTTGCGATGACCATTGCAGATCAACACTGCTCTGCAACTCGGCTTAATGGGTACAACGACCATAAGTCCTTTGCTACCTTTTGAGTTGTCACTGCCGTTACAAGGCTTCCAGTTCGTCCGTCCTCCTTCTTGCCGTGCTCAATGAATGTATCCATGTCATAGATGGATTGTTGCCTCGACGACGATTTGGAGTGGCCTTTCATATATCTTTTCAAAAGAGGCCGTTCGCATCATTTCGCACAGGAGGTCAAAGAACTCCACTCCCAGAGCGGATTAAACTAACGACATCGGCAACATTTTGAACCATGTAATAGAAATAAATTACAACACATAATAAAATATTCAAAGGCATATAGTACAACATGATTGGGCAAGTGAATTGACAAGAAAAAAGGAGCATTGCATCACGAAGCTTACTAGTGAGGGTTGGCTGTCCTTGTGGCTCTACGTTGTCGCACCTCCTGCAAGGCAACCGCAACAGCCTCCTTTGCTGAGCACTGCTCACGCCATGCTTTGGCAGCACGACTACAATAAATGTTGTAAATAAGCTCAGGAGATGGGTAGGAATGAAATTGCTTGCCTTGCCCTCACTGAAAACAAGGCTGCAACGGCCAAACTTCTCAAGCTTCGTAATTTCTTGTGAGCCGGGGGTGTAGTAATGGGGAAGCCAATACGAGCGATCGATGCGAATATGGTTTGTTCGCTGCTGGGAGTCAGCAAGTAAACTTGTTGCGCGACGCATACTTACCTTTTCTCGTATCGGGATAGTAATACCAATAGATATTGTTTTTGGTAGCACAGATTCGTTCGCAAACAGGATTCGCGAGTGAATTTGGTCTTGAGGTATCGGATTTGTACAATGAGACCTTTGCATTCCTTGTTGTGCCGTAACTTCAATGCTGCGAGCTGCGTTTCATCGCTGGGAAAATACCTTCAGAATGTCGGATTACCATGGACGCGACGAACTTACGCTGCGCAGGAATGACTTTTGAACTGCTCCTGAACCCTATGAACAGCGTCCTTGTGGCCTCCGAGTTGCTCATTGAGGAGTCTTATTTGTGCATGAGCCTGCTTCTTCGATCTCTCCAGCCGCGCTAGTTCATGCTTGTGGGATTCTTCCATGTCCTCTTTTTCAGCTCGCAGGTGCTTCAGATCACGTCCGAATGCTTCTGCATTCTTCTTGACGCGACGTAGATCTGCCTCTAGAGATGCCACGGTTTTTGCAACGTCTTCCTTCTCAGCAGCAATGCGCTTCTTCTCCCTTTCAGCTCTGTGCAGCTCGTCAGCCTGTTCGGAAACATCGCGTCGAAGATCTTCAATCTCAAGACGGTACAAGTCTAGCTTATGCCTCCTTTGTTCGTGAGAGGTAGATGACGTGGAATATTTTGAGCGAAGGTGATTTGCTTGCTGTTAATCCGTAGTCAATGCGCGCCGAAGAAACAAAATGCTTATTACAGACCTCGGTCAACTCTGTAAAACGACGTTGCAGTTGCTTATGGTCAGTCGCGAGCAGTGAGCGCTCCTGGCGCAGGTGTTCAATCGTTCCAAGGTTTTCCGTCACTCGAGCTTCAAGGATGCGTGCTTTCTGCTCAACCGTAGCATTTACTTGCCAGAATTAGTTTGCCAACAATTCGATGCATAGCAAATTCTCCTTACCCGCAATTCCTCCTCCAGGTCATGGTTCTCTTGTTTCATCTTGAGTAATTGTTGACGAACGTCCTCCATGTCCTTGAAACGGAGCCTCAGGTACCAAATTTGACAAAGGAGTGCATTACTCACCGATTCCGTCCTTTGCAGTTGCGATAGAACTTCCGCTTTGTCCCGTTGTAGCTTATCTTGTTCTGTTGTCAATGCTCTTAGATTCGCCCGTTCTTCCTTGAGCTTGTCTTCTAGGTCTGCAATGACACGTCTGGCATTTTCAAGTTCCTGCGAAATGTAAGAAATGAAGGATATGAATGGGTAGCGCTGGCTTACCCCTCAACGGTCACTCGGGCTCTATCGCCTGCTCTTCCGCTTTCAAAGGCCCGTTTTGCCTCTTCCCGTGCTTTCTTGACTTGTGCATCCAGGCGTTCGGCGGCATCCTTTAGGGCCGCTTTCTCCCCACCAGTTGGCGTTTCTCGTCCTCCCATTGCTTCTTGAGATTTTCAAGTTCGGAATTGACCGAACGCAACTCTGCATGCAATACTTCACTCGTTCTAGTCGGGGCTTCCAGCTTGAAAGTACCCTCAGAACTGAAGAATTATGTCAGGCATCATATTCTTGAGTAAAGGCAAACCTTTCGTCAGCGTACGCCACGGCGCGCGTGTCTATCTTGACATGGCATTTAGGACACCTAATCCGTTCTATCCGGTGGATAAGATGGTCTTCCCTTCTTGACAATCTGGAGATCTCGTCTTCCAAGGTCGTAATCCTGGCACGAGCATCCTCTAGTTTCCTGGTCAGCCCAACGACCCAAGCCCGGCATCTTGAAGTTTGTCTAATTTATCGTCTATGCTTTCATTGGCGCGGTCGAGTTCACGTTGTAGGCGACTAATCTCGGCTACAAGAGGCGAAACGCTAGGGTCTGAAGGAGTATTAAGCCAAGAAAGCTTGGACAATAATGAGCGATAGTGCCATTGCGATTCATGCGGACATTCATTACCTCTTTCAACGGACCACCTGGCGTACGGGGAGCCCGAATCGACATGGAAAGGACGTGTCTATGAATAGGCGAAATTCCACTGCTGTTGATCACTTTGTTTGGGGTATTCATCTCATTCATCGTCATTCTCAGCGCCTTATTCCTCTCTAGCAGTTCCTCCTTCTCTCTTTCCAGCACCTCAATTCGCATATCCTTGGCTTTATCAACAGCCTTGCGAGCCGGAGACTGATTCAAAAGTGTGTTCAGCCTCGCAATCTCTTTGCTTGCAGAGTCAAGCTCCTCCTCGAGCGCCTGGATGTCTAATTCGCTTGGAATCTGAACGTCGCGCGAGGGATCTGCTCGTCTGTCATTTTCTCGCTCCAATTCGCGTTCAAGAGAGCAGATCCTGCCATTGAGCTCTGCTATGACACCCTGGTCATGAACCATCTTGTCTTCAGTGTCTTGCAGAACGTCTTCTAGATGCTGTGCCACGTCCTGGGCCTTTTGTACATCTGTCTCTAGTCGATCGCTCCGTTGGCGAGCTTCTCTTTCGGCAGACAGGGCCTTCTCCAACTCTTGCTTGGCAGTCGCCAGGTCGCTTTCGAGGGTCGTGACTTGATTAGCAACCGCTCCCATCTGATCCTCTAGTTCCGTGATATATCCTCTCATCGATTCTGCTTCCTCTTCAGCTCGACGTACTTCATTCTCCATCCTGTGGCTTTCCTCTTTCTCCCTTGATAATGCGATTCCCTGCTTGTCGAGCTCCGTCACAAGGCCCCTCGTAGTCTCCTTCTCTGCCCGTAGATCCTTTTCTAGGACGTCAATTCTCTTATCAGCTTGCATCACCTCGTCCTCTAATTCTTGAATTTGGGAGTTGGCATTGCGTAAATCAGCCATAACGTTGGCCAACCTCTCGCTGGATTCCTTCAACTCTCCTCCAAGCTCTTGTTCGCTCTCAAGTGCCCTTTCAGCGCGCTTGGCCCTGTCCAGCACCGCGGTTTGTTCGATTTGCGCCTCGTCTAGTTTGCGCAACAGGTCCCTGACGTTATGGTCCCGCTCCTCTTCAGCCTTTTCACCCTTGCGTCCGATTCTCCTAGCTTTTGCTCCAAGTCTTTGATAACCCCTTCCACCCCTTGCTCGAGTTCAGCCATTCTATCTTTCCACCTCTGCTTATCGCGTTCTCGTTCCTTTCGTTCAGTCTCCAGATTACGTTCCAGCCGTCCTTTTCCTCTGAGACTCGGGCCACTTCCTCCTCCAACTGCTCCTTCTCCTCCAGCCATCCCTCTACGGTCACATCCTCTCTCACGTCATCTAGCACCGTGCCCCCGCTCGCCCTTCGTCCCGCACTAGATCTCCGGCTGGCGGACGAGAAAGCGCCAGAAAGATTTTCACGTCTCTTGTCTTCCACGAGCCCTTCTTTCTCGTCCTGTGCCTTCCTCAATTTTTCCATCAATATCTCGTTCTCTTCTTGCAACCGCCGATTGAGACCATGCAAGTAGGTGTTCAATTTGCTGGCATTGAACCTCCCAACCCCTTGGCCTGTACCAAATCCCATGGCAGGATCAAACGACGTGTTGACACGGTGATGCGTCGTCAAATCGTGAGATGACGTCGTCGAGACGAACGATGCATTATCGGCTGCTACCTGTGGAGATATCAATCCGCCTGGTCCAGGAGTCGTCCACTGAACTCTCGCCGAGCCAAACTTTCTGGTGTTGCTACCAGAGAGCTGGGTCGCTGACAGAGTTTGCGACGCGGCAGACCCAGATTGGGAGGCCGAGCGTCCTGTGCTGCTCCCAGAAGGCAGACGCGGTCGAGGCGTGGAGCCCGCAAAGGCGTTACGCGCAATAGCTGCAGGCGTTGGTGCCACGCTAGACTCTCCATAGAAAATGGCGTGGCCATGACGTTGCGAGGATGGGGTGTAGGATACTTGAGACGCGGCCTGGCGGTAGAATTTATGACAGATAAAAGGAACGATCGACGACGCGAATGAGGCGTCACTAGATCATCGTCCGCGATACGACTTGCTTCGCTTGCGATTCATATATTTCTTGTCCGGTATCCTCTTCTTCCTCGGGATCTCCTCATCATCTCCTCCAGCATGCTGATATTGGCTTCCTGGTGGACGCGGCGTTTCAAGATCGTCCGAGTCAGTAGGAGCATTCAACCTTGACCGTGGACGAGGAAATGCCGGAGTGGGTGTAAACAGCAGAGATCGCGCAGGGGATGATTGGGCAGCAGATGGTCCAGGCAAGTGCCGTGCCATCCGGTTGAATGTTACTCTATTGTCGTAGCCAGGGTATTGCCCATAAGCTGTCTGCTCCGTATCAGAAGAAAAGGTAGGCTCGCGATCGTCCGCAGAGGCAGCTTCATTCTGGCTCCGAAGCCCTCTTCGTCCATCACATCCGTGGGTAGCTTTTCCTCCGTGTCAGTCGTGGAATATTGCCCTTCGTTGATATTCTCTTGATCACTAGGGTAGCCCAATTGTGGCGGAGAAATTTGCACATCAGTTATATCCATCGATTGCATCTGCATAGACTGCGACATGGACCGTTGTTCTTCCTCTGCAACCGACACATCTTCCCTCGCATGCGGTTTCACGACAGCTGGAGATTCTGATGCTACACGGCTGAGCGGAAGGGGGATCGAAGCGCCCGGTATGGGTGAGGCAGCACCAGAGCGCGAAGCATGAGCGCTTGGAGGAGTGTCGTTTGTAGACGAAGACGACGTAGAGGTTAATGTATGCGTAACGACGGCGTCCGCGTTCGAGAGGTCGGCCTGCGCAGGAGATATTACGAAGCTTTTCAATGGGTGATGGCTGCGATGAACGGTTTGAGCCAGCTTACGCCGCAAGCGTGCTTCATTCACGTACCTTTGGCTCGGACTTGAGGCTGAGGGAGTAATCGTACGACTTGACTGGCGTCTTTTTCTTTCCCGTACGTATACGCCGGAGAACTGCTCCTACTGACTGACTCCAATGCATCGCTAATCGACAGGTCCTCGTCCTCATACCCGTTCTCGGGCTCAGGCAGATAGACGTTGTTTTGGCCATCTTCCACGTCAATATCAGAGTCCGTGTTGGTGGATCGATGTGCCCCATCTAAATGAATCTTTGGAATCCTGCTAACGTCGAAGCTATCCGGAGAGGATTTCCGGCTAGCCACAGCTCGGGGCGATATGACAACGCTTTGACCTGTCGATGATTTGGCAGAGCGTGATGTGATGGACCTCGCGAAGCGGGCTGTGCTGGACGTACTGGACGCCGCACGGGACGTCAATGCAGCATGGGAATTGGCAGCGGGCGTAGAGTGCACAGCGGTCCCCACGTCGTTCGACTCTCCATCGCTATTAGATAGTGCGTCACTTGATTCGAGATTGTCCCCAGAATCCTCGAAGGGCGGTAAGGAAGGCAAAGACGGCATATCCCTGTTCTCGATAGCCTCTATGCGTCGCCATATGCGTGATGGCGTCTCCAGCATGGCCGCCATATTGATGAGCGCTGAGTGTCCTGTCGCGCCACCAACTGCAAGGTGTGCAAGGCCACGTGACCGTGTTGGCGTTTTGCATTATTCAAATAATAAATAAAAAAATAAACTAAGGCGCAATCCTCAATTCTCAATTTGAGACATCATTGTATCGAAAGTACGCGAACCTGTGCAGCGGATTCGGCATCGAGGCAATACATCTAGACGCAAAGGGGACATTTTCGGATGTGAACTAGCGACATCGCCTTTGTAAATCTATCTATAATGAGGGTGAGACTGAGTTATTGCGTGTTGGTCTCCTGTGAGCCGTCTAATATACTCAGCGCAGACGCTTTGAGTCATGACATATTCTTTTACTCATTAATCATACCATGTACCAAAGCGTGTTGCGGAAGGGGCGATAGGAGGGATGATAGCTGCTGCAAGGCGATTGCGGTCAGCGCCCGATTAACTGGACAACGAGGCATAAGCTGAGCTCAGAAACAGGGGTCGACTGTACTGAGGTTCACATGTCTGTATATACATTGCTCAGTCATATCAAATAAGCTACGGTCATCCCTTCCATCAATACTGTGGCGTGGTTCGGGGCTTGGAATGGAAGGCATCTAACGACTTTTGCTTGCTGGGCAACTCGAGTGAATCGCTGACAATCGTCCCACAGGGCCCTTGAACCAATATTTCCCACCATACCTGGGAAGATAGAAATATATTGTCGCCAGAATCAGGACTCCCCCTGCCAAATGAATATAATTGAGATTCTGTCAAAATTCCAAGGTCACGACGTACCAAACACCACTGCTGCATAGTTCATGTCATTTGCACCTGATTGGATGTCGCAGGGAAGCAAAAGACGACTGTCATCAGAGCCATCCAGCACAACGCCACAATCGCAACCGGCAAACTCTATGCATCATCAATTATTCGAACCAGATGTATTGAGTAAGGCCAAATACAAACCATCATTCCTAGATGGAAAGGCCCCCGTTTGAGTTTAGCACTCGCAAGATGCCTAGCACATATTGGAATCGAATAGGACATGTACTGCGAGATGACCACGAGCGAGAAGACAGCGCCTATCGCATTTGGCCCTGCAAATGACAACAGGCCCAAGAGCCCGGCGGATATCGCTGCGAACCAACGCATCGGAGGGGCGCATGCAACCGAGCGTTGACATGGTAGAGCCACTCTGAGAAAGGTAAACCTCCATCGCGAGAGAAGGCGAAGATCTGCCTGGATGACGCTGTGAGCTTGGATAAATGAGGGACGCAAGTCACGAGTATCGTATCGGGATGAAATAGCTTACGATGCTAGATCCCATGGTAAATCTGTACCCTACATGAAATCTTACCGTCTTACTGAAGACAGGTTGTATGACTTACTGTAGGATGACGATAAACGCCCATGTAATGAGTGTCCCTTTTTGCCCGAACGAATTGAACAGGATCTGATAGAAGCGCATGAGCCATCCATGTGTGTCTTTGATCTCGTGCATGGACTGACGGTCGCCATTGGTTGTCCGATAGGACTGTTTGCGATATTTTGTAGATTATTTCCCATTCCAAAAACGAGGGCGACATTGACACCTGTTGATCATGTTCGCAATGCGCAACTAAGTGTGTGTGTGAGAAGGATGTCATACGACATACCAAAACCGAGGACGATGCTCGAGAGCACGGCAAACGTGATTCCATATGGGATCGCGGTACTCGCATTCTTTGCTTCTTCACTAATATGCACCATGGAGTCCAACGTACCTAAATAAGTTAAATTAGTCTAGTCAACTCCAATGAAAGAACATTCTTACCAATGGTCCAAAGAGGGGATAAAAAGCTGAGAATAAACGCAAACCCATTTGGCCAATTCGACACTGGTTCGAGTGAATTGGTGGTTTGGATAAGTATTTCCCATGACAGAACTTACGATTGGTAAAGTTCCCAAAGGCGTAGTCTGCACCATTCCGAAATTCATTGGGTGTGGCTACAGGTATTGCGACAATCAAAGCAAAGGATATGCTGGCAATATTTGAGTAAGTTGAGCTGACAAAGATGATAGAATACGTGCAGGACATTGAGGGCGATGTAGACCCTCTGTAACCGGGCAATGACTGACGGGCTCAAGGTACACATTAAAGCGTGGACGAAAAGAATAGCACAATATACTGCACTGAAAGAAAGGAAGTAAAACTAGAAGGAAGAGAGAGAAGAGAAGACGAACAAGGTCTGCGCAGAGGTGGCTCGAAACTTTAGGCCAGACCCAATGCTCGCTGCAGCCATGATCTGGACAGCGCATCCCCAATCGACGGATGCCAACCCGGCAATGTTTCCAATTGTGTTACAATCTACGTTGATTAAAATCAGAAAGATCACGAGCTAGGCATGAAGACTTGCAAGCAACGATCCAAGCTAAAAAGTGTTTCCATCTTGGAGGGAGAACATAAACGTCCAAAAATACAATCCGCCCGAGGTAGGAGCGGCGGAACCGAGTTCAGCCAGGGATAGCGCAATGCA
>JAEBUS010000146.1:5923-71301 GCA_023014475.1 Amanita pallidorosea | reverse complement strand
CGCGATTGAGTTGTTTAGCGCGGCGCAGGGTCCGATGGCGCTATGGGTTACGTGGTGAAAACTTCCTTGACTCGCTATCTGATGGGGCTAAGAGACGATCGGTTTGCGTATGCTTTTTCCTTAATGCGTTAGTCGCTCCGCTTCCGGTGCTACGGCTTCTTATCGTTGACCGCTAGCGGTTTCGGCGCGTTCGGCGCGTGGACTTGTCGTTTCTTTTTGTCCTGCGGGTCTCGGCTTCAGCGTTCGGACGATTGGCTGTTCTTTCCGTCGGTTGATCGCGCCTTTCTCGACATTTCCGCATTTCGGTTTCTCGGGCTTTTTCCGAATGTACGCGCGGCTAGTCTCGGCTTCCGTGTCTGGCGTTCGGCTTTGCTCGGTCTGATTCGGAATGCGTCGGTCTCTGCTCGGGTTATGCGTTTTGACAAGTGTTGGGTCTCAGGCAGCTGCCGGCCTTGCGGTAGACTTTGTACATAGCACCAAGGCTAGTAGCAATGGTCTCCGCCTCGGTCACGGACCGTGCTCATCATCTCCCCTCCACTTGAAAATCTGACTGTCCTCAGTCAGCTACTCTCCGTTATGCGTCCGAACTATGCGGTATTGTGGGGGAGCTTAATACGCTGATTCCGGTGGGTGATTTTCTTTGGGCGATGTACTTTCTATAGTCCGAGTTCGTTGCTGTGCATCGGCTTCGCTTTCCGGTACTGGGGTTTCCATCCCTGGCGGCCCTCGTTGACTGGTATTTGTTTCTGTCGTGTCCTGTTTCGCATGCTTCTAGTTGCGTGGGAACGCGGCGTCTTGCTTTAAGGGTGCGGGCTTTCGCTTCCTCCTCTCTTTCTCCTCAATGTCGTCTTCCACTAATCCAACCGCCGCTCGTCTTGCTCAACTTCAAGCGCGACAGCAGGCGCGCAAACGCGAACTTGAGGACCAGGCTCGGGAGCAGGCTGCTCGGGAACTCCGTGAGCGCGAGGAGGCCGAGGCCGATGCGAGAGCAATTGCGGAGCTGGAGGCTCAATTGGAACAGGAAGAATTGGCGCGGCGGCTAGCGTTGGATCGGGCCGAACTTGAGCGGTCTCGTCTTCGTAGGGAGGAATCTCTGGCTCGGAAAAACGCTGGCGCTATCCGCAAAATCGGACAAGATGGGCACCGGGCTCGGGAAAAAGCGGCGTTGAAATTGAAAGGTAAGCGATCCGGTTAGGCGATCTATTGCTGCTAAATCGTTTTCGTAGCGATGTCCAGTATCCGGCGTCCTCTGGACACGAAGACTGATGACGGCGAAGATTTTGACGACGACGACGAGGAAGGCGAGGTTTCTTATAACGCTGGGGAGTTGCTGCGCGGGTTGGCTGTGGTCGGCTCGATGAAGCGGATGCGGGTTGACGAGGGTGACGATTTGGGTTCCGCTAAGCGGTCCAAGTCCACTACTCCGGGCGAAGCGGAGTTGGCTTGCACTCGGTAAGTTGGTTCATCTATTTTTCTTTTCGTGTCTGCTGATGAGCTTCGGCTTCGCAGGTGTTCGGACAACGGTATCCCTTGCCTTGTTTCTTCTGCGCGAGGGGCCTGTGATCGGTGCCGGGCCGGTAAATTAAAGTGCAATCTGAGTCGCGGGCGAAAACCAAAAGTCGCCAAGAGTGTTCCGGTCGAGTTGAGCGACGGCGAGGAAGCGGACGTTCCGGATTTCGCTGCTCCGGAGCCGGAGTCCAAACCGAAGGCTCGTCGGAGCCGTACTGTCACGGCTGTTTCTTCCTCGGAGTTGTTAATGAAGAAGTTAGTCGATTTGCAGGAGGAGTCTCTCCAGGCCAATATCGCTCTCAGGCGGCCGCGGAATATCATTATCGACAAACTGAGGCAGCTTTTCGGAACTTTGTCGGCTCTTGCAGCGGCTCGACGATACTTTTCTCTTGTTTTTCCGAGATTTTCGTGCGGCAGCCTTTGCTAACCTTAGGGTCCCGCAACCCCTTTTGGATTCTCCGGTCGCGGCGGTTCGGGTGGCGTTGTGGTTTTGGGCTCGGAACTCGGTGACGAACGCGGGTCGGTTGGCGCTGGTGTAGAAACTTCGGGTGCAGATGTTGGTGACGGTCGATTAGTGGACGCGGTTTCGGCTGCTGTGGTGCCGGCTGATGACGACGTCGAAATGCCAGATCGCGGTTGATCCGTAGGGTCCCCGCTCTTTCTTAAAAATGTTTTCTGTTTTTTGTGCGTTCGTCGGCTTTTGAACAATGATTATGCGGGTTTTGTGTGCGTCCCTCGGCTGTGTGACTGCGGAAAATATCTATGGTAGAAATTGTACGGGTAAAAATAAAAGAAGTTGAGTCGACTTTCCGGTTTGCGTCTGGAAATCTTATCTATAAATTGACGGTGTATTCCTTTTTGAAAGAAAGAAAGAAAGATGAAGGCAACAATTAGTAATAAAATTTAAAGGGAAAACATTCTAGGATTATTTGGCGATGGTCGGTACAAGTAAAAGGGTCTTGTTATCATTCTAGGTACTCTTATTTTGTTCGGGGTTGGTTTCGGCTGTTGTTTCTGTTATCGTATCCTGGTCGGGCCTGTCGGTTCTTTCGGGTTCTTCATCCGGAATCTCGCTATCGTCGTCTCCCTGTGCGTCTGATTGTATCATTTTTCGGATATGTTCTTCATCGGCATCTAAAAGTTCTTGTGGTACCAAAACTTGTTTTCGGGCGAAATATGGGATTACTCGGAACGCCGCCATTGGCCTGTCGATTACTGTTCCGTCGAGTTCCGCGACAATGTACGCTCCTCCGGCATTGCGTGCTAAGACTACGTATGGTCCGATGTACCGCGGTCGCATCTTTCGGTTGAGTGACTTTTCGATTGCCGTGTTCCGGACTAGTACCAGGGCGCCTTTCTTGAAATCGAAGTGTCGGATTACTGTCGGATGCTCGCGTTCAAATCTCCGAGCCGCGGCTATGCGGGCTTCGTATACTTTCTCCCGAAGGGCCTCGGTTTGCTCTCGACGTTTTTGTAGCTCGGTTGCGCGTCGTGCGATCAACTCGGTAGTTGACATCAATGCGGTAGGCGGCGGTAGCAAGTATGTGGCTTCTGTTATGTCGAGTGGTAACAAAGGCTGGGTTCCGGTAACCGCGAAATACGGGGACACACCCATCCTTCTTCGTGTAGTGACGCGCTCGGACCAAAATACCGAATGTAGGGCCGCGGCCCACTTGGATGCTTCCCCGTCGCTAGCTTTGTACAGTGCCTGTCGTACGTCGTAGTGGCTTCGTTCTACAATACCGTTTGCGCGAGAGTTGTATCCGGAAATCCGTATGTGGTTGAGGTGATACTTCTTTGCTAGATGTTCGCATGCTCGGATGATTGGTGCGCCGTTGTCGGTGACTATTTCCACCAAACTTCCCCATCTACAGATCAAATCTTCGAACAACCAATCACCGACTGCGTTGGCTGTCTCGCGTCGGAGCGCTCGGTATTCCGGATAATGTGTGAGCGAACATCTGGCTTGGATAAGGTACTTGTACTGATTCGACGGTGGCAGATGCATCGTGTCTATATAGACTTTTGCAAATATTGGTGCGGGCATTGCGACGACGGGTGGAATCCGGAATTGTTCTAAAGTTCTTTCTTGGCATAGGTCGCATGTCTTGATATACCATTTGATATCTTCGTGCATGTTAGGCCACCAAAATCTTTCCGTAATTGCGCTTCGGGTTGCAAAGAACCCTCGGTGTCCGAGTTTGTCGTGTGCGCCGGACAGGATTTTTAAGCGTCCGTCCGGTCTTATTACAAGCTTATGTGCGCCGCCCCTGTCTTTCCGCCATAGCCTTCCTTCGGTAATGAAGAATTTCGTACAATACTTTATGAACGTCGCGTATTCTGTGTCTGAAAGGTTCTCCGGGCGTTGGAGTGAATCGAGAAAGTGTTCCACTGCGATGATTCGTTCTTCCTCCTTCCTTGCGTGTTCCGATCGTTCCGGGAATGTTGCCTCATCCGGCTGTCCTTCTTCCTCTGTCGGCTCTCCTTCGGTGTCGGTCGCGTTCGCTATCGTAAACGTGCGTTGCTTTCTTTCCGTGAGGCTGGAGATGTCGAGTTGGAGTCTTCCGTTGTAAATGCGTCGTCTTTCATGTTTCTTCGGGTTAGGCTGTTTGAAAGTTGTTCGGCTTTTGTCGTCCATGGTGACTGGTTGATCTGATGCATGAATCCGTACAGGTTGTCTATCCAATCGTCAAATTCCTCGTCTTCATCGTCGCTTTCATCGTCCGGCTGCTTCGGTCTCCTGGACAACCCGTCGGGCGCGTGTAGTCTTCCGGGCACGTGTACAAGCTGAAAATGGAATGTGAGTATTGCGAGGATCCATCGGTTTAGCGAGGCCGACGGCGCCAGGTCCGGGTTCTTAAGCATGTCTTTAATGTAACGGGCGTCCACTTCAATTATGAGGTTTCTAACTCCTATGAGGTATAACCGTAGTTCCCGTAGTGCGCGATAGAGTCCGTAAATTTCCAGTTTTGCCTGCGAGAAGCGCGCTTCACGCTCGTTGAGGGTTATCGATCCGAATCTGCTGTAATACCGTATTGCTGGTCTGTCGAGGTCGCACTGACTGAGGAAGTATCCGATGGCGATATACGATGTGTCCACTGATAGGATCACTGATGCCCCGTTGTCGTAATCTATGGGCCGGAGCGCGGGTGAGTTTAGTAGTGCGTCTTTCAGCTTTTCCTGCGCTTCCCTTTCCCTATCTCCGAAGGTGAATGGTACGTCCTTTCGGGTGAGTGCGACTAGTGGATTGGCAATTTTAGCGAAATCTTTTATGAAGATTCTTGCCACCCCGATCGTTCCTAGGAATGCCCGGACTTCTGATAACGATTTACACGGTCCCCAGTTTTTTACTTTCGCTACTATCTTCTCATCCGGTACGCGTCCGTCAATCGTACAACGGTGTCCGACTACCATTATTTCGGGCGCGCATAAAATAAGCTTTTTGCCGCTGAATGTTCCTCCTGCGTACTTCATGCGTTGAACGATCCGGTTCACGTTCTGAAGGTGTTCCCATACAAAGCGTCGTATGCCGGGGTTTTCGGGGTGGGTTTCGTATGTGCCGTCCGCTGATTGGTATCGGGTTTTCGGACCTTTGACGGGTACGTCGTCGATGTACGGAATCGTGAAGTCGGGTATTTCTGGCTGTAGGATGTGTGTGACGTCGTCGTGGAATATGGGTACTGAATTGGTCCATCCCATGGGCAGTGTTACCAAACGCATTGCTCCGTACGGTGTTTGAAACGTTGTAAGGTCCCTGCAGTTTTCGGATATCAGGCGTTCATCGTATCCGACGTACAGATCTAACATTGCTCCGCAGGCTCTTCCAGCAAAGTTTTCCGCGAGGTGCTCCGGTATCGGCGTAACTCCGGAGTGCTGAATCGTGACCGCGTTTAGTGGCTCTAGGGAATGTACTAAACGCAACTTTCCGTCTTTCTTGAGTACGCAGAACCACCGTGATCGATATGATGAGTTGGACGGTTCGTATACTCCGGCTGCGATCTTTGTTTTGATGATTTCGCAAACCTGCTTGTATATGCCTGGCGGAATTGGAATGTTCTTTTGAATCCACGGTTGGTGCGGTACTGTCGGCATATTCACGGGTGGAAAGTATTCGGTTTTGAAGCTTCCCCTCTCGGTGTCGTCCCATGCGAAACCTTTTTCCTGTTTCATCATAAACTCGTGCATCAGCTTGCGTTCCTCCGGTTGTAGAAAATTTCCTGCATGCGCTTTGTCGAGAGCCTCTTTCCTTTCTTGCGTATATCGTCCTGTCGGTACAATTCTTCTGGTTGCGAGTTTAGCGTTGGTAAGTCTTCCAGTGGATTTCCGGTAATATTCCGTACTATCCGAAACTCTTCGGGCAGGGTGCTGATCACGGGTCGGGTTTTCCGGGCTACCGGTTTGTATCTTTTGCCGAATGCTTGGTGGCGGGACGATGATCCGTGGTTGGTTTGTTGTCGGTTTTTCTTCGTTGTTGTGGTGGTTAGGAATGCTTTCGTGATGTTGTCGCATTCTCCGGTTTTTACCTCTCCCAGACTTATGGCAGCCCCGAGATACAGTCTAGCCAGTGTTTCATTCGCATTTCTATGTACTGACAGTTCGGGTATCGACTGTGCAAGTGGGACTGCGGGTACGGGGGTCAACGCCTCTATCTGGATTGGCTTTTGCGCTTTGTCGTCCATTGTGATTATACACGCGATCTCTCCTTGCTCCTTCGTCAATTCCTCGAGATCTTCCGAAAAACCTCCTTGTGCTTGCACTGGTTGTACTGCGGCGGTGTTCGTCGGATTGTCGGGATTGTAGCGACGGCATCGCTATTCGGATCCCGGATTGTGATTGTCTGATCTTCGTTCGAGAAGTTTTGTATTGTTGATTGTGTTAGAACGTCGAATGGTCGGCCGATGAGGATGTCGTATGCCGGGGATCGGACTACGTGGATCTGGAAATATAATATGATTCCACCGATTTCGAGCGGAATGTTTTGTGCGAGTCCGAGGGATTGGTCGACTTCTCCGTTCGCGGCCTCTAGATCTATTTTTATAGTGGGCGTATACACTATCCCTAGTGCGTGACTGACGGCTTCCGACATGCAAATTACCGAGCATCCCGGATCTACAATGCAGTTGACTTTTGCTTTTCCGTCCACGGTTGCGACTAGTGCCCTAAGCGCGTGCGCATCGTTTGCTACCCTAAGCTTGAGTCGTTGTCCTCCAGATTCGTTGAAAAAGATTTGCGCTACGTCGGACATGACTAGTACTTCCCGTTCTCGGTCCATATCTGGTGCGCCGTCGTAGCCGTAGAAGTCTATATGTGCCGCTGCTACTCGCTTTGGCTTGTGTTGCTCTCGCAGTTTCGTTTGCATTTCCGGCGCCAAAGATATGACGTCGTCGAAAGTAAGCCCGGTGACCGGACTGCTGAGTACCTTTTGCCATAGCTTCTCGGTTTTGACTAGGTCCGGTGCTGCCGCTTTTGGTTTGCTTCCGTCCGGCTTTGCTCCGTATGGTCGAGCGTGCGGCGGCTGGTAGGTGGCGTTCCGTGCTGCGGCGAACGGATGTAGCGGTTGCGTGCCAGTGACTCCGGGCGACTTGATCTCCTCTACTTCTTTTGCTTCGGCTTCCTTCCCTTTCTTTTTCTCCTCCTTCTCCTGCCTACTTTTCTTTTCTTCTCGATCGCGTATACCCGAGCGAGCAATTCCCTCTTTTCTTTTTCTAGCTCATCCTCCTCGTTGGCTCCTTCTTCGGCTTTCAGCGTCATCGCTGGTTCGGCGGGTTTCGCGGCTGGCGCTCGGATTGAATAGAACATGGCAGGCTTGGCGGCGTTCTGTTTGTGCCACTCGTCGATTTTGTCCTTGAGCGTATCCCCGGGAGGTAGTTTGATATGTACTGATCGTTTGGCAACAGCAGCCTTCCTTCCGCGTTACGTTTGGCTTTCCCATCCTTTATATATTGGTCTATTCCGGGGCATCGTGACATGTAGTGTCCGGCTTCACTGCAGAAATTGCATCGTCCGGGTATGCGTGTAGAATTTCCGATTGGCGCACTGTTGGGCCCGGTTCCCTGATAAGGCCTCCTCCAGGATGTCTCGGGTTGTCGCATAGCGTCTTTTAGTTCCCGGAACTGTTTGTCGATGTATCCGTAGATGTCCTCGGTTTTGATAGGTTTCTCCGGTGCCGGTGTGGTTGCGGATGTTGTATTACTGGTCGGATCCGCGGAAAGCCTGCTGTAAAAACTGGATCCTTCGACAACATATTGCGCTGCTGCTAGCGTTTGCTGTACTGAGTAAAGCTGCGTTGCGCGTACGTCGGAGTGTTTGAGTTGAAGGCGCTGGTGTATCCGGGTTGCCAGTTCTGGTGGAAATCCCCTGTAGAAAGCCTTATTACACTCCTTCTTTGAGAAGTCGGCATGCTCCATTAGATAGTTTGCGATAACTAGGAATCTCCGGTAATATTCGCTTAGCTCGGTCCCGTCTTTGATACCGTTCTTCCGAGTTTCGGCTATTAGGGTTTCTAGGTCTTCTTCCGAATACAGCTCGTTTTGCGCTAGCCCGTTGTACAGCGCCATTACTGCGTCCCGGAAGTCTTCGTAGGATGTCGCATCGCTTTTGAATTCTTCTATGGTGCCCCATACTGCCTGTTCCTTGTATTCTAGGTATCTCCGTGCATATATCTTTTTGCGCCGGTCGCTGACTACCGAATTTTCTTCGAATTGCAGTTCCAGTTCCTCGAAGTAGTTCGGCAATGTCCTAGGTTCCTTCGGGTCGAATTTGGGTGCTCCGGTTGCTCCGCGCGCGGGCATTTTCTTTTCTTCGGTTCTGTCGGCCATTTTTGCTCTTTCGGGGGTCGGGCTTCGTGGTGGTGGTGGTGTAATCGGTGGGGTCGGGTCTTTCGGTGGAGGAGTGGGGGTCTCGTTGGCAGAGTACTTGAGCTGTGAGAATAAGGTGATTTCGGGGGTATCTGAGGCGTTGCTTCCAGATGTGCGAAGAACGGATCTCCGCGTGCCGCTTTACTACCGCTTGGTTGTCCTAAACTGCTTTCGTAGTCCGACGGATCTGCAGGAAAAAATGATGGAAACCTTCTTCACTAGAGGTGGATCCGGCGCTTTCCGGAGTATCTTGGATTTTCCGTTTTTCGCTTCTCCTGCTTCCGAGTCTATCGATGTTGTCGTTTAGTGAGTGTTCCGTTCAAGACCGAGAGGTACGTCGGGACTGTCGGTTTTCTAATGTATTTGTGTGAAAAGCTGGGTTAATGCGGCTTCGGATCGTTTCGGAGAACCAGTTGATTGCGATTCGCACTTGCTTCCTACCGGCGTTATATAGTTCCTGAAATGCAGGCGACCAAGGTAATATAAGATCCGGGAAGAAGCGTTCGTCGCCGGGAAGAGTTGGGTGGGGTGTTTGATCTATTTTCTAGAAATACCCCTGCGGTGGTCACCAATATAATGAGCTTCTACGTTCCCGGCAGGAGAACGCGGGAAAGTCGTAGAAATAGGGCAGGCGCTCCTAGAGTAGATAGGGGGTCCGGATGTGAATGCGATAAGAGGACGGTGAATCCGAACGGTTTCCGAGTTTTTTGCGTACTAATCCGAGCTGCGAGGGGCGAGGCGACGGTAACGCGGAAGTCGGACCGGATTACGGCGTCCGCAGAAATGAAGTCCGGCGGCGGTCGGGAGCAACGGTACGGATTTGCGGTAATCGTTTCTCGGAAGTCGGGTCAGCGATCCCGGAGAAATAGACACTGGGACTAGACGCAGAGACGGAGGTTCTCGATGAGAGCGATGCGGATACGGAGTGGTATAACGGAGTCTGATTTCGAAACGTAATGGGAGATACACGGGTATGTTATTTACACTATGCTCGACGAGGGTATTTATAGGTTGGTGCATGTCTGTTCTTTTCCGTTCGCGATAAAACTTGTACGATACTGAGATACGAGCCTACTATACCGAATGCGTGTATTTACGATAGCCGTTTCCTTTGCGCTTCCTGTTTCGAGGCTGGTTCGCCGCTGAGAGTTGAGTGCGCGATTGAGTTGTTTAGCGCGGCGCAGGGTCGATGGCGCTATGGTTACGTGGTGAAAACTTCCTTGACTCGCTATCTGATGGGCTAAGAGACGATCGGTTTGCGTATGCTTTTTCCTTAATGCGTTAGTCGCTCCGCTTCCGGTGCTACGGCTTCTTATCGTGACCGCTAGCGGTTTCGGCGCGTTCGGCGCGGTGACTTGTCGTTTCTTTTTGTCCTGCGGGTCTCGGCTTCAGTGTTCGGACGATTGGCTGTTCTTTCCGTCGGTTGATCGCGCCTTTCTCGACATTCCGCATTTCGGTTCTCGGGCTTTTTCCGAATGTACGCGCGGCTAGTCTCGGCTTCCGTGTCTGGCGTTCGGCTTTGCTCGGTCTGATTCGGAATGCGTCGGTCTCTGCTCGGGTTATGCGTTTGACAAGTGTTGGGTCTCAGGCAGCTGCCGCCTTGCGGTAGACTTTGTACATAGCACCAAGGCTAGTAGCAATGGTCTCCGCCTCGGTCACGGACCGTGCTCATCAACGTGACATGTTCAACGGTGCGTCGCGCGCGCGCCGTTGATTCAACGTGACTTGTTACTTGTGACCCGTGACCAGTAACAACCCAGATGCCATCCCGCCGAACTGCCCCCTGCTCTCCGCCCATCCGATCTGACCAATCGTCCAGGAAACGGACGAAGTCTATGATGTCCAACAAGAGCATTGAGGAGTCGCGCAAGAAAGGGAAGACTGAGGAGGAAGGATCGAGCATTCAAACATGGTATGCCACCCCCATCCCCATCTATTATTCTAATGGGCCAGCAGTCGCACAACTCGCACGTCAGCCACCCGGGCAAGTGAAGATATGTTAGCAGCAAATCAAGGACCTTCAACAAGGTAAGTTCCTGCCGCTCCTGGTCATGCACCCACTCACCAGGCCACTGCCACCCCACCTGCACACCCTACTATTGCCCTGTTGCCCCGATGCCCCGTTGCCCGTTGCCCTGTCGCCTCTCGCCCCTCAACCTCCCGCCTCTTGCCCATTCGCCCGTTTACCGCCCGTTCGCCCATTCGCCCGTTTACCTTCGCCCGTTTACCGTTCGGCCGTTTGCCCTCTCTCCCTCTCACTTCCTGCCTGTTTACCACCCTCTCGTCTCTCGCCCGTTTACCGCCCTCCCACCTGCCCATTTTCTGCCCTCTCGCCTCTCGCCCATTCGCCCTCTCGCCCTCCCGCCCTATCACCCTATCGCCCTATCGCCTCGCCTCGCCCGTCTACCGCCCTTCTCACCTCGCCCCTGTCGCCCCTCGCCCTCACCCGTCTACCGCCCTTCTCGCCTTGCCCATTCACCTCTCGCCCTCCCGCCCTATCGCCCTATCACCTCACCTCGCCCGTCTACCGCCCTTCTTGCCTCGCCATCGCCCGTCGCCTGTCGCCCGTCTACCGCCCTTCTCGCCTCGCCCATTCGCCCTCTCGCCTCGCCTGCCCCTACCGCCCTCCGCCCTCTCGCCCTATCGCCCTATCACCTTGCCTCGCCCGTCTACCACCCTTCTCGCCTCGCCCCTGTCGCCCCTTGCCCCTCGCCCTGTTGCCTCTCGCCCGTTCACCCGTTCCCGTTCACCCGTTCACCCATTTACTGTCGCCCCTCGCCCTCTTGCCTCTCGCCTGTTCGCCCATTTACTGTCACCCCTCGCCCCTCACCCTGTTGCCTCTCGGCCGTTTGCCCGTTTGCCCTCTCCCCCTCTCGCCTCTTGCCCCCTTGCCTCCGCCTCACCTGTCTACTGCCCTCTTGCCTCGCCCCTCTTGCCTGCCCCTCTTGCCTCACCCTGTTGCCTCTTGCCCCTTGCCCTGTCACCTCTCGCCTCTCACCCATTTGCCCATTTACTGCCCTCTTGCCTTGCCCTGTTGCCTCTTGCCCCAATTCCTGTATCATATTGTACTCAATAATAGGGCTGAGATTCTACTTGCTGAGAGTGGTGTATCAGTTGCACCACCTCCACGAATTCAGACCCGGACAACAGCTATCCACTTCCTCCCTTCTCATATATCAAGGCAACAATCTAGTCGTCTTCGTCAACAGGATGAAAAGTCAAGCACAAGTGAGAATTCAGGTATGTTGAATCCATCCATTTGCAACTGGTTGTGAGACATTTGCCAGGGAGTAATTTCAGCAATGGTAGTGGTGATGGTGATGTTGGTAGTAGTGATAAGGAAGGAGAAGGAGGAAATACAGATGTATGTGATAACATGGATGGCTAAATTTTTATCTTAAATCAAATCAGGAACAAGAAGAGAGTGAGCAAGGGGAGGTGGGTGTTGAGAAGGACTTAGCTAGTGCTGTGGTAAGTGGCTGAATAACTGTCCTAATCAGTGTGGCTCACTTTGTATGGGCAAGCTTGACACACCTGTGGATGTGACAAGGGCATGGATGAGGGTGCTGAAGATGAGGAATCATCTAAGGATAAGGTAAATTGAAGACTGGCACTTCTTCCCTTGTAGCTCACAAGATTGAACCATGGAAGGATGTCACTATGGGCTCCCCCCCCACCACTGCATGGTTCATCTCGTACCTCAGGTGGTATCATTAGAGGAAGAGCTCTAGGTAATGCATTCAACTTTGCAGATGCAGATGCAGATGCAGGGGGCTTGGACCTGCCCCTTCCCCAAGAACACAAGGGAGCAGTGAAATTATTCACTAATTTGGCTGAAGCTGAGGATACTACCACCAAGCCATTGGTGGTTAAGACAACAGTTGTGCCTAACATAGCCCCAGTGCTAAGGAGGTTGGCAAAGCTTTCCCCTCACATTGAAAGTAAGTTATTCAATATATTGTGTACTTTTATTAAATATTTGCAGAAGATGATTACCATGTTCTAATCCTTGAGGATAATCAGTGGAATATGATGGGAAAGTATGGTTTGGCTATTGAAGAAAATGAGGAAATCAAGTGGTCTCATGAAAATGGAATATCCTCACTGACCTTGTGTATTGTGAGTCATTGTTTTTCTGCAATAAGTCTAAACTCATGGGATGCAGAGTGCAACTGATCCATTGACAGCTAGATCAGGTGGTGGTAGTGGTGCAGGTACTGCTCTTTCTGCAGAGAGCACAGCTATTCAGTCTGGTGATCACTCCAGGATGGATCTCATTATAATGCTCAGTATTCCTGAGCATTTGACCACAGAGACCAAGGGGAAGAATCTTGGTGTAAGAGAATATTATGCCAGATACAGTGCATGCTTGGAAGCTCAGCAAACATTACATGACATAGTGGAGGCTGGGACATGGGTGGGCAAGAGGCCAACCAATCTCACCATCACCCAGCTATTTACATCCAAGACATCATGGTTCAGCTATTTCATCCCTGCTTTCTCTAACATCAACAATTTTCCTGAGTTGAAAATTTGGCTGGAAGGAGGTGATGATTCCCCTACAAATATGGAGGTTTGGGGCAGGGAGAAGACAGCATATACATTTTCAGATTTGAAAGAAGAGAAAGAGAGGAGGAGCAAGAAACCAGAGAAAGGGAAGAAGAAGGCAGTAGCTTCTAGCACATCTGAAGCAAGGAAGCACAAAAGGAGACATAAGTAAGCAGTGTCATGTACTTTACTTACAATATGCAAATCCTTATGTACATCAATCTAGTTTTTTTGACATGTTGCAATATGTCTGTCAGATGAGTTGGCTGTTGGTTTGGTTTATTGTGTTTTGTCAACTCCCTGTTGTGGCTGCACAAGATGAAGCACCATTCCCTGATATCACTTTCAAGATATTCAGCAAGTTTGTGGAGGATCATTTCAGCTCCACTGTGACATTGTCAACAATCTTGATGACCCTCCTTACTGTTACAGAGAACACTGACCTGCTGAGTTTGCACTTCAGGCAACAAAAGGGAGAAGGTACAGGTGAAAGAAGTACAGTGACTACTGGATGGATTAATTGTTTTGGTGTTGCATTAAATAAGAGGCTGAAGGTGACTAAGGGCTGCTTGTTGAAGAGATCAGATTCACATGAAGGAATGACTGAGGAGAAATTCAGTATTGCATTGGGTGTCAAACTTGAAGCACTGGCAAACCTTCTTGGCTTGAATCCATACCAGAACACAGATAAATTCAAAAGGAACTTGAAACCAATTTCTCACAAGGAGCAACCAGTCTACATTATATGTCCTGGGGTAGCTGTCTGCCAGACAGCCACTTGCAATAGGATGGCTCTGTATCAGAGGTCCAGACAGAGAGATATTCCATGGGTGAAATTAATTAAAAATTTCTCCAGTTATGACAGTGTACCTGTCCTTTCAGGGCATTGCAAGCAATGCAAAACAATATACTACAGAGATCATGAAAGATCACCTGATGTGAATGGTGGGAGACATGAAAGAGTGTACCTCAATGCTGCAAAATATATCAAAATAGGTCAGAACTTGTGGGTTACCACATGTTTACCTCTGCTGTCATGGGCAGCATGTACAATTTCCATGCATCTGCAGCTGCATATGCTGATTTCTGGAATGATATTCTGATTCAAGTTGGAAAGGTGACAAGACGTCAAATTTGGCAAGCCTTTGTACAGGAATCCATACGCTTAGTTGCTTTACAATCAAAGATTGAACTTACATTGCAGGATGGTCTTTCTATTGATGAAGTTGTATCTGAAGCATTCAATGCCATTGGAGAAAAAGGAATTGTCAGAGCTGCTGACCAACACTCTTGCAATGAATGTACACAGAAGTACAAAGAATTTCCTGATGTAATCTCAGCAAATGATCCATCAGCAACATTAGGGGCAGAAGTCATTCAATATAACCAAGGTCTTGCAGGCAATCAGCCAGAGGATGATGGAGATCATGCTCCAGTGAGAATGGTTGTGATGGATGGGATTGTTATAGGTCACACCCACTGTGCTTATGGTAATTGTACCAAAGAATTGCACAATGCCCGTGGTGGTGTATATTGTGCCTTACATGAGAATATGTATGGAGGTCTTTGTCATGTTGAAGGTTGTTCCAATAACAAGATACAAGGCACTTTGGCTTGTGAAATGCATCAGAATGCATGGAGGCAGTATCTTATGAGTCACAAGCAGCATGCACTGAAAGGTTACAGAAGAGCATTAAGAAGGACAGATGATAGTTGGCCTTGGATGGCTCAGACAAGGGACAATGCACAACCACATGATGAAAGGCAGCCAGATGATCAGCAAGTACAAAGAGTGAAGAATCATTTCACACCAGCCAGGTTCTACTGTGTTGAAACTATATGTGCTCCTTGTGGAGTTGTCATTGCATGGGACAAGTTTCCAAAATCTGAGTCCCCCAAAATATTATGAAACTCTTGGAAAGTGTTTATCCCACATTGGAGTCCAGGCCTGACTATGTTTGCATTGACAAGGCATGCATGGTGTTACGTAGTTGCCTAATAAATGGGAGATGGGAGGAATGGAAGGCAACAACAAGGTTTATAGTGGACTCATACCACTATATTAATCACCGTGTTGATGATGAATTATGCAGAACTTGGTGCAATCCTGCTCCTTTAAATGGATCTGCACCTAATCTGGTCATTGCAGACAGAAATAATGAAGGAGAGTTGTACTATAAACGTGCATTCAATACACAAGCTTGTGAGCAACTGAATGCATGGTTAGTGGCTTTGAACAAATACTGAGAAGGATGACTGCTGGGATCTTTGACTGGTTCCTGCATTCAATGATTTTTTACCATACAAAACATGTCAAGATGAGGAAACAGATGATGAAGAAAATGATGAAGCAGATATATAGCTTATATTACTGTTATTTGAATAGTGTAGAAAATCCATACCTATGTAAAGGCTAGTTGATTGTTATTTGAATTAGTTGACTGTCAGATGGACATAAGTAAATTGCCTGATAAATGGGGACCCAGAACTCAAACCATGATCACCAGGTGGCTGGCATGGCAATTATGAAAACCTTTTATTTTTTTCTGTGTTGGAAATTGGATGTCAACTGTCAAATGGATGTAAGTAACAATTGACAAATGAGATGGGAACCCAGAACTCAAACCATGATCACCAGATGGCTGGTATGGCAATTGTGAAGACCTTTATTTCTGTGTTGGAAATTCAAATGGACATAAGTAACAATTGATGAATGAGACAGGAACCAGAACTAAATCATGATCACCAGATGGCTGGTATGGCAATTGTGAGGACCTTTCATTTTCCTGTGTTGGAAGTTGCATGTCTGTTAATGAAAATGGGGTGAGAAGTTGGTTTGGTGTAGGAAGTTAATTTGACTGTGGAAAATTGAGTCCAGTGTGGGAATTCATACAAAAGTTGGTTTGTGGGGTTAAATTGGCCGTGGGAAAGTTTAGTATAGTGTGGGAACTCATAAAGAAAGTGGTCATTCTGTGGGAAATGAAGGAAGAGTGAGAATATGCACAGGAAGCTATTCTGATTGGGAAAATGTAGGAGTGGTTAGTTGACTACTATTTGTCTGATGGGACAGTGTAATGTGCTTATATATTGTGTATTATTTGTTATTGTATGGTAGTATAGTGTAAAGTACTGATATACAGGTTAGTTGACCAGGACTAGGCCAGGACAATGGCAATATTTGCTGTTATTTGCATGGTGGGGCAGTGTAATATGGCTGTTTACTGTTATTTGTATGGTAGGGATGTAAATTATTGAACATCTTCCCTGGTTGACATGACCAGGACTGCACCAGGACTGAGCCAGGAGTCCTGTAGTGTCCCATTCAAAATGCAGGACTGAGCCAGGATCCTGGTAAAGTACTGGTAAGTCCTGGAAGTCCCGAGAGTCCCACGGGACTATGTGGGGCAGTGTTAAAGTACTGCTCAAAGTCTCTGATTCCATCAGGTGACATATAGCTACCAACGATCAACTACTTTGGCATGGAATATGTTGGCTACTAGCTATAAAAAACTACACCAGTGCTCATATATTGATCGTTTCAGAAAACGGTTAAATTCCAACTCTCAGGGAAAGATCCCATACCTGAGATCGAAAGACTTGGATCATATTTTGCACAGCTCACAGAGACAAAGTTGAGATCCCCGACTTTAGCAAGCTCTTATACTCGCAGCTGCTCTCCCAAAGAGTGGACCGCCGTCTCTACAGCTATGTTCCAGTTATATGGAACAGAAAAATTCACTTTGAGGCTATCTCTGATTCTATTATCGGAGAATACCGTAGGAGTTACACTATGAGACAACAATATAACTCTAGGGACAAGGCAAACAAATTAGCGGAGTAAAAAGGAAGGAAAAAGATGCGACGTGGAACCATCAGAAAAAGGATGACGAAAATCAGCATCAGGGTTCTGATGAATCCAATGATCAAAGACCTTGCCCTCGGAAGGGTTTCAGAGGCAAGGGAAGAAATGCGCCCAAGAAGCAGATGTTCCTCCTGAGTCTGATCAGGAGCATAACGCCATCGAGATCATATCTCTGGCTCTTTCCATTGCAGCACGAAATGTACAAAACCACATGCTCCCACCAGCTGCCGATTCACGGGTCAGTTACAAACCCAAAAGGGTGTATGGGAAAAATGTAATAAAACCAGATCGCTTGCAGAATGCATTGGTATCACACCCATGATGGAAACATTAAAAATACTTGATACCGTTGATGAGCGGTGTCCCGCTGTGACAGTGTGGTGACCTCGTCACGCGTATGCGTCATGCTATGCGAGAAAAGTACTACCGGCTCCGGGACTATATACGCGCTGAACCCATCACTGGCGATCTGGCTGATATCTTAGGAGGTCCGCATCCGCTCGCCCATCCGCACGCATCCGCAGCGCAAGTACCCTTTCGCGTTACCAGTGAGCGACGTCCGCACTTGAAGACTACCGGCGCACACATCCGATTATCCGAAAGCCCACGCTGACTAACGTACGTTCCGCATTGGGAGTTTACCGCCGCATTCGACATCTCTGCACCTCCACTTCCGCAATAGGCAAGTCCGCCTTCCAAGCACCGCGATCGGGATCCGTTTAGCCGCATGCGCATACTCTCGGCGGGTAAAGCCAATAGCCCACCCAAGACAGCGGAACGAAATCTTCACGGCTTGTTGCGTCGATCAGCGGAATACAACAAAATGACTATATCGGGCGTACAGGGTCGAGTTCAGGAAACAGGTTCACGGTCACCAGGGAATGCATCAGCGCTTATCAATAGGACACCGGCGGTCGATCATCGGCCGACACTTTCATTATGCTAGCCGCCTTAGGTACGACGCCAATACGGTCAGGGTTTTGCTATGGAGTCGCACGCGAACGAAAAATTGTAAGGAAAATGCTCGCGCACTAAACCGGATCGGCCAGCGTCTTTCAAGTTAACGGAATTTGGAAACGCCGTGCGTCCACAAGAAGAAGATTTCAGAGTACACTCGCGTCAGTAGGTAGAAAAATGTATATAAACCCTCTTGTTTCGTAGTAGAAATCATCATCATACCCACACAGTTATCCGCTCACATCTCGTCCGCCCGCGCTCTCTTTTTCCTTTCTCTCTTGCATTGCACCCTACTTCCTCGTCGTTCCAGCCATTGTCGAGCCCGCGTTGCGGAAAGACTTGTGCTGCTCGTTGTTGTTGTCTGCAACCCGCTACCGTTATCAGTATCCGCCCTCGACGTTGACCGCGCCACCACCTATCGCCTTGCGCCCCCGTCACGTGACTCATCCGCCCATCCGACGTCCGCTATCCGGCGCACCGCATTGCATCCGCAGCACGCGCTACAAAGATCCGCTCCGTGCACGTCCGCTCATTTCAGCTATGTATCGCATATCCGCGCACTCCGTACTTGCGCTCCGCTCCGCGCAAGTTCTGTCACAAGGTCACGCATTGCCTCCGTACTTGCGCTCCACTCCACGCGTGTGCAGTCAATAGGTCGCTCATCACATCCGCACTCCGCATTTCTGTTCTGCGCCCATTAATACACACTCCTCTGGTTGGCAACGTCGGGACTCATCAACTAGCTCACAACCCTCCCCCCGTCTACCTGTCACTTAGATAGTGTAGAGTGTTATTACCGTCACAAAAGATGAAATATCTTTTGAACCACCTCACAAACAAAATAGATCTGAGATAGATCTTGACTACTCAACTGTGGGAAATCCACAAGACGTTTTGGAAGAAATGTTATTTGAGGATGGTGACAAAGATTACAACATTCCAATGGATCCCTTTGACGAACCAATGGATCCACTCTTTGATGATGATGCTGTAAGCCTCGGTGACGAGTTAAGTCATTCATTTGTCAATAGAGAAACTACTAAATGCTTTTTACAGCGACATGGTAGTATAAATGTATATAATGAAAATATACATTATTTTTCTTATTGCAATAATTGTGTGAAATGTAAAGAAAATGAGTCATCATGGATTCTTGACTCAGGAGCATCATTGCATTTTACACACAATCAAAATGACTTCTTATATTATCGACAATTGATCGATAAAAGGTTTGTACAAATCGCTGCTAAAGGAAAAACTTTACAAATACTAGGCGTAGGAGCCGTCATGATCAAAATAACTGTTAATAGAAAAGCAGATATAGAATTGATCAGGCCAGTCTTTTATATTCCCGATATGGATACGAGATTACTCTCCATGGGAACTTTCCTAAATCAAGGGTATTCCCTTTCAGGAAATAAAAATCATATCAATCTTATTAAAGAATCATCAATTATAAGATTCTCACCACATGAAAAAGCACAAACCATATATTGGTTAGATTCCGAAATTCATAATGAATCAATAAACATTGTGACACGAAAACCTGATTTTCATATATGGCATAAATGATTGGGACATCCACAAGATGAAGTAATTCGAAAAGGAAAAATTCATTTAGACGGATTCCCAAAAATTCCAGTTCCAAAAAGGAAACAAATATGTTCAGGATGCGCAAAAGGAAAAATGCGAAGTAAATCATTTCCAGAATCACAAAGTAGAGCATTGTCTCCTTTTGATTTAATACACTCAGATCTTAAAGAAATCTCAATAATATCATATCACAAATATAAATATTTTGTGACATTCATTGATGATTTTCTGGACATTTATGGATTGGTTTATTAAAAAAGAAATCCAATACGGAATCTTCGCTAAAACAATTTGTTGCATTAATAAAAAACAAATATGGAATATTGCCAAAGAAATGGCGGTTTGGCGGAGGAAGTGAATTCACTAAAAGTGAAAAATATCTCAAAGATCTCGGTATTGAGATCCAAAAATCACTTCCATATACGTCACAACAAAATGGCAGAGCTGAACGAATGAATCGAGCTATTTGGGAAAAGTCACAATCCCTCAGATTTGACGCCTGCTTACCACAATCATGGTGGGAATTTGTGCTTGAACACGCAGTATACCTATATAATAGGACTCCCATAGCTCGTAATAAATGGCAGACACCATATTTTCTTATTGAAAAGAAAAAACCGAATGTATCAGATTTACGAGTGTTTGGATGCCAAGCTTATGTATATATCCCTGCTGAACGCAGACAAAATAAGCTTGAAACCAGATCTAAGATGATGATCTTTCTGGGATATAAAAATGGAATGAAAGGATATAAATTCATGAATCCTGAAAATAATACCATTTTTATGGGAACAACTGGAGTTTTTGACGAAACAAAATTTCCAAAGTGTCGAAATTCTAATTTAATTCCCACATTCCTCAATCCAGAGGAAGAGTTTGAGGATCTCATACCAGAAATACCTCATGAAACGTATGACGAACACAATACATCAGATGAAGAAGAAGATTCATCAAAATCAGAGAGTGATAGCAACTCATCTGATGAATCTAGTATATCTCCCAAAGAAAAGGGATCTGATAGTTCAGATGACAATTCAGGAAATGAGGATTCAGATAACTCCGGAAGTAATTCTGGAAGTGACGATTCAGATGATCAAAGAGAAATTGAAGAAGATCTATTTGCTCCTTCAAGACCCTCATCTCCAGGTCCATCGAGACCAACTATAAATAGACGACCAGTCAATCGACCAGATAATGTCTATGGAGATAAAGATCCAGTTGAAATCAAAAAAATTGATAGAAGAACGAAATTAAATTGTTTCATGATTAATAAATTATTATCATGTCCAATTCCTATTAATGAAACAGCAAATACAGCTGTACCTGAACATCATCATGAGATATTTCGCTTACCAATCAGTGAACAAAAAGATTGGATAAATGCCAAAAAGAAAGAATGGGATATGCTCATCAAAAGAGGTGTAATAATAAATCTACAACATCTCCCTGAAGGTCGAAAGGCTATAGGTTGCAGATGGGTTTATGTCCAAAAAGACGATGGACGTAAAAAAGCTCGTCTAGTTGCCCAGGGTTTTTCCCAAATAGATGGCATTGATTACGATGAAATATTTTCACCAGTTGTAAGATATGAGACATGTCGTCTCATACTTGCACTTGCAGCACTAGAAAAGCTATATGTATCATTTCTAGATGTGACTGCTGCTTTCCTATATGGAAAACTGGATGAAGAAATATATATGAAACAACCACCAGGTTTTATAAATAAAGATAAAAAAGACATGGTATATAAATTATATCGTGCACTTTATGGATTAAAACAAGCTTCTTTAGCTTGGTGGAAATCATTAGACAAATCAATGGAAAAAATGGGCTTTATATGAATACATTCGGATGCGGGTGTATTTGTTTTTAAACAAGGATCCAACATTGTCATAGCAATAATATATGTTGATGACTCTATGTTCTTGGGATCTAACAAAATCATAACATTGCATAAAAAACAAGAATTTATGAATAGATGGGAATCTAGAGATTTAGGAGATCTCATCGATGGTCAAACAAAAAACTTTTTATCATTCCAAATAAAGAAACAGGGAGATAAAATTACCATCGATCAAAAACCATATTTGCATAAAGTAATCCAGAGATTAGGAATGAGTGATGCTACGCATATGAACACTCCGCTTCCAACTGGATATGAACCAATGACAAATGATCAACCATTAGATCATAAGACTAGATCACAATATCAATCAGTTATTGGATCATTACTATACTTAATGATTGGAACGAGACCAGATATATGTTTTGCTGTGATAAAAATGTCTCAATTTTCAGCAAATCCATCATCAGATCATTTAAAACATGCAATAGGAACGGCTAGATATCTAGCAAAAACTGCAGATCTCTTCATTAAATATGACAAATTATTAAGATCTGGCCTAATGAGCTATACTGACTCAGATTGGGCTTCAGATAAAAATGATCGACATTCCACATCTGGATTCTTTACTCTTTTATCAGGAGAGGTAGTATCTTGGACGTCAAGAAAACAGAAAACAGTGGCACTATCGTCAACAGAGGCTGAATACATGGCCTTATCTGACTGTGCTAGAGAAAATAAATGGATTAGATCAATACTAAGTGAAATCCATTTTCCTATAACAATTATGCCTATATATGGCGATAATATGGGATCTCTATTTATTGCAAATAACCCTGTTACTGAAAAATGTTCAAAACATATTGATATTAAATATCATTTTATACGAAAACTCATAAAAAAGAAAGAGATAGAATTACGATTCATTCCAGGATCTGAAAATCCTGCTGATATTCTAACTAAAAACCTTGGTCGAATATTATTCGAAAAATTCACACCAATGTTAGGTTTATCAGAATCATTAAATTGATTACTGATGGCCCTGGAGTAGGGCCTTAAACTGCTTCATTTTACTGCGATAAAGAGACCAGCCTATCACTGTAGAGATCACTCCAGTTGATTAAAAGAACGTTGAACAACTTTATCATTATGGGCAAAAATAGGAAACCCCGCAGTAAAAAACAACAACCTATTCTAACAATTGGAGGACACTCCAATGTTGGACATGAATGCGAGCAATCATCTCACTGCCATTTTGAGGAACCCCCACCTCCACCACCGAAGAAACCACAGCCTTGAATCACATACACTCCGGCTGTTGCCATATGGATGGACCAAGCCCTTCAAGGACAAGATCCTTGGAAATTTCCTCCCAAAGCTTTTTGGGCTTGGCAACTAAAGGAAAGATGGAGACATGAGGGAATCTCTGGCCATATTTCTTTCAAAGATTTTTGAAAGAATATATGCACCTCTTCTTGCAGGCCTGTGAGAAGATCTTTACTAATCAGTACATGACTGTACAGATTATGGGGGGTGTTGAACGATCTTCACCCCAAATACCCCTAAGTATAGCCTTCAACACGGCTATCACCGGTTTGACCCTTAGAGGGTATTTCTTTTTCTTTTATTTCTTTTATTTACATATATTAGATTACAAGTCCATTACACAAATATGTACATACACTAAAAGTGTATATAAGACCTGTAGATATCCAATATACACTCAGTTGCTCTTTCTTGCCTACCAGCATGTGAGTATCTCCTCTCTATGAGAGTAAAGACCTGGAGAGGTCTCTGGTCACTGTCTCTGACAGTGATACAATACTCAAAACACCTGAAGAGGTGTCTGGTCACTGTCTATGACAGTGATACAATACTCTTGTCATCATGGATGTATGACTCTATGTCTGACGGACATATGAGCTCATCGTTCATGACAGTGATGACCACTGAGACAAACTATGTCTGACAGACATATGATTGCTGCTCAACAGCCACTCTTCTTGCCGACACTCTCAAGTGACCTGCAGTGATTCTGCAGGTCACTGCAGAGTCACTGCAGACTCACTGCAGGTCACTGCAGGTCACTGCAGACTCACTGCAGACTCACTGCAGACTCACTGCAGGTCACTGCAGGTCACTGCAGAGTCACTGCAGGTCACTGCAGACTCACTGCAGACTCTGGCACTGTGGGCACTGCAGCCTTCTGCAAACATTCTGCCAATTCACTGCCAGGTCACTACAGAAATCACTGCAGATTCACTGTGGGCACTGTGGGCACTGCAGGTTTCTGCAAACATTCTACTTGAAGTCTGCAACTTGTCTGCCAGTCCTGCAATACTGTGGGCACTGTGGGGAAACCCCAAGTTTGCTGATGTCACTAGTTGCCACCACCAGGTGAAAATTGTCACTCAGACCAAAGCCTTCAAATATCTTAGAACTGTTCTAGTGTTTGCATTGAAGGACTCATACACAAGTCAAATCCAGCACCTCCAATAACATCCAACACGAAACAAGAATGAACCAATTTTGCTGTTGGGCCAGCCCAAGTACACCTGACGGCCAGTTACTCATGTGTCCAACTCGTTTGACCTTCAGGGTAACGGACTGCCTGCCAGTCTATACCAGGGTGTCTCACAACCACCTCCGACAATTTTCGATCTTCCCCCAAAAAAACCAGAACATTAATTTCCTAAGTGTGGTTCAGTTTCATGTGACTAAACGCTGCAGAATTGACGTACCATCCCACCTTGATAAAAGACTTCACTATGCTGAAAATTCTAAAGTGAAGTTTAGCTTTGCGTTTCGAAAGGCGACTGGAACAGCTGCCATGGAATCGACTCACAGGCACAATTTCCATATTCAGCGATTCCCTATGTATACAACACAAAGGTCAGCATGCAGTCTAGTATGACAAATTCGTACTGGGAAAAGACCAGCCTCCATGGTCCATGAAAGAGATGCAACCATACCTGCAGTAGTTCTGCAGGCCGTCGAACGAGGCATCCAACAAACTAAAAACGCTGCCCGTTCAGAGATGACTAGATGCCGCAATATTGACACACCATTCCATCATGAAGGGCATGAACAGAAAAGGAATCCTAAAGTGGTGTTTAGCTTTGCGCTTCTGAGGCGACTGGAAACACACCGTTCCACCATAAATATTACCATGAACAGGTAGGTGAATCTAAAGTGGAATTCAGCTTCATTGCGTTTTGGAGGCAACTGGAATAGGTGCCGTGGCATTGACTCACAGCAGGTGGTACACCTGGTCCAATTATGTTAGTCGTAGGGTCTTGAGGAGCCTGAGCATAAGTGTGGTTCAACTCCACATTCATAGGCGGGGCATCAACCCACCACATATTGTCTTTCGTTTGATTCACGACTCCTTCCACCATGTTTTCGAGAACTTGGAGATTCAGCCTGCTAAGAACAAGCAGAGTTCAACACCACATTTCAAAGGCAATTGGAATAGATGCTGAGGCATTGACCCACTGCCTGGGCATTAGGATTATGCGCTGGAGGCATTTCAGGTCCAGCTGGCTAAAAACAAGTAGGGTTCATTTCCACATTTCAAAGGTGACTGGAATAGATGCTGAGGCATCGACCCACTGCCTGCCCTGAAGGTCCAGCTTGCTAAAAATAAGTGGGGTTCAACTCCGTATTTCAAAGGTGACTGGAATAGATGACCCACATCATGTTGAGAATTGGCTCATCTCTAGATGGAGAAATGGGCAGATGAGACATGCGGATCAGTCCGTAGAATGGGAAAAATCACCTGAAGAGAATCACTCCTTCGACTGTTGTAACGGTCGATTGGAGAGGCGGATGCCAAGAGTGCAAAGGTGGCAAAAATGAGGATAGAGGAAAGGCGCATAGCAAACAGAGAGTTGGTTCAGTGGGTAATGAGTGGAGCGTGAGGACCAGCCTGGGGATGATTCCGCTCAGACATCTGGTTTATAAAGACCCAGCATAATCTCAGTTGATCGATGGCGCACTGATCGTTGTCAAGCGGCCTGATGCGGGTGGCCAACCTGGAAGGATTATGTAACAAAGGCATAGAGTATAAATATATGGTGTTATGCGAGCTGCGTTGAGCTTAAGAAGGCCTATTTATCCTCCGATGTCACCGTTCCTTGACCTTATTACAGGCATGTTTTTCAAAAGTACAATGCATCCTTCCATGTCATCCCACGTATGATTGTTGCGTCATAGACAAGTTAATAAGGTTCAGGTTTATCCAAGTCTATCGCAAATTACCGTCTTCTGCAAAGGTACAAAAATTGGGAGAAAATTTGCGTCATCAACGATTTTTTTCCTTACACCTAGTCGCATAAATACGATCTGAGCTGGTACACCAAATCCACCTTGTTGGGAGCCGCTTCCCTCACCTACGAAATCGATCAACAGCTATGTTTCCAGATGCTCTCGTATGGCCATCTTACAGTACAAGACAAACGTCGAGACACTGACTCGGCTATCTTTATATACGCAGTGCTTACTATTTTACAGATGTTTCAGATGATGTTGTGCCGCGCGAACCGCCATCCTGCTGGATGCTATGCATTCCAAATAAAGCCTTACACGAGACATGTCTAACGTGTTAGATGAAGCTGTGCTGCGTGGACCACCATCGTGTGGGATGCTTAGGACGATATCCCAGTGGTGGTAAGTGCTGGTTAGGTCTTCTCAGCTGAATGAGCGTGTTTCAAAGTGGCAGGAGCTTACTCGGCAAGAATTCACGTTGACATATCAGACGATAATGCGACGCAAACACTCTTATGCCTCCTTGCTATGGTGGTAGAGATGAAATTATCAAAGATTTCTAGATGATGTTTTGCTATCCCCAAGTGTGTGCTAAGCGACTACATCAGCAAAATGTCACATGTGACATTGAGTACTTTTGCTACTTCGCAAAGTTCCCAATGCCCCAAAACAGTCAAAGCATGAGGGTACATTGTGAAGAAAGGTCATGTTTGTTTTCTTAACTTTCCGAAGCACTTTGGATGCTTCTGGAAATGTTCAAAGCACTCATCGCACAAAGCACTCATTGTCACATCAATTATTATAAATCAGATTGTATTAGTAATCATTACCACACAACTGAGAGTAAAAGTGAGCACTAGCAAGACAGCCGCCATGCGCAAGGAAGCGATTTCAATTTGAACGAGTTGATAAATTTGGGAGGAGCACAAAGTGCCGCAGAAGCTGGCGTTGGTTGCGAGTCCTTGATAATCCACAGAAGCAATGATATCGTCAAACAAGTCCATGAGAGCAAGAAGTCCATGAATGAGAGAGAACAGGGTGTTGAGACTGGCAGCAAATTTAGCATTTGAATCTGTGAAGGCAAATGAGTTGTGACAAAAGGGAGTTGAAATGCATACGAGTGGGTCCGTGATCAAGTCCATAAACATAAACTAGGAGAGCGTCAAGTGCCGTGTAAGTGTACCTTTTGCAAGTTGTTAGGTGATGGTTCCGAGCACCAGGTGTGTTGTGAACCTGTGAAAATGAGTTGAGAAAAGCAATAAGAATGCTTAAGGAATACCAACTGTGTTTCTGCAATAATGAGACAGTGCATAAAGCGAGCGAGCAGGTGTGTGTGTGTGGTAGAGAGAGAGAGAGAGTAGGTTATTTGCAATGCAGTGAAAAGAGGTCTGTAAAGGGTTCAATAATCATCAGAGGTATTGTTGGACCAGAAGCTCAAGTGAGATCTCCTCTGACTCTGAATCCTCATCATCTTTCACAATGAAAAGCTCTTTGGATGGCTCATCTTCAATAATTGTCAAACCATCTTGTATCGCTTCAAGCTTCCTTGATGCCTTTGCTGTCTTCCAACTGTTCTTCAGCAGCACAAACTGGCACATGTTACGGACGATGCCCTTGTCGTGGTTCGTTCTAAGTCAACAGTGACAAGCAGAGTCTCGGTCCGCTCCCAGCCACTGGACAAAGGGTTTAGACACTAAGTCAAACGATGACGAAGGTCTTTTAAGAACGATGAGGAAGAAGAGCGTTGAGTTCGAGCGAGGTTGAGAGCAAAACTCGTCTAAGTTGGAACTGAGGTTACTCTAAGATACATGGGTCTTATATACGTTTAGAGAACAAAGGAAACTGAAAAAAGGGATGAGGCTGTAGCTACCTGAGAAAGGAAATATGAAAGTAACTACAAAAAGGAGATAGCGTCCAAAGCTGTACAACGCGCAGTAATGATGAGTTATGAAATGGTCCACTGAGACATGGAGATGAAACAAAAAGAGAACTGTAACATTACCCCCTTTGTATGCGAGAAGTTGCCGACTTCTACCATGAGTTCATCCAGCTGTGGTCTTGCCTGGATTCCAGCCAACTGATAATGTTGCCCATGTCTTTGTCAGCAGTCTCTACTTGCCACTGTAGACTTTGGATCACCCGCTGTAACTGCTTTGCTTGGGCAAGCATCGCATCTCGTTCTTCATAAGTGAGGGTGTGCAGGTTGGTGGTGAGAGTAAGGGCGGTGATGAAGTCGAGTGGCTCGGAAATAGGTTGAAGTAGGTGACCGGGTAGCGAGGTTGTCACTGACGTTGTCGAGCATGGCGTTGCGAGGACGAGTGACGATGGGCAGAGTGGGTACGATAGGGACGGTGATGTGTCAGCTAATTCCGCTGGATGTTCAGAAGTTCGGGGAGGTTGGCGAACTCGAAGTCGTCAATGGTGATGGTAGTATTAACAAAGACCTCAAGGGGGAGTCTTTGCGGTGGCGAGGAAGGGTGAGAAGACAGCGGTGGGTTCNGCAACGGGTTCAACATAACAATGGCCACATGCTGTGACCAGGAGGGCAAAGGCGAAGGCAACGAGGTAGGCAATGGTGGTGAAGAAAGCGGGCATGATGTGACAAATAGGTTAGGGAATCCGATGCGCTCCAAAGCGTCCTTTTATGTTCAATTGAACACTTCGTCATCATAATTGACAGTCAGGAGCTCTTCTTCCAAAAATTGGTAAGACGACACGGGCGCTCTGATGGTGGGAATGTATTTGAGTTCTCCATCGGATTCTTCTGATTCGCTTAATTCATTTCTGGTAACGGTGGAAATCTCGTTCCCATGTTTGGTATTTATGTCTGGGGAGTTGCGGGATGACGTGATCTGGTCTGGTGAATTGGGTGTGGTAGGTCCGTTCGCATCGTCGAATGCATCCAGGAAATTTAAACTTTCCATTGCATCGTTGAAGTTAGCGAGTGCATTCGGAACATGTCGGTTGTTAATCCATCGATAAATTTCAATTTCTTTGCCAGCACGCTTCAGACTCTGAATGAAAGCGTAGGTTACAGGGTCCTGTCGACGAAGGGCTGCTTCGGTATACACATTATATATGTGATTTAAAGGTCTGTTAGGCAATGGAAGATATGGTGACCTGGTGTCAGGATAGTATGGTAATTCTTCTGGATCAAATGTAAGATCCATGTATTTTGGAAGATGGTGGAGACGAGTGTTGAATGGGAATTCCACATGTCCTTGTGGATGTGCTAGATGTCCAGCGGTTAGTCTTGAGGCTCTAGGTGCAATCTGTCAAGCTGCTTGAGTCCGGATAATTTTTGTTAATTGTGGTAATCCTAATGGAGAGGTTGGAGGGCAATATATAGGGAATGTAATGATTTGTCCTTGGAATTTTTCATAGAGTTTTGGGGAATATCGTCCTCAAGTAGAACAGTATTTCTTCGTGTATCGGATGTTTTGTTTTAGGATTCGATGGTTACAGTAGTAAGACATAGGTGTTTTACAGTTGTCTTCTCTGTTTATATGCTTGCAAGATATCCGCAGCATTGCCTAGATTGCGTTCTGGTTCCCAGGAATTGTCATTCGGACCGTAATTTTTCCATTTGACCAAATACTGATATCCTGTTCCACGCTTTTGGTGTGCAAGGACCGCTTTGACTTCAAACTCTTCCTGTCCATTTACGAGATCAGGAGGTGGGGCTGTGTAATTTGGTCCATGTGTTTCAGTTTCCCTATATGGCATAAGGAGTGACGTGTGAAAAACTGGATGAATGCGCCATTGTTTCGGAAGTTTGAGCTTATACGTCACTGGTCCTAAGACTTGCTCGATGGGGAAGGGTCCTTCTCGTTTCGGCGCTAGTTTCCTGGACTGGTACGGAATGTTAAGATTCCTGTTTTCGAGCCAAACTTTGTCTCCTATTTCGAATCTGATTGACTTGTCTCTAATTCGTCTAGCCACCATTTGTCTGGCTAATTCATGCGCAGCAAGTGCCTCTTCCCTAGCTTTTTGCAGCAACTGTAGCCGTTCTTCCGCTGCTGGTGCTGTCATTTTCTGTGCCGTGGTGGGTAGTGCAACCGGGTTTGTTCCATACATAAGCTGGAAAGGCAATGCTTTAACCGAATCATGATGACAATTGTTATGGGCAAATTCGGCGATTGGTAATAATTGTTTCCAAGTATGCACTTCATTCGCACAGAATATTCGAAGATATACTTCTAGTTCTTGATTAACTCATTCCGTTTCTCCATCGGTTTGCGGATGATAGGTGGTGCTCATTCTATGATCGATTCCTAGTGTTTTCCTGATTTCTTGGAAGACCTTGGCTGAGAACTGTGGTCCTCGATCTGAAATGAGTACGTCTGGTAGACCAAAGCGCTTGAATATTTCAGAAATGTAAAGGTCTGCTGTTCCTAACGCATTGATGGTTTTCTTACAAGGAGTAAGAATTACCCCCTTCGTAAGGCCATGGTCCACCGTGACCAAGATCAAGTCAAATCCATCAGAAATAGGAAGATCGGTAATGAAGTCCAGAGTTACTTGTTGAAACGGTTGAGTCGCCTTAGATCCAATCGGTAGAAGGGCCGCGGTGTTGGGGTGAGTGTTCACCTTCATTTGCTGACAGCTAGCGCAGCCTGTAACCCATTCCTTCACGTGTTTATACATTCCTGGCCACCAGTAGTCTCGTTGTAATAATTCTAGCGTTTTCAAGTGTCCAGGATGTCCGGAAGTAGGCGATTCATGAACTGTTTTGATAATACTGGTATGGAGTGTTCCAAGATCAGGGATATATGCTCTATCAATGTATCGAATCATTCCGTCAATGAACGCCCAATCCTGTAATTTGGATTTAATAGGCGGAGCATGCTGCGTTTCTATGACTTCGATGATGGTTTTTCCAAGGCTATCAAGTGACGTGGCATCTCGAATCTTCTGAGCAAGATCTGTAGCAATAAGGCGAATAAACTTGTTACTGGGTAACATGATAACATCGTCCGGAGTGTCATCATCTTTCATATGATCAGGACGGCAGGATAATGCATCCACTTCAAACATTTTCATTCCTGGTACGTGCTCAATTTTCAGATCAAATTCCGATAGCATCATAGACCATCAAGCTTGTCAAGGTGTTAATCGTTGCGGGGTTCTATAGAATGAAAGGTTTTTGTGATCACAATGGACTATGATGGGATGTTGTGATCCATGCAGCAAATGTCGCCATGCTTGTAATCCTTTAATGATAGCCAGTAGTTCTTGGTCATAGATTTGGTAATTCTGCTCCGTTGTGGTTAAGGCATGTGATATGAAGCCGCAAGGATGGAGGGATCTGGAGGCATCAGCTTGTTTCAACACTGCTCCAGTGGCCTTATTGGAGCCGTATGTTTGTAGGATAAATGGTCTTGTGGGATCTGGCATCCGTAGGACTGGCATAGACGAAAACTTGTGTTTTAGTGCGTCGAAAGCCATTTGACAATCAGACGTCCAATTGAAGATTAAACCTTTCTTTGTCAAGTCTGTTAACGGTTTTGCTATAGCAGCAAAGTTGCCGATGAATCGTCTGTAGAAATTTCCGAATCCAAGGAAAGATCTAACTTGTTTGACCGTTGTGGGGACTGGCCATGTTACACCTATGACGTGTTTAGATCATTAATCTCAAGGACAACGAGAGCAAGGCCTTCTCAAGGAACAGCCAAGCTACTACACGAGTGTAAGACTGGAGAGTGAGAGTGTGCTGAGATGAGCTAACAGTTCAGTCGAACGGTTTGACCGTTAAAACTAGACTGGAGGTCCAGTCTATGAATTGCAAGGTTTATATACGTTTACAGGAGTGCATAGGCATGTGATAATAAAGGTAGGCATGTGATAAAAGACATTGACATGTGTTAAAAGAATGCAACATGTGATAAAGATGGTAGGCATGTGATAAAAGGAACTCTGGCATATTTGACGAAGTAAGAAGAGCATAATGATGAGAAAAACATACTGCATAGGGATAGGGGTTTTACATAAGCATACTTGAGGCGTGATTGTAACAGGCCAATCTCTGATACCAGCAAGTTTGACCGGATCCATCTGAATATGACCAGGCGTAATGACCATGCCCAAGAATTCGACCCCTTGAATGCAAAATTTGCATTTTTCTAACTTCAAAAATAGATCCTTTTCCTGTAAATGCTTCAGGACTCATTCAGTTCGTCTCTGTATTTCTTCTTTTGTTTTCCCACAAATCAGGATATCGTCCATATAGATAATGAGCCATCCTTCATTAATCATATCCTGGAAGTATTTGTTCATCATAGTCTGAAATGTTGAGGGCGAATTGCAAAGGCCGAAGAACATTACTGTTGGTTCGTATAAACCACGATTTGTAATGAAGGCAGCTTTCCATTCATTGCCTTCTTTAATTCGAACATTGTTTATCCCCATCGCAAGTCAAGTTTAGTGAAGTAATTTGCGCCTTCTAGTTTTGTCATTAGATCCAAGACTAGGGGTAATGGGTAGGCATTCTTAATGGTCCATTCGTTTAGGTAGCGATAATCCTGACGAGGTCTTAGGGCACCGCTTTCTTTCTTTGAAACAAAGAAAAATGGTGACGCTTGTGGTGATTTGGATGGTCAAATATATCCTTTGTCTAATTGCTCTTTAATCCATTCGTCAAGCGTTGACTGTTCTTTCAGTGATAGCGGGTAGATTTTGCTAACTTTTGGTGTGAATCCAGTTTTGAGTTCAATCGCATGGTCCCATGGACGTGATGATGGGAAATGCTCCGATGTATTTTTCTCAAAGGTAGACTGCCAGGGAAGGTACTCAGGTGGTAAGACAGTTGGCGTTTCATTGCGTTTTGCTTGGTGTTCAAACGCTTGTGACGCCGATGTTTTTACTCTTATCCAGTATTCGTCTTCTCCCCATTGTTGAGTATCTAGTGCCATGCGCCAAATAGGTTGTTTGTCTTTTGAATCGTCGTCTATTTGGAGGGTTTTCTTTCGCCAATCAATAGTCGGGTTATGCTTTTCCAGCCATGGTATTCCGAAGATGATTTCTTGATCCCCTAAGTTCGTGATCCATAACCAATTATCATATGGTTTTCCATTGATAGAATAGGTAAGATGAGTTCGATGTGTGATCATGCCATTTTGGTTAATAGTTCCGTTGGCGTTTTTGACTTTAATTGGTTGTTTTAGTTTTTCTTTTGGCCAATCTTTTGATATGCGTTCATCAATGAAGTTTCCTTCTGCTCCACAATCAATGAGGGCAAATATTTCAGCGGGTTTATTGTTCATTTGCACAGTGATTGAAATCCATTTATCATTATTGGATTGTACGATTACAGAATCGAGTGCTAACTGTTCAACTTTATGGGAGGCGTCAACTGCTTTCTGGCGTCTCCTTCTTACAAACCCTCTGTTTCAAGTTCTTGGAGGGTATTCTCGCGCTCCTCATCTGGGAGTGTTTTCAATAGCGCCCTAATGCGTTGGGCAGTTGATTCTTCTGAGGTCATTTCCTCAATAGTTCTAATGGTGCGATTCTGAGGAGGAGGCGACTTGTTGGGCGTCGTCTGGGTGTTTCCTTCGTTTGGGCAATCCCTGGATATGTGTCCCTGAGTTCCACATCGGAAACACTTGCCGGTTTTCCGATATTCCTCCTTTTGGGCATCTGAAAGGCGTCCAGTGGTTACAGCATTAATTCCTTTTGATCCTGATGCCAAGTTCCTCGAGTTTCGGTTAAATTTGAAACGTCTCTCCGTGTTTCCTGACCCGGAGGACCGGTTCATCAATTTCAGGGTCTCCCAGGCGTTGTGTAATTGCTCCGCAGCGTCATAAGCTGTTTCCATACTGGTGACTGCGGGGTTTTCGATGATTTTTGCTGCAACTGATGCTGGGAGTCCTTTACAGAAATAGATTTGCTGCGCCATGAACACTGTGATTCCAGTTGACTGAATGAGCGATCGGAATTTCTGAATGTAAGTGGGGATATCAATATCTCTGCCCACTTTGACTTTATCTAGATCATTCAGGGTCCTGGCTGTGGTGTCTGATTCGCCCCAATCGGCTAAGAATCGCTTTTTGAAACTGCTGTAGCTATCCCAAGAAAGCGTTGTTCCTTCTTCCTTTTTCTTTCCTTTGTCTGTAATCGCTTCATCCAATTCTTCTCAGATATTGGATTTCCAATCGTCCAATTCCTCTCCTAAGTGTAGGAAGATGTATTTGATTTTCTTTTTGGCAGTGGTAAATTGTTCCTCATCTAGATCAAAGGTGTCATCGAATGCATAGATGAAATGTTTCGCTTTGGATTGTTGTCCTTTGAATTTCTCAATGGAAATTCCCTTTCGGAGATGTTTCCTTTTCGTCTGCCATATCCTTTTTCATTTCGGTTTCAGGTTCCTGTTTTGGTTCTGTTGCTTGTTTCGAGCTTTCTCCTTGTTTCGGTTCATTGTCAAAATCTAGATCAGTTTGATCTTGCGTTGTTCCTTGTATTTGTTCCACTTGGCAAGAGTAGATTCCTCAAGTGCGGAAAAGACTCCGTCAGTTAGATCCTCAGTGTCTCGAAATTTGTGCCACCAAGTGAGTTCTGGTCTTTGTTTGGTGGGAAGAATAATTGGCTATCTGAATTGTTTCTTCGTTATGCCAATTAATCCAAGTTCTGCTGGTAATTCTTTGTCAGGGTTTCCTTCTCTGTATTCTCCTTCGAAGAAACTTTTTGGGACTTGCTGGTTCTTTTTCTTAGTGGTTGAAACGTAATACCACCCTTCGTTTGTTGTAGAAGGATAGACTTCCCTTCATCCAAGGTAGTACTTTGCCTATAACAAACGGAGTCATTTGGCGGTCTGATCTGGGAGGTTCAGGTCTCAATGGTGTCTGGCTAGTGACAAAGCACTGAGTGATTCCTGAGTTCCAACTTGTGTTACAGACGATGCCCTCGTCGTGATTCGTTCTAAGTCAACAGTGACAAGCAGAGGCTCGGTCCGCTCCCAGCCACTGGACAAGAAGTCTAGACACTAAGTCAAACAATGATGAAGGTCTTTGAGAACGAGGAGTAAGAAAGAGTGTCGAGTTCAAGTGAGGTTGAGAGCAAAACTCGTCTAAGTTGGAACTGAGGTTACTCTAGGATACATGGGGTTTATATTAGTTTGGAGAACAAAGGAAACCGTAAAAGGGATGAGGCTGTAGCTACTTGAGAAAGGAAATCAGAGACTGCCAGTGACTGCAGTGAATCCGCAGTGATCTGCAGTAATTCTGCAGAGACCTGCAGTGAATCCACAGTGAATCTTGCAGTAATTCTGCAGCAATTCTGCAGTGACCTGCAGTGACATGCAGTGACATGCAGTGACATGCAGTAATTCTGCAGTGACCTGCAGTGAATCCACAGTGATCTGCAGTAATTCTGCAGTAACCTGCAGTGGCCTGCAGTGGCCTGCAGTAATTTTGCAGTGACCTGCAGTGACCTGTAGTGGGCTGCAGTGAATCCACAGTGATATGCAGTAATTCTGTAGAGACCTGCAGTGACCTGTAGTGGGCTGCAGTGAATCCACAGTGATCTGCAGTAATTCTGCAGGGACCTGCAGGGACCTGTAGTGGCCTGCAGTAATTCTGCAGAGACCTGCAGTGACCTGCAGTGGCCTGCAGTAATTCTGCAGTGACCTGCAGTGACCTGTAGTGACCTGCAGTAATTCTGCAGAGACCTGCAGTGAATCCACAGTGACCTGCAGTAATTCTGCAGAGACCTGCAGAGACCTGCAATGACTTGCAGTGACCTGTAGTGGCCTGCAGTAATTCTGCAGAGACCTGCAGTGACCTGCAGTGACTTGCAGTGACCTGTAGTGGCCTGCAGTAATTCTGCAGAGACCTGCAGTGAATCCATAGTGATCTGCAGTGACCTGCAGTGACCTGCAGTAATTCTGCAGTGACCTGCAGCGACCTGCAGTGACCTGTAGTGGCCTGCAGTAATTTGCAGAGACCTGCAGTGACTTGCAGTGACCTGTAGTGGCCTGCAGTAATTCTGCAGAGACCTGCAGTGAATCCACAGTGATCTGCAGTGGCCTGCAGTAATTCTGCAGAGACCTGTAGTGGCCTGCAGTAATTCTGCAGTGACCTGCAGTGGCCTGTAGTGGCCTGCAGTAATTCTGCAGAGACCTGCAGTGAATCCACAGTGATCTGCAGAGATCTGCAGAGCCCTGCAGTAGAGACCTGCAGTGAATCCACAGTGACCTGCAGTGAATCCACAGTGATCTGCAGTGGCCTGCAGTAATTCTGCAGTGACCTGTAGTGGCCTGCAGTAATTCTGCAGTGACCTGCAGTGGCCTGTAGTGGCCTGCAGTAATTCTGCAGAGACCTGCAGTGAATCCACAGTGATCTGCAGTGGCCTGCAGTAATTCTGCAGTGACCTGTAGTGGCCTGCAGTAATTCTGCAGTGACCTGTAGTGGCCTGCAGTAATTCTGCAGTGACCTGCAGTAGCCTGTAGTGGCCTGCAGTATTCTGCAGTAACCTGCAGTGCTCTTAGACTCTGCAAGACTCTGTGGGACTCTGTGGGACTCTGTGGGACTCTTGTGGACTCTGTATCAGCACTGCAGCTGTCTGCAATGACTTGTCAATTGGCTAAACATGAATAACTTATGAACCACTGGTGGACTCGTTTCTGCCAGGACAAAAAGTTGTGCGCCTTCTTCCATACTACAACTCTTGTCACACACTCAAGCCTGGATTTGTAGATCATGACTCAGAAAATAGGATTTAGTCGAGTGAGAGCAGTGGCAAGACTAAGTCCACTGGATAGGATCTAGGATATATGTCTTTTTGAGACCAACATAACAATGCCAGTTTGGTGTAATGGTTGTATCGCTTCAGCTGTGCTCTAAGGTTGTGAGTTCAATCCTGGTCATTGGCAAGTTATTTATGTTCATATATTACTTAATTGACCAGAGTCTCACAGCGTCCTGCAGAGTCCCATAGAGTCCCACAGAGTCCCACAGAGTCTTGCAGAGTCCCACAGTGCCTGGAGAAAAGGTATATGTTCTTTGCAGTACTGCCACAGTCTGCTGGCAGTCTGTGGCAGTACTGCACAGTGCTGCACAGAACACATACCTTTTCTCCAGGCTCTGTGGGACTCTGTGGGACTCTGCAAGTGTTATGAGCTCACGCCCTAACCATACCTTACAATCCCCCTAGGGGCCCACAGGCCTCGTCGCTGGCCAGAGGATAGAAAGGAGACGAAACACAATAGTATTGGGGTAGAGAGAAACTATCTGAAGTCTGGGGAGACTTCAGCTACACTGTACCTACTTATATACTACTCTATGAGGACCCCTTGCGACTCCAGACCCACCGGCACTCCCTCACAGCCTGACTCACTCCTATTGTTCTTGGTGAGCATGTGCTTGGGCGCTGCCGCAGTTGCTGCGCATATGAGCGCATATGGGCACGGCCGCTCTGACTCCACTCATAGACCTCTTCTGGACTGCTCTAGACCCTGACCATAAGGAGCAATGCCTTGAGGCATTGTGTGTTCCCATCGCGATCCTTTATAGACATGCGCGCTGTCTTGCGCCTTCGTCTGATGCATGATGGCTTGATGCGCTGATCCTCCTGATGCACTGATGCCGAGTATGATGCCATCAAGGTGGCGATCCACCTTCCTAGTCTGGCCGTCCTTCCGTATATAGTATTGGATGGTTTCTCCAACCATCGTCTTGCCCTCTGGTGAGCGCTCCATGCGCTGACTCAACCGTTGGTATCCCATAGTGTCTCATAAGGCCCCAGGCCTGTTATAACATGTATAGAAGTCATCCCAGATGACTGTAAGATAAACTGAAATTGAGGGCTAGGATTGCGATCCTAACAGCAAGACTCTGTGGGACTCTGTGGTGCTCTGTGCCTTATTGGCACAGTTTTTTACTTGGATTGCCACAGACTGCCTGCAGACTGCCACAGACTGCCACAGACTGCCTGCAGACTGCCTGCAGACTGTGGCAGTAACTGCACAGAACATAATACCTTTTCTCTAGGCTCTGTGGGACTCTGTGGGGTTCTGTGGGGCTCTGTGGGGCTCTGTGGGGCTCTGTGGGGCTCTGTGGCAGTTATTTTACTTGGACTGCCACAGACTGCCTGCAGACTCCCACAGACTGCCACAGACTGCCTGCAGACTGTGGCAGTACTGCACAGACATATACCTTTTTTCTAGACTCTGTGGACTCTGTGGGGCTCTGTGGGGCTCTGTGGCTTGTTGGAACAGTTATTTACTTGGACTGCCACAGACTCCCAGCAGACTCCCACAGACTGCCACAGACTGCCAGCAGACTGTGGCAGTACTGCACAGAACATATACCTTATCTCCAGGTCCTGTGGGCTCTGTGGTACCTCCACAGTGCTGCAGAGGCCTCTGCAGAGAGCCCCCAAGTTTGCTGATGTAGAATGCATTCTCTGAACGGCTGGCCGAACATGGCTTTGATTTCCACTCGATGCTTGTGCCAGACCTCATGCATGAGTTCGAGCTGGGAGTTTGGAAAGCAATTTCACACACCTTGTGAGAATGATGAACTCAAAAGGGGATAAGTCAATTCAGGCTCTAAATGAATGGTGCATTATTATTTTATTAATTTAGTCATGAGGTCTCAGATATCGTAGAGCGCCAACATTTGGGGCGTGGAACTATTCGCCGTTTCCATCCAATGCATCTGCCATGAAAAGTTGGCAGCGCGTGACTTTGAAGATCTGCTCCAGGTATTTTTTCTGTTCTTTTTTTTAACTTAAACTAACCAATTCAGTGTGCTATTCCAGTATTTGAACACTTATTTCACGAGGCTCACAATGAGATCTTGATGGATCTCCTGTTTTGAATTAGCTACGTGGCATGCACTAGCAAAGTTGCGGTTACATACCGAGTCAATGGTCACATCATTGGAATTTTCAACGCGGCGGCTTGGGAAAGCGATTCGAGATTTTGAGTCCAAGTTGTGCACAGAGTATTTTGCAGGTGACTTACCTTCAAGCGACGTGCCATGAGCCAGACAGAAGGCAGCGCAAACAGAAAAGCCCATTGTCGCAAATAATTCAACTACAAGATACGCCATCAATCTATCCACTTACAAACTACATGCACTTGGGCATATGCGGAAGCCATTAGACGGTTTGGTCCATGTGACGGCTATTCGACGCAAGTGGTAAGTGCGTTTTACGTCCTTTTGCAAATTTAACCAGACTTTCTGGTGGTAGGGGGAGCTGAACACCAACGTGTGAAGAGGCACTATAAGCGAGCCTCAAAGAATGTGTTTATGAAAGGGATATCAAAGCTCAATTTTCGAGAGAGGTTTCTACGGAAGCTAAATGAACGAAAGCGGGTGTTGGATTTGTTGAACGATAAAAGATCCGAGTCACAGGATGCCACTTTGGGAATGCCACTGAGGCTGCATCTAGCTCCGACCCTAGCTTCAGAGATCAAGAGCACCTTCCGTATACCACACCAGACATGCACTACCATGTCAGTGTCATCACAGACAAAGCACAAGTCAAGCTCACTGCCTGGCTAACTGAGCACCAAGACGACGTCGCATTGCAGGTATGTGTCAAAACTTCAATAAATACATTGTGACTGAATTATCCATTCAGAACTTTCTCCCGAGGCTGAAAGATCACCTTTTGACACGCCTTCCGGGGCTTGAATACGATGGTGATGAGCGTGAGTTCACAACGCGGAGCAAAATAACGTGGTTATATTGGTGGAATCATATATAAACACACGGTCCTGCGGGTAAACTACACAACATCAGCAAATTATCAAGTTCAACTTTGACGACTTTAACAAATTTGGAAAGGTATCACAGTTACCAAATTTGTCACAGTACGGACAGCTTTGCAGGAAGGTGGTTTTCCTTTTGAAAGCAAATATTGCAACTTTAATGAATTTTGTAGTTCTCAGTCCTTTGACAGCTGCTCCGAAAGTACCCATGAGAACATTTATTTATTTGTTCTAGTTACTGTACAGGCAAATGATGTTACGAGCGAAACGAGAAACGAAAGCGGGGTTGAATACTACACCAATCCTCGAGCGAGCATGCGAGCGCATTTTGATGTTGATTACGTGGATTCTGGAGTGCGCAGGTGTGAGTATGTTCAGCGACGATTGCGTGGAATACTGTTGGAGCAAGCAGGTGTGCGAGTTTTGATCAACGGTTGCAAGGATTCCGGAACGAGAATGTCTGTGAGTCTTGAGCAGCGATTACTAGGAGCGAGCATGGTGTTGAGTGACGATTGCATGGATTCCGGAGCAAGCATAGCCTCTGGACAAGCTGAGAACAAGCGACAGCATCTGGATGACCAAGAATGAGCGCCGAGCATAGATTCCATTGAAAGCGAGTGAGCATGCACCTAGAAATGAAAATGTATTCAGGATGAGTTACGTCTCAGCGGATGAGAAGTATTGGCATGCGCACTATGACATTATTAATCTGATACGACGATGACTTTGCAACGATGACCTCATCTTCACTGATAATGACGATGTCTTTGGATTGGGCCTTTGACGCTGCATGGCCTCGACGACGGTTCCTCTTTTCCTTCAGATACAAACTTGCGCGCGCTTCTCCAAGAATGACATCCCAGTGGTGGGTCTTGAAAACTTCGATGTTGTCAGTATATAACATTGTCCGGTGTGTACAAACCTTCTTGTATGCTTTGCGCCTCGTCTTAGGGTGTACATCTGGGATTAGTTGTTCCTTGTTTGCGTAGTTCTCTGCTGAGAACTGCTTCCCCGATTTGACGTGCTTGCCACTTCTCCAACATTCAAGTACATGTCCTGTTACGGACAGCTGAGACTCTCATGGCTACAGCAGCGCTAGAAAAATTGGGAATTGAAGCGCTAGATGTAAAGACAGTGTTCCTATATGGAGACTTAGAAGAAAACATATATATGGAACAGCCAGAAGGATTTATCATCAAAGGACAAGAGCACAAAGTCTATAAGCTCAAAAGGCCTTATATGGATTAAAACAAGCTTCTTTAGCTTGGAACAAAAAAAGCAAACAAAATCTACAAGAATTAGGCTTTGGACGATGTCTTACAGACACAGGAGTCTATGTTTGCTATAGACAAAAATCAATAATAGTAGCAATACTATATGTTGATGATGTGTTATTCATGGGTGATAATAGAAAATTACTCATGGAAATAAACATAAGTTCATGACTAATGGGAATGTAGAGATTTAGGACCCATTTCTGAATATCTTGGGATGAAAATAGTCCGAGATAGAAAGAGAAAATTGATAACTCTTGATCAGATTAACTATGCAAAGAAAATAATTAAAAGATTTGGTCAAGAAGATTCTAAACCTGTTCGCACACCATTACCAGAGGATACATACCTGCAGCGAATGAAGGTTATGCAACTCCTCAAAGAAAGGAGTTACTATCAATCAATTATTGGATCCTTATTATATCTTACACTTGGCACAAGATATGATATTACTCAAGCAGTAATCATGATGTCACAATTCATGGTTAATCCTTCAAAAGAACATATTGCTAAAGCCTTATATATCATTAAATATGTTAATTCCACTATAAATGGAAAAATAACATATGATGGCTTTAACAAAGAAGGACTTAATGCTTATGCTGATGCTGATTGGGCTGGTGACCAAATCACACGCAAATCAGTAACGGGTAATCTAGTTCTATTAGCAGGAGCTCCAATTAGCTGGATTTCAAGAAAGCAAAAAACAGTTGCTTTGTCATCCACTGAAGCTGAATACATGAGCTTGTCAGATTGTTCTAGACAATCATGTGGATTAAATCCTTTTCAAGAAGATTAATGTTGGAGCTATTGATCTTAATGTTGTAAATAGAGGATCAATATTTCTTGGCAAAGAATCCAGCTCAAGAACATAGAACAAAACATATTGATATTTGTTATCATTATGTTAGAGAACATAGAACAAAACATATTGATATTTGTTATCATTATGTTAGAGAACGTGTTGAAGATAAAGATATCAACATTCAATATGTTCCCACAAATAATCAATTAGCTGATATCTTAACAAAAAATTTGACTTGGCAAAAGTTCAAAGAGTTAAGAGATAAAATTGGCATTGAGATCCTCATGAGGGTGTTGAAACGGATGTAATCCGTTACACACATGATGTGTTCCGCACCGTGGGAAACATCTCGGATCTATCCGATCTTATCTCAGATGGGACCGATCTTATCTAATCTGTCATATAATCAATGTTTGTATATGTGGACATAATTATGAGTTCACTGCTATTAATATCTTGACAGATATTATAGAGTTAGACAGATATTATAGAGTTTGACATATGTCAAACTCAGACAATAGTGCACCATGTGCATGACTGTGCAAAGCTGTGTTCCACACAGCTATTGACACAGCAATGACTGTGCATTAGCAAGCACAATAGAAATGATCAGTCAGCGCTACTAATATTGCTGACATCAGACCAGTAGATAGACTGTATAAATACCTTAGTACTTAGACATCAATCTACATCCTCTGCTCTACTAAGTGATCACTCTACAGTGGACTTAAGTGAACTACTACAGCTACAAGTAAGTGTTACTTACTTAGCTCTACTATTCTGCTGCACTCCTGTCGGTTGTTGCTTCGACAGCATGCATCAAGTTTCTCGCTGCATGCCCTTGCCCCACCTGCCTCGTGTCAAAGAAGGATATTTGCAACTTGGGGACAAAGCGTGATATCCTCACCCACAGAAAAAGGGCATGCCAGGATAACCACATCTACAGAGCGACAATTGAATGTGTCAGGGTGTGGATCTATGAACAAGGCGGCCTATCAGCAGCAAATATGTCAAGCTACAATTGGATCCGGAGTCACTGGTACCAACACGAGTAAGGCCATTGCTCAAAGTTCCTGATTTGCTTTCACTGACCTGCCATACATCAGCAAACTTGGGGTTCCCCACAGTGCCCACAGTGTTGCAGGACTGGCAGACAAGTCACAGACTTCAAGTAGAATGTTTGCAGAAACCTGCAGTGCCCACAGTGCCCACAGTGAATCTGCAGTGATTTGTAGTAACCTGGCAGTGAATTGGCAGAATGTTTGCAGACAGCTGCAGTGCCCACAGTGCCACAGTACTGACAGTGCTGACAGTGAATCCACAGTGAATCTGCAGTAAATCCACAGTGACCTGCAGTGAACCTGCAGTGATTCTGCAGCAAGCCTGCAGAGACCTGCAGAGACCTGCAGTGAATCCACAGTGATTCTGCAGAGACCTGCAGTGACCTGCAGTGAATCCACAGTGATCTGCAGTAATTCTGCAGTAATTCTGCAGAGACCTGCAGAGACCTGCAGTGAATCCACAGTGATCTGCAGTAATTCTGCAGCAATTCTGCAGAGACCTGCAGTGACCTGCAGTGAATCCGCAGTGATCTGCAGTAATTCTGCAGAGACCTGCAGTGAATCCACAGTGATCTGCAGTAATTCTGCAGCAATTCTGCAGTGACCTGCAGTGACATGCAGTGACATGCAGTGACATGCAGTAATTCTGCAGTGACCTGCAGTGAATCCACAGTGATCTGCAGTAATTCTGCAGTAACCTGCAGTGGCCTGCAGTGGCCTGCAGTAATTTTGCAGTGACCTGCAGTGACCTGTAGTGGGCTGCAGTGAATCCACAGTGATATGCAGTAATTCTGTAGAGACCTGCAGTGACCTGTAGTGGGCTGCAGTGAATCCACAGTGATCTGCAGTAATTCTGCAGGGACCTGCAGGGACCTGTAGTGGCCTGCAGTAATTCTGCAGAGACCTGCAGTGACCTGCAGTGGCCTGCAGTAATTCTGCAGTGACCTGCAGTGACCTGTAGTGACCTGCAGTAATTCTGCAGAGACCTGCAGTGAATCCACAGTGACCTGCAGTAATTCTGCAGAGACCTGCAGAGACCTGCAATGACTTGCAGTGACCTGTAGTGGCCTGCAGTAATTCTGCAGAGACCTGCAGTGACCTGCAGTGACTTGCAGTGACCTGTAGTGGCCTGCAGTAATTCTGCAGAGACCTGCAGTGAATCCATAGTGATCTGCAGTGACCTGCAGTGACCTGCAGTAATTCTGCAGTGACCTGCAGCGACCTGCAGTGACCTGTAGTGGCCTGCAGTAATTCTGCAGAGACCTGCAGTGACTTGCAGTGACCTGTAGTGGCCTGCAGTAATTCTGCAGAGACCTGCAGTGAATCCACAGTGATCTGCAGTGGCCTGCAGTAATTCTGCAGAGACCTGTAGTGGCCTGCAGTAATTCTGCAGTGACCTGCAGTGGCCTGTAGTGGCCTGCAGTAATTCTGCAGAGACCTGCAGTGAATCCACAGTGATCTGCAGAGATCTGCAGAGCCCTGCAGTAGAGACCTGCAGTGAATCCACAGTGACCTGCAGTGAATCCACAGTGATCTGCAGTGGCCTGCAGTAATTCTGCAGTGACCTGTAGTGGCCTGCAGTAATTCTGCAGTGACCTGCAGTGGCCTGTAGTGGCCTGCAGTAATTCTGCAGAGACCTGCAGTGAATCCACAGTGATCTGCAGTGGCCTGCAGTAATTCTGCAGTGACCTGTAGTGGCCTGCAGTAATTCTGCAGTGACCTGTAGTGGCCTGCAGTAATTCTGCAGTGACCTGCAGTAGCCTGTAGTGGCCTGCAGTAATTCTGCAGTAACCTGCAGTGCTCTTAGACTCTGCAAGACTCTGTGGGACTCTGTGGGACTCTGTGGGACTCTGTGGGACTCTGTATCAGCACTGCAGCTGTCTGCAATGACTTGTCAATTGGCTAAACATGAATAACTTATGAACCACTGGTTGGACTCGTTTCTGCAGGAACAAAAGTTGTGCGCCTTCTTCCATACTACAACTCTTGTCACACACTCAAGCCTGGATTTGTAGATCATGACTCAGAAAATAGGATTTAGTCGAGTGAGAGCAGTGGCAAGACTAAGTCCACTGGATAGGATCTAGGATATATGTCTTTTTGAGACCAACATAACAATGCCAGTTTGGTGTAATGGTTTGTATCGCTTCAGCTGTGCTCTAAGGTTGTGAGTTCAATCCTGGTCATTGGCAAGTTATTTATGTTCATATATTACCTTAATTGACCAGAGTCTCACAGCGTCCTGCAGAGTCCCATAGAGTCCCACAGAGTCCCACAGAGTCTTGCAGAGTCCCACAGTGCCTGGAGAAAAGGTATATGTTCTTTGCAGTACTGCCACAGTCTGCTGGCAGTCTGTGGCAGTACTGCACAGTGCTGCACAGAACACATACCTTTTCTCCAGGCTCTGTGGGACTCTGTGGGACTCTGCAAGTGTTATGAGCTCACGCCCCTAACCATAACCTTACAATCCCCCCTAGGGGCCCACAGGCCTCGTCGCTGGCCAGAGGATAGAAAGGAGACGAAACACAATAGTATTGGGGTAGAGAGAAACTATCTGAAGTCTGGGGAGACTTCAGCTACACTGTACCTACTTATATACTACTCTATGAGGACCCTTGCGACTCCCAGACCCACGGCACTCCCTCAGCCTGACTCACTCCTATTGTTCTTGGTGAGCATGTGCTTGGGCGCTGCCGCAGTTGCTGCGCATATGAGCGCATATGGGCACGGCCGCTCTGACTCCACTCATAGACCTCTTCTGGACTGCTCTAGACCCTGACCATAAGGAGCAATGCCTTGAGGCATTGTGTGTTCCCATCGCGATCCTTTATAGACATGCGCGCTGTCTTGCGCCTTCGTCTGATGCATGATGGCTTGATGCGCTGATCCTCCTGATGCACTGATGCCGAGTATGATGCCATCAAGGTGGCGATCCACCTTCCTAGTCTGGCCGTCCTTCCGTATATAGTATTGGATGGTTTCTCCAACCATCGTCTTGCCTCTGGTGAGCGCTCCCATGCGCTGACTCAACCGTTGGTATCCCATAGTGTCTCATAAGGCCCCAGGCCTGTTATAACATGTATAGAAGTCATCCCAGATGACTGTAAGATAACTGAAATTGAGGGCTAGGATTGCGATCCTAACAGCAAGACTCTGTGGGACTCTGTGGTGCTCTGTGCCTTATTGGCACAGTTTTTTACTTGGATTGCCACAGACTGCCTGCAGACTGCCACAGACTGCCACAGACTGCTGCAGACTGCCTGCAGACTGTGGCAGTACTGCACAGAACATATACCTTTTCTCTAGGCTCTGTGGGACTCTGTGGGGTTCTGTGGGGCTCTGTGGGGCTCTGTGGGGCTCTGTGGGCTCTGTGGCAGTTATTTACTTGGACTGCCACAGACTGCCTGCAGACTCCCACAGACTGCCACAGACTGCCTGCAGACTGTGGCAGTACTGCACAGAACATATACCTTTTTTCTAGACTCTGTGGGACTCTGTGGGGCTCTGTGGGGCTCTGTGGCTTGTTGGAAGTTATTTACTTGGACTGCCACAGACTCCCAGCAGACTCCCACAGACTGCCACAGACTGCCAGCAGACTGTGGCAGTACTGCACAGAACATATACCTTATCTCCAGGTCCTGTGGGCTCTGTGGTACCTCCACAGTGCTGCAGAGGCCTCTGCAGAGAGCCCCCAAGTTTGCTGATGTAGAATGCATTCTCTGAACGGCTGGCCGAACATGGCTTTGATTTCCACTCGATGCTTGTGCCAGACCTCATGCATGAGTTCGAGCTGGGAGTTTGGAAAGCAATTTTCACACACCTTGTGAGAATGATGAACTCAAAAGGGGATAAGTCAATTCAGGCTCTAAATGAATGGTGCATTATTATTTATATATTTAGTCATGAGGTCTCAGATATCGTAGAGCGCCAACATTTGGGCGTGGAACTATTCGCCGTTTCCATTCCAATGCATCTGCCATGAAAAAGTTGGCAGCGCGTGACTTTGAAGATCTGCTCCAGGTATTTTTTCTGTTCTTTTTTTTAACTTAAACTAACCAATTCAGTGTGCTATTCCAGTATTTGAAACTTATTTCACGAGGCTCACAATGAGATCTTGATGGATCTCCTGTTTGAATTAGCTACGTGGCATGCACTAGCAAAGTTGCGGTTACATACCGAGTCAATGGTCACATCATTGGAATTTTCAACGCGGCGGCTTGGGAAAGCGATTCGAGATTTTGAGTCCAAGTTGTGCACAGAGTATTTTGCAGGTGACTTACCTTCAAGCGACGTGCCATGAGCCAGACAGAAGGCAGCGCAAACAGAAAAGCCCATTGTCGCAAATAATTCAACTACAAGATACGCCATCTCAATCTATCCACTTACAAACTACATGCACTTGGGCATTATGCGGAAGCCATTAGACGGTTTGGTCCATGTGACGGCTATTCGACGCAAGTGGTAAGTGCGTTTTACGTCCTTTTGCAAAATTTAACCAGACTTTCTGGTGGTAGGGGGAAGCTGAACACCAACGTGTGAAGAGGCACTATAAGCGAGCCTCAAAGAATGTGTTTATGAAAGGGATATCAAAGCTCAATTTTCGAGAGAGGTTTCTACGGAAGCTAAATGAACGAAAGCGGGTGTTGGATTTGTTGAACGATAAAGAATCCGAGTCACAGGATGCCACTTTGGAGAATGCCACTGAGGCTGCATCTAGCTCCGACCCTAGCTTCAGAGATCAAGAGCACCTTCCGTATACCACACCAGACATGCACTACCATGTCAGTGTCATCACAGACAAAGCACAAAGTCAAGCTCACTGCCTGGCTAACTGAGCACCAAGACGACGTCGCATTGCAGGTATGTCGTCAAAACTTCAATAATACATTGTGACTGAATTATCCATTCAGAACTTTCTCCCGAGGCTGAAAGATCACCTTTTGACACGCCTTCCGGGGCTTGAATACGATGGTGATGAGCGTGAGTTCACAACGCCGGAGCAAAATAACGTGGTTATATTGGGTGGAATCATATATAAACACACGGTCCTGCGGGTAAACTACACAACATCAGCAAATTATCAAGTTCAACTTTGACGACTTTAACAAATTTGGAAAGGTATCACAGTTACCAAATTTGTCACAGTACGGACAGCTTTGCAAGGAAGGTGGTTTTCCTTTCTGAAAGCAATATTGCAACTTTAATGAATTTGTAGTTCTCGAGTCCTTTGACAGCTGCTCCGAAAGTACCCATAGGAACATTTATTTATTTGTTCTAGTTACTGTACAGGCAATGATGTTTACGAGCGAAACGAGAAACGAAAGCGGGGTTGAATACTACACCAATCCTCGAGCGAGCATGCGAGCGCATTTTGATGTTGATTACGTGGATTCTGGAGTGCGCAGGTGTGAGTATGTTCAGCGACGATTGCGTGGAATACTGTTGGAGCAAGCAGGTGTGCGAGTTTTGATCAACGGTTGCAAGGATTCCGGAACGAGAATGTCTGTGAGTCTTGAGCAGCGATTACTAGGAGCGAGCATGGTGTTGAGTGACGATTGCATGGATTCCGGAGCAAGCATAGCCTCTGGACAAGCTGAGAACAAGCGACAGCATCTGGATGAGCCAAGAATGAGCGCCGAGCATAGATTCCATTGAAAGCGAGTGAGCATGCACCTAGAAATGATAATGTAATTCAGGATGAGTTACGTCTCAGCGGATGAGAAGTATTGGCATGCGCACTATGACATTATTAATCTGATACGACGATGACTTTGCAACGATGACCTCATCTTCACTGATAATGACGATGTCTTTGGATTGGGCCTTTGACGCTGCATGGCCTCGACGACGGTTCCTCTTTTCCTTCAGTACAAACTCGCGCGCTTTCCCAAGAATGACGTCCCAGTGGTGGGTCTTGAAAACTTCGATGTTGTCGGTATATAACGTTGTCCGGTGTGTACAAACCTTCTGTTGGTATGCTTTGCGCCTCGTCTTAGGGTGTACATCTGGGATTAGTTGCTCCTTGTTTGCGTAGTTCTCTGCTGAGAACTGCTTCCCCGATTTGACGTGCTTGCCACTTCTCCAACATTCAAGTACATGTCCTGTTACGGACGATGCCCTCGTCGTAGTTCGTTCTAAGTCAACAGCGACAAGCAGAGTCTCGGTCCGCTCCCAGTCACTGGACAAAGAGTCTAGACGCTAAGTCAAACGATGACAAAGGTCTTGAGGACGATGAAGAAGGAGAGCGTCGAATTCAAGCGAGGTTGAGAGCAATACTCGTCTAAGTTGGAACTGAGGTTACTCTAGGATACATGAGGTTTATATATAGTTGGAGAACAAAGGAAACCGTAAAAGGAATAATGCTGTAGCTACTCGAGAAAGGAAATATGAAAGTAGTTACGAAAGGAGATAGCGTCCATGCTGTACACTGCGCAGTAATGATGATGATGAAACGGTTCGTTGAGACATGGAGACGAAACGAAAAGAGAACTGTAACATGTCCTACCTGGAACCGCATCAGATTCTAACAAAGTGAGACAGTAGAAATCTTGCCGCTTGAGTTGCCAAGACGAGAGCGCCCACCGGTTTTGCATTTTCAAAGTCAGCGACAGGTTCGGGAAACCTGCTCAGGTGTGCAAGGCCTAGCGTCCGGGTGATAAGAGGGTTGCCAAGAAGTTCTTGGGAAATTGTCAGTAGCTGAGGTACAGCGTCAAGAGAATAACTTTTCTCTTTCCAGTCTCCGTGTCCAGCTCCCTCCATTGATATACTTGTGTCTCGCCATCGTTAGTTTTGGATAAATAAAACTCAACGCACGCTGCAATCTTCTCAGGGCTATCGAGGTCATCTTTGTTTTCTTCCGAAAACGCTGTCATGCTGGCTTCAGCAGCATTGATGAAGCCACGGCGCCAAGTGATTAGTCGAGAAGTGACCTAAGGAATTGACTCAGAAACTTTGAATGCGATACTAGCAGACATTACTCACAAGACCAAACCATACTCCGTTTTCCGTCACTTTGTACTTTCCTTCACCAAATCCTCGTCGATGAGTTTCTGTACCTCGGGGACTGACAAAGACTCCCAGGGATGGAGCGCGCCTGTCTTCATCCGTGCATGAGAGGAAATGAATTGTTCAAATTCATTTTTTGTTCCCTCGGGTAAATGTCTCGTTGTCCAAGCTCTATCGCCTTGACGTGCTTCAATGAGCGTCTTGGGAGCGGCTGGGTTGGATTTGACTTTAACCATCTACGATGAACGTTGTAAGTCTCGCAGAGGTCAAGCATGATGGTTTACTCAACATTGTCGTCATCAATTTTTTAATGCTGGTCTTCGTTGCGCCTTTCATCTCAACAGCATCTGTTTTGTTATCGGGGATCAAACCTCCGTATTGCAACCGAATCATTCTCTTCAACTTCATTATTGCCTTCACTGCTGTCACCATCCACACTGTGGCCGCTCTTGCTCTTGTCCCATCCTGAGATGAGCGCCGATTTCAAGAGCTCAGACGTCTTTTGCTTCTTCGGATTCCTTCGACTAAACAGTGAGAGCGCATACATAGACTCAGATGGGTAAAACATACTTCCTTGTCTGGGATTCTTTTCCGCCGATCTTGTCAGTCTTGTGCTTTGTATTGACAGATGGAGTCCCCGAGGTAGCGTTTCTCTCCGAAGGTCATCGACATCACTACGCCTGGCTTTCTTCTTTTTGCGATGCAGCGCTGCCTTTCCTCTAATTAATAATAGACTTGAGGAATTCGTGAGTTTGTGAAGCCAATCGCTTACTTGCTGATTGGTCTGAATGTCCTCCGCCTGGTGTTTCATCCATGGATCCCAGTATATCGTCATCGCTAGTAGCTTTATGCAAGCGTCGCTTCCTCCCTGTTTTAAGAAAAGGCTTGAGCTATTCTTTGGCGCATGTATCAATCACTTACCTGGCCAATGTGGATGGTCTTTCCCTTCATCGTCTACCTGATGTACAGTTTTCTCAAAATCCATATGTTGAGGTGCGCTCAGCTGAGAAACTGTTGTGTTTGTCCCCTTCTTCTGCTGTTTTTTCAACGTGTTACTGAAAACGGCAGAATCCTGGCTTGATGAGTAATTGGCTGAAGGAAAAGTCAATATATGCGATATGCAAATGGACGAGGGTACCATATTCGAGGTCAATCCCTTCATAGTTGGTGACCTTTCGGACTGTTGTGTGACCTGCTGCTGTTCGTGTCAGGATGAGATGCGTGACTTGTTGGATTCAATACCCTTGAGTCGACTCCCTGTGACAAGTACGGTCAGTTCCTTGTTTCATGCGCATATATCTTACCTTTTGCTGCAGAAACATTCCTACGCACACTGGCAGGTTCCCCTCTCTTATCAAAGTAGCTGAGCTGGTCCTTGTCTTGGACCATGACACCTCCGTCTTCATCCTGACTGCCTACAACAAGTACCATCATCAAGGTTCATTTGGATTATGCGCATATAGCTTACTGGTCTCAGCAGATACCTTCCTGGTGTGCGCACCTACTGCGCACTGAGTTTCCGTCTCTGCTGATCCTCATAGCAGAGCTCGTCCTCGACTTGAGCAAGGATCTTCAAGTTCTTGGTGCGTATTTCTTCATTTTCTTTGTCGGTCAGTTTTTGATGTTGTTCCTGCGAGTTTCTGTGGCGTAATTGCGATGGTTCCAGGACCACAAGCCCAGGGTGTTTATTCTTATTGCCAGGGCGCGTTTGCATGCGTTCCGCAGGGGGATTAGGAGCTTCATTGGTGGAACCATGATGGGAGCTGAGCGCTGAGCGCTGAGTGCTGGGGTGTACACAATGAAAAGGGACTTGGAAGAAATTGGCGATCGTTGCACTCACGTGAGTCAAAATATCAACATAATTAATTTTTCATTTTTCATTTTCATGCCTGCACCACGTGTATTCAAGCCGCAAAACTTGTCCTGCCCCCAAAAATGCGGCAAATTCTTTGTCAATATGGCAGGCATCCGATGCCATATGCACACTCATCGACAGCAGGATCGTGCAAACACGAGACTCCAGCGCAATGTGACCGGCGCTGAAGATGTTGATTCTGAAGGGCGGGCTGTCATGGATGAGCGCATGCCCTCACCTCCCAATGCGATCAGATTCACCATCAAGATTGTCTGACTCCAGTCATTCGGACAGAACATAAATCATAAAGTGACGACACAAACGCTGTCAGACCGTTCTCAACGTCAAAATTCTAAGACATTTTATCTTTTCTGTAATTGTTACAATAGTGTGCCATAACATCTTAGTCAGGTTGGCGTCTATCTTATCTAGTCAGCGGCTAAGATTAGATTAGATAGAATTAGATTAGATTACGGACCTACGGAACCGTGATCATGACTATGACTCAGGCTTACCAAAATGGCTGCAGCGGGGGCCGATTATGTATTCTTTTTACTCAACTACATGAGCGTAGCTACTATATTAGAGTGGTGCACAGACCACCTTGTAGTATTAATGAGCAATAGCACCCAGACAGTCCTCAGTCGAGTTCCTCTCGGTCTTCTACCCCATCTCCTCTCACTCCTAAGTCTATTGTTGGGCCCCTGCCTCAACGGCAAGGTAGTCCTGAGAAGTAAGATAACTCGACTGACCACATCCTTACTGCCCCAACGCTTTAATAGAGCATCACGCTCGAACCCGGATCCAGGGTAGAAGGGAATCTTTGATATCAGGGGCTCCTATGCTCTCCGCAGATCTAAAGACTCATTTGTTGTCGAGACCAAATAAACCGTCACCTGTTCTTTTAGAGCATCCATAAAAGCTTATCTTACGTTCGGTCTAAAACGCAAACCGAAGAATATACCCGGTTGATAGGGTTACCTGTGCAACAGGATACCAGTGCGGACGTAGTGAACGTCTTCGTCACCGCATCGTGGGACAGCCTCACACGCCCACTACGACGTTAAATTGCCCTAGTTAGGCTCTGAAGGCATATCCGATATATTACTAGACACTTCGTTTCGTAATCTCTTGAGAGTAGCCGTCGCTGTGACCACGCCTCTTGAAGAAAGGCCGTACCTATAGGTCTAGTGCCTAACTGACCGTTGACCCAAGTTATGTAATAATTAAAAGTCAAATACCGTACTAACCGTTTACGTACTATGCACTGCAGGGAGGTTGTGACCCTGAGTGCTTCCAATAAAGTGACAGGTCCAAGACTCCCTCACTTTACGTACGGAGATACGAAGATACGAGATCTTCTTAGTCGGCAAACGGGCTTTACAGATAGGGAAATCGATACTCTATCTGGATTGAAGTATTCGGTGTACCACTGGAAGGTCCTAGAAGACTTTGATATTGATACGACCTTTTGGGCCAGATCCATTTGACGATAAGATCCCGTCCATCCTGCATTACATACCGAACCACGAGTCATCCGACTCCACACCCTCGATCACCGAGGTACAACATAAGTGGCGAACCTGCCTCCATTTCAAATCCTGTCCTAACCGCGACCCTTAATTTCAAAGTCTATTCACTCTGACGCCAAAATATATCCGGAGAAGTCCTGAGATTTTGTCATGATCAAATTAAAAAAGGGTCATCAGACCTTCAAAATCACCTGCAAACCATACGCGGTGTTCTTTGTAAAAAAAGGATGAAAAAAGAGAATGGTACAGGATACCAGTTCCCCAGATAAATGAATGGATTGGTTAAAATACTATCCATTAACCCGTTGATAATCAGAGCTCATGGATCGAGCAGGACCAAGCTAAACACTCACCAGGTGGACTTAGGTGGGGTTATAATAAGACGAATCCAAGATAGGAGATGAAATGGAAGGTGCCTTTACTAACCAGAGGGTTCTTTTGAACAGGTAGTAATGTACTTTGGCTTACCTAATTCTACACGGCAAACGCTTCCAGCCATGATGACATATTTTCGGATATGATAAATGAAGAAAGTCATTGTTTACATAGATGACTTCCTCATTTACACAAAAACCGAAAAAAGACGCACAACCATAATAGTGCTCGAAGTTCTCCAGGCGCTGGAAGAAAATGATTTTATAACGTAAAACCAGAAAAATTTTTGTATGGAATGTGCAAGAAGTAGAATTCCTAGGGGTCATCATGACCAAATGGGAATTAAAATGGACAAAGAAAGTTACGCTATCACTTAACATGGCTGACCCGCAGTGTCAAGGATGTTGTCAACGTTTTCTAGATTGGCAAATTACTATCGACGATTGTCAAAGACTTTGCAAAATAGCTGACCATATACATAATTGGTCAGAAAGACAAAATGGGAAATGGAAGGAAGGAGAAAAAAAGCTTTTAAAACATTAAAACATTTTACGGAACAACCCCTTCTTGTCTTCATCCAAGACTGCCGACAAGAAATTCAGAATAGAATCGTGATGCCTCCGATTAGCAACAGAGGAGTTTTATCAATGGAATGTGATGATAACAATGGCGACCAGTACCTTATCTTCCAAATCCTCAAACGAAACCGAGAGAATTATGATGCTCACGACAAAGAAATTTGGGCATCATAGATGTCTCGAAGCTGGAGACATTTACCTAGAAGGAGCAAGGCAGGAATTCGAGATAGACAGATCATAACACACTCTCGAATACTTATGAATCAAAAAAGTTAAACGCAGACAACACGCTGGCATTATACCTCAGCAGATTTAATTTTAAAATTATTCAATAAAGCTGGAACAACTATGGGAAAGGCGATTCTTCTGTCCAGCGAGGCCAGACCTAAAAGGGGTAGAAAGAATATACAAGGAGTACATGTTTAAAACGGAATTTTTCCGAATTGCAGCACTTCCAAAAGGCACGTGCTAGTTAACACGTCGAAAAAGAAATCTAAATAAAATTCGAAAACAGAAAGCGAATGATGAGGAGGTTGTAAAGCATGGAAGCCCATGAAGAGGCAGGAGTCAGAGACTCAATGCAGGAGAATGGCAAGATGGAACAAGATTAATCCTCTGGCAAGGAAAAGTTTACGTTCCAAAAGACGAAAACTACGAATGGAGATAGTTAGACTCATCATGATACACCATGTGGGACATGAGGACAGGATAGACGTTGAATCGTCCACAAGAAATTATTTGGTGCCAGGTGGTCACCAAATTCGTTAAAAAAATACATCGCATGGATTGTGACAAGTCAAAGAAGCAAAAATTCCCAGAACCACCAGCGGAAAGTGATGGCCTAAACTGGACCATCAAACCCATGACCATATCACTGCAGACTTTATTACAAAAGTCCAGAAATCGCATGTCAAATCAATGCAATTTGGTAGTCCTGCGATAGACGTCCAAAATGGCACATTTAGTTCCAACTTCGGAAAGAAACATCAGCTCAAGGTGGCCATCTGCTGTTCAGAGATCATTATGGAAACTCCATGGTTACCCGAGTCATAATCTAGATCAGCGGTCCTCAATTCGCGCGCTCAAATGATGAAGGAATTGAACCAAATGTTAGGCATTTCTATGGATATGTCTAACAACCTTCATCCACAGACGGATGGACAAACAGAAGAGAATCAGATTAGAAACAGTTCCTGAGCATTTTCGTAGATCACCACGCAAGAAAATTGGTCGGGATGGCTTGCATTGCCGATTAGTTATAATACAAAAATTAGATCAACGAAAACATACACCCAGTTTTTATAATACGGAAAACACCCATAGCTGGTATTGGAACCCAGAAAGGAAGAAGTCATCCAGCTGCGGCCAGACTTTATTGCGCAAAAATGGAAAGAATTCATGAAGAAGAGAAGCACTTTAAAGAATTCGTCAGGATGATATGAAACTTTACGCAGATAGACGACTCTGAAGTACAGAAACAAAGTAGGAATCCGAAGTTTGGTTTCGACCAAGATCTTCAATTTCTGGACGACCCAACTAGAAAGTTGGCAGACGATGGATAGGTCTATCCATTACAAAGATCATTTGTCAAAATGCAGTAGAGTTAAATCTACCCTTTTCGCAACAGATTCATCCTGTTGTAATGTTTCAAGAAACGTCCTATGTAACACTCAGGGACAACGTATTGCACCGCCACCACCAGTAGAGATTGATGGTGAAAAAGAATACGAGGTAGAAGACATCCTCATGTACGACTAAAAGACGATGGAATATCTTGTTCAATGGAAAGGATACCATCGGCGACCAATCCGTGGGACCAAAGAGAATTTAAGGAAAATGCAAAAAAAGAAAATTAGCATCTTCCTATGATAAAACCCTGGAGCCAATTCGCATCATTACAAAAGCGTCTTTGATAAGTAGCTTAAAAAATATGAAAAACTTTTAACCGAAAGTCAGACAGCCATATCCAACGGATTGACATAAATGCAGTAGCAGAAACTGCATCATGGAGAAAAATTCGCAAAAATGGAAAGGACACCAGCGTCTAGAAAGTTAAATGAACCATACTAGATCACGATGGTCCATGCGATTGGCAATGGTTTGCTTAAAAAATTAAAAGGATTGGCCTGGAGGTAGGGCCTCTAAACTACTTTCATTTTGTTGTAGGAAGGGCCTTATTTGGCCAGGTATCAACACATATACGCCTTGTTACTCGTCCTATCTTACGCATCATGGGTAAGAACGCCGCAACAACAAAAAGTTCAAAACCACAATCCTTACCCATGGTGGCCTTCCAACGTGGCACTGCTCGTGAGCAAATCATCACGTTGTTTTTCCCCGAACCTCAAAAAAGCAGAAAACCGCATCCCCGTCCTCGTATCACTATGGAATCGTGATGCTGTACCGTTGGGATAGAGCCGACCATAGGCGTAGATACTTGACTTTAACCGCCCAATAGCATTTTGGGCAATGGCAGAATTATGCATTAAGATGGAGAAAGGAAGAGAAAAGGTGGACATATACATTTGAAGATTTTTAGTCATCGTATAGAGAAACTGAAGCTAAAAGGGGTACTGTTCATGAACCTGTTCCACAACGGTACCAAATCTCTAAGACAATTTTTATTTTTTTCTTGTATTTTACAATACGTAGCCAAAAATCTAGTCAGGTTGGCGATCTATCTTATCTAGTCAGCGCTAGATTAGATTAGATAATGATAACAGATTAGATTACGGACTACCGGAACCGATGACTCATGGACTCAGAACTCAGGTACCAAGCGCAACCCAGCGGGGCGAATTATGTTATTTTTTTTACTCATACTGTACTTCAGCGTAGCGACTATTATAAGTGGTCAACAGACCATCTTGTAGTATAATAAACTGAGCAAGAATAGCACCCAGAGTCTCAGATCGAGTTCTCTCGGGCATACCCATCTCCTCTCACCATCCCTAAGTCTATTGTTGGGGCACCCTAAGCGTCACGGCAAGGTAGTCCCTGATAAACGCTCTCGGAGTATCCAACGCTCTTGTTCCAGCTCCTCAAGGGGCAGTTTGCCTCCCATCCACGAGGACTAAATGCCGACGCAGCACCAACAGTCACGCGCAGTACCAAGTCTAATGACCAATCTCCTCCACCTCTGAGAGTCAGTTTACAGACGACTCTTGAAAGCACACATAGAATGGAACAATCTGCTCTACGAGAAATTTAGGAAAAGCACGAGGTGTTGAAAGATGATAATGGATGACATGGAAAATTCCATCTTATGCACCTTAAGTGAATAGACAACTGGAAGGTTATTTTCATGTTGGTGAACACCCAGCTCCAGAGAAACCAAGCAATGACCAGCAGAATATCAGGCATCGGTCCATATTTTGTCTTGAAAAATATTGGACACTGAACAGATCTGCTCAATTGGCCGAAACTGATGAGCATTTAAAACCAGCAGCTGCAATCATGATGCTGATGCGCCACAGTTCTTGGTGAAACATTATCTAGAGGTGATGAAACATTCGCTGAATATTGTAAGCAGAACTTAATGCCGGACCTAGCACTCATAATTCGCCAAAGAGATAGTTGACATGTGGGCAACCTCAACAAAATGGTCAACGCTGCGCATCAACTATAGCAAACATTGGCCATATCAGAAGATACTATGTTATGGACGATGCCCTTGTTGTGGTTTGTTCTAAGTCAATGACAGCATACAGGCCAGAAACTCGGTCCACTCCCAGTCACTGGATCAAAGTTCTCAGACACTAGTAAACAATGACGACGGTTGGAAAAGGACGAAGAAGAAGAGTGTTGGAATCGAGTGAGGGTTGAGAGCAAAAATCATCTAAGTTGGAACTAGAGGTTATCTATCAGTACACACGGAGCCTTATATACATTGGAGAATAAGGAATTGTAAAAGGGAATAAAGCTGTAGTTATCTGAGAAATGGAAATTGAAGGTAAACTACAAAAAGGAGATAGCACAGGTTGTATTGCCAACAGTAAAGATGGGTAACGAAGTTTGACTGAAACAATAGTGACGAAAAGAGAACTGTAAATTACCCCTTTGTAATGCAAGAAGCTCACTGACTCTAGCCAAGAGTTCGTCCAACTGTGGTCCTGTCTTTGACTCTAACCACCTAATAATCCTTACGACTCCTTGTCGCAGCTTATTGTGCCACTGTAACTTTGAATTGCCGTTGGCAGTTGTTTTCGCCTGAGCAAGCATTGCGTCGCATTCTTGTAGGTTGGAGAGTGTGGGGGTTGGTGGTGAGAGTAAGGGCCCATGATGACAGTTCGACAAGTGGCTCAGAGAACAAGTGAAATATCATGAGAGGGTGGTGAGTGTGTCGCTACCTTGCCAATGCATACAGCATTATGGGGACGTGATGAGCATCAGCGAGTCTACATGTTGTTTGCAACAATTACAAAGACATGTTTGAAGCAGCTACAAAAGCTCAGCAACACCATTCAAAGTGATTGGCGACCTCGATCCACACTTGTTCAACAGCCTAGAGCACTAGCCCACCTCGATCAGACACTCAGAACATTTGTCCAGAATCCAGTAGTGTTCCTCAGACCAAGACATGCCAGCGGTTTGGCGCTTAGCCATTCGACCAGCATCCAAGGATCCCAAGCCTCATTGAACGCCATGTCCCTCACCAGCAGCCCCATTCATCACCTACCTTCGGTCCCTCAGCTCCCTAGAGACCCCAGACACAGTTATGAACGTTGCACAAAATCCAGTTTCCATCAAGGATTGCGTTCATGGTTTGCACAGCATATGTTCACTGCTCCACCATTTGTTTTCATTGCCAGTTCGATCACCTAAGGTTATATGTTTAAGCCTCAGGCACACCTTTTGCGTCACTTCCCCCCCACATTTCAACTTATTTATATTGGATTCCCTGTATATAGCAAAAAAAAAGAAACACAAAGAGAAGCAAGAGACCGAGATGATAGCTCCCCAGATCGTTCCGCTCTCAGATGTTTTCGTTCTAAGCCACGTCCCCTTGCTCTCCCTTGCTTCATCGAGCCTACCCCCAGCATGTCCCCTTCAATAGTTCGTCAAGCCTAGTTTTGTGCTCTCAAGCCTTCTTGTGACCGTGTCTAGCCGTTATTGCCCTTGTCTGTCGTATTTGTCCCCTTTGTTCTTTTAAGTTTATTTCGCCCCCAGTGTTCCCAACTGTTCTAGTGCAGTTCAGCAGGCCCTCATCCACTCGCGCAGTCACTCTGGTTGTCTTGATACCTCAATTCCCTTTTGACACACCCCTCATTGCCTTCGATCAGCTTCACTGAAGGACGCCGAGCACCTCTGTTTGTTTAGGTTGGTTTGGAGGTTGAGTCCACCTAGTGCACATCTGGTGATGATGGGCCGGAACAGGTAACAATGGGGAAGTTTACAGTGTCAGCGAGTTTCTGCTGGGTGTTCATACAGAAGTTCCCGGGGAGGTTGGCACATTTGAACTTGTCTATGGTGATGGTGGATGTTGACAAAGAACTCAGGGGGAGGTTGTGGGTGGTGGCAAGGATGGGCGAGAGGGACAGAACGAGTTTTGACATACAATGGCCACATGCTTGGGACCAGGAGGGGCAAAGAAAAGCAACAAGGTAGGCATGGTGAAATGAAAAAGGCGGGCATGATATAACAAAATAAGGTTGGGGAATCCGATGGCGTTCCAAAGCTCTTTTTATATTCAGCTTGATACTATTGTCATTCATAATTGACAGTCAGAAACAGCTACTATGAATTAAAACAAATTGGTAAGATACGACAGTGGGCGTCTGATGCTGGGAATGTATTTGAGTTTTCCATCAAGGATTCTTCTGATTTGCTTAATTTATTTCTGGGTATATGGTGGAAAACTTCGTTCCGTGATGGTCAGTGTCTGTGATAGGGTCATTGCCTTGTTTGATGGCTTGTTCCCGTGGGTAGGAATTAACACGGATCGCCATCTGAAATACATTCAGGAAATCTAAGTTATTCCATATGCATTCATCGAAGTTGGCTTGGTGCATTTGGACGTGCCGATCAGCAATCCATCAGTAATATTTTCGATTTTTTTGCCAGCGTCGTTTTAAATTCTGGATGAAGATGTATTTTGCAGGGTCCTCTCATCAAAAGCTGCTCTGCATACACATTTATGTGCGGTTTGAGGGTCTGTTAAGGTGACGGAAGATAATGACTTGTGTCAGGGTAAATACCAAGTAATTTCTTCGGGATCAAATTGTGAAGATCCATTGTTTCTTGGAAGAATATATTTTGGGAGGAGCATTAATGGGAATTCTTGGTGTCCTTGGTGATTGTTTCAGATGTCTGGTGTTTAATCTCCGAGGCTCTGGGTGCAATCTGTCGAGCTCTTGTGTCCAAAATAATTTTTGGAGAATTGTGGTAATCCTAATGGAAGAGGTTGGAGGCAATATATATGGAAATTTTAATGATTTGTCCTCGAAACATTTTTGTATAGTTTTGGAGAATCCATCCTCAGTAGAACATAATTTTCTTCATGAGTATTGAATGTTTTGCTTAAGGATTGGTCAGTTTGATCAGCGAGACTGAAGGTGTTTAAGTAATGTCTCTTCGTTATATGCTTGCAAATATCGCAGCATTGCTAAATTGTGTTCAGGTTCCCAGGGTTGTCAATTTGGACTCGTAATTTTTCATTTAATCATGGGTATTCGATGAATGTGTGCCAGAACCGCCTCGACTTCAAACTCTGTTGTCAATTTACGAGAGTCAGGAAGGTGGAGCTGCTGTAATTTGGTTTTCCATAGCATATTCCAGTATTCCACTATACATGGCATATTTAGGAGTGACGTATGAAAGCAACTGGAGACATGCACCATGTTTTGGAAATTTGAGTTTGTACGTTACTAGGTCCTAGTACTTGTAATTGGGTGGAAGGGCCCTTACTTGTTTTAGGTGCTAGTTACTGAGGATGGGTATGATATTATTAGAGTTTCTGTTTTCCTTGGAAAGCCAAACTATGTCTCCTATTTCTAAATCAATCTTGATTGAGCTTTGTTCCTGATTCATCTCAGCCACCCATTAACCCCAAAGGGGCACTGGGGGCATGGATTTTTTTTTAGGGGGGAATTGTTTCCCGCTCAAAACTCAGTGTGGTTGATCGAGTCATTAGGAGGACATAATCATGAAGTGGCGACACCAACGTATGTCGTGACCTGTTCTCAACGTGTCAAAAGTCTCTAGAATTTTATTTCTTGTTTCTTGTAGTTTACAAAGCTGTAGCCAAACATCTAGTCGGTTGGGTCTATCTTATTATCAGCGCTAAGATAGATTAGTATTAATGTTAGATTAGATTACGGACGCCGGACCGGATGATCATGGACTAATGATCTCAGGCTTACCAGTGCGCCAGCAGCTGGGGCCCGAATTATGTTTTCTTTATTCATACTTACCTCACGTAGTACTATTTTAGAGTGTGTCAGACCATCCTTTGTAGTATATAAACTGGCAAGAGGTAGCAACCATGTCCTCACTCGAGTTTCTCTCCGGCGTTTCTCTCTAACCCTCTCTCCTTCAGCTCTCTAAGTCTATTGTTGGGGCCCTAAGCCGTCACGGGGGCAAGAGTCTGATTAGTAGAATCGACTGCACATCCTCGCATGCCCAACGCTTGTTAATAGAGCATCACGCTCGAACCCGGATCCAGGGAGGTAAAGGGAACTTGATATCGGGGGCCTCCTTACTCTTCGCAAGTCTAAAGCGTCATTTGTTGTCGGACAATCAAAACGTCATCCCCTGGTCTTAGACATCCATAAAAGCTCTATCTTACGTTCCGGTTACGAAACCGAAGAACCTAACCCGGTTGATAGGGTATACCTGTGGCACACGGGATACCGTGCCGGAGGTAGTGAAAGTTACGTCACTTACGAGGACTGGGACAGCCTCAACCAGCCCCAACGACGCTTTAAATTGTCCTGGTCGTAGGCCTCTGAAGGTTATCCGTATATACTTAAGCACTTCGTTTCGTTAGATCATTGGGGTAGCCGTCGCTTGCCACGCGCTCTTAGAAGAAAGGCCGACCTATTAGGGGTCTAGTGCTAACTGGACACCGTTCGGACCCAGTTTGTGCAATCAAATTCATAAAGTCAAAGTACCGTACTATACCGTAGCGTACTAGCACTGGCAGGGAGGGTTTGGTGAACCCTGGGTGCTTTCACAATAGTTGAACAGGCCCAAACGCTTCCCTCACTTTACGGTATCGGAGGAGTCATCGAAGTACGAGATCTTATATAGATCGCACCGGGCTTACGATAGGCGAATCGGTACTTTTTGGATATGAAGTATTCGGTGTACACTGACGGTCTAGAAGACTATTATATGATTACGAACCCTTTTGGGGCCAAGATCCATTTGACTGATACGATTCGGTCCTAGCGATTACATACACCGACGAGTCATCCGACTCCACACCTCGATCACCGAAGGTACAACATCAGTGGGAACCTGCCCATTTAATCCATCTGTTGTCCTAAACCCGCGACCCTTAATATCTCAAAGTTCTATTCCACTTTGACGCTCGAATATATCGGAGAAAGTCCGAGATTTTGTCAATGATGCATTAAAAGGGGTACATCAGACTGCAAATTATCACGAAACGATCCGCGTGTTCTTTGAATAAAAAAGGATGGAAAAAGGCAATGGTCGATTACCGTTACCTAAATGAATGGTGGTATAAAGAAATAACTATCCGATTCCGTTGATATTCAGGCTCATGGTGAGCAGGGCAAGCTAACGACTTTCACAGTTGGAACCTTAGGTGGGTTAATAAGTACCGAGGCACAAGAGGGATGAAATGAAGGCTGCCTTTACTACACGAAGGTTTTTAGCTTGTTTCGGTATGTTATATTGCGAAGTTTAGATGGTCGCCGCGGGTGGAGTGATAACCGGCCCCCTTAAGATGTGGCAGATGTCGTAAATGTGATTATTCGCGTGCGATCCGGTCTTAAATAGGTATTGCAGGGTTAAGTTCGATGCTGGCGCGTTGCACATTTACCACCAGCCTCAAGCCTATGTGGTGTGAAGTTCTGTATGACTGATCTTCTCGGGTTGGGTTTAATATGGTTTTTGTTGTGATTGTTCTAAGTATTCAGGTTATAAGCGCGTACTGTAGCCCAACGGCATCGAGGGCGGATATAGTACTGTCTCTCGCTGGGGGCTATTTACTCCATTACGGCTACTCCCCGTACGCTATCTAGGCCGACATCTCCTTTGGTTATACGTCTGGAGTATCATATAGCTGGTGTCCTCTGGACTTTTACCAGTTGTCTTTTGGTATCGTCTAGTACGGATTCACACTACTCTTGGTATCTTATGTATGCGAAGATATATAATGTTTTCATCTGTCATAGTGACTTCGAAATTCTGTGTAGTTATCTATAGTGCGCATCGCGCACACATCTCACCAGTGGAGCTGCATGGCGCGTGTGAGACTGATTTCTCTCGCTCCACTATAGTACCATTATAGTTAGTGTAGTATGAGATTGGGCCAGCCGCCTCGGCCAGGTTGTCTGATACCCTCGCATATAGTGTTCAATGCGATGATACACATATTTATCGCAGAGTGTCTCTCTCGCTCGACACTCTGCCCTCGTGAATATATTCGGGATTATCTTAATATGCCTTGCGTCGGACGTGTTCCTGCCTATTGTGGGGTTATTCGTCTTTGATGGCAATGGAAACTCTCCTCTCGTCTGACGACTTTCGATAATATAGAAGATTTATAGAGCTTTCCCCCTGTGAGTGGGTGTGATCTACGAAGACAAAAACTATCTTGCGGCGCAAACTGTGACCGAGGTAAAATATTTATTAAGCACATTAAAGTATACACCACCTTTTAGCTTACACCTTTTTGTCGTCATGGGACACTTTCGCATATATCTGATATCGTCATCGTCATCCTTTAGTCATTCTAGCACTGCGTCGCTCTGCCTGCGCTGTTATGATATATGGGACACGTATCTATATCTTCAAATCCCTAGACGAAACCGTAGAGGAACTATGAATGTCACGAAAGATATGTTGAGGCATCATAGATCTCGAAGCCTGGGAGACATTAGCCTGAGAAGGATGCTCAAAGGCAGGATTCGATATATGGACGAGATCATAAACTTCGGGAATACTTTTATCGATGCTAAAAAGTTATCGAGACAAGCGCTTGGGCATTATACTCACCAGATTTAGATTTTAATTAGGTTCATAACGCTGGAACAACGGTATGTGAAGGCCGGGATTCTTGTTCCAGTGGAGGCTCCAGACCATAATGAAATGGGAGGTAGAGATTGCTACAATAAGTTACTGTTAAACGGGAATTTTCTCCAATTGGCAGCACTCCCAACAAGGGGCACGGTCTGAGTTAACACTCGACAAAAAGAGAATTCTGAAATTAAATTCGATAAATTAGCGAAGGCGAATGGTGAGGACGGGTTTGGTAAACAGCGGTGTCGACTGAGAGGAGGAGGTAGGAGATCCTCGATGCAGGGAATGCAGAGTGGAACAAGGATTATTTCTTGCAAGGGAAGTTTCGGTTCCTCAAAGACGAAAAAACCTACGAATGAGTATGTAGACTCCGCGATCATGATACACCACATTGCACTGGACATGCGAGGCAATGAAGACGGTTGAACTCTCCAAGAATATTGATTGGTGCAGGTGTCACCAAATTGTTAAAAATACGTCGCTGGTATTGACAGTGCCAAAGAAGGCAAACTTCCCAGAACCACTCAGCGGGATAGTTGTGCCTAACTCGCCGCACCCATCAAAGATATTTAGGGCCAATCGACCCCTATCATGCAGACTATTACAAAGTTACCAGGAATGATGGAGTCATAATGCAATGCTGGTAGGCGTAGTCTGTCGACTGAGTGTCCAAACATGGCACAGTTTTATTCCACTTCGGGATAATGCATAGCCTCAGGGCTTGCCACGCTGTTATCATTTGAGATCATAATATGAGAACAGAGCTCCGATGGTTTCTACCGAGGTGTCAGATATAATCTCGCGTTCCGCGGTCCTAAATTCGCCGCTCAAAGATGATGAAGGAGAAATTAAGCCAGAATGTTAGGCTATTGTATTGATTTGTCTACAGGCCTTCCATCACAGACGTGGCATGGACAAAGAACGAGATTATCAGGATCTAGAAGTTTCCTGAGGATTTTCGTAGGGATCGAGCGACAGAGAAAATTGGTGGGGGGAGGCATTGCATGTGCCGAATTTTATGTATATAGCAAATTCAGGCATCAACGCAAACATACCCGTTCTTTTTAAATTACGGAAAAGTCATCCAAGAATGGAGTATTGAACCAGGAAAGGAAGGAATGTCATCAGCTGCCCGGCGAGCTTTGCGAAAATGAAACGATAATTCGATGAAGAAGCAATGCCAGCTTTTAAGAATCGCCATGATGATATGAACTGTTACGTCAGATAGACGAACGATCTGAATACCAGAATACACTGGTAGGGAGAGTCGAGTTTGAAGTTGTCGACCCAAAGATCTCAGATTATCTGACGTACTCCCAACTATGAAAGTTGGCAGAGATCGCTATGATAGTCCGTTATCTCCAATTAAAAAGATTCATTTTCGTCAATGCAGTAGAGCAGTTTTAAATCTGCTTTTCGCAAGTTTGTTCCTGTTTGTAATGGGTTTCAGATACGTGCTCCTTGTTAACCACTCAGGGGACCGGTATTAGCACGCACCACAGGTTAGAGTTGATGGTGAAAGCAATGCGGAAGGT
>JAEBUS010000145.1:51903-71708 GCA_023014475.1 Amanita pallidorosea | reverse complement strand
TGGTACTTGTACTACTTTTCGGGCTTTTTTGATTTCCTTTTTGGGCTCTTGTGGGACTTTTTTTGAACATTTATTGGGATGCAGACACTGATTCTATGCTTCCTCTGGGTCATATGGTCGGTAGACAATGACTAGTCTGTATATTAAGGATCTCAGATTGGTGTAGCACATATCGTACATGAAGGCACGTGAAGGGATTATGCAATGTGCAGCTTGGGCAGACTTTAGAGCCGGCTGGAGGTGAACTTGTCCGCGCTAAGCCCCCGCTTAGGACGGTACCGGTGAAACCTTGCCCCTCGTCCTTACTGCCAGATGGACCCTCAGTGTCCGAATCTAGATCATGCACTTCTGTCACTTCACGTAGCTCCAAGACGTCGTTGGCAGTAATTTGCAGCGCCGCAACGGTGACCGCGTTATCTTGAAGCTCAGTCCCATAATGAAATAACTGTTGACAAATTGTAGCAATGTTCCACTCGTCCTGGATCTGTGTCACTTGACTCAGCAACGCCGCTTCAATTATTAGAGGATCGCAGACCTTTATTTGATTTCCTTGACGGTCATGTCTTTAGATATCGTTATCCTCCGTCTTTCACCGTGTTGCTTCATTTGTCTCAGCCGACGCGACTGTCTGAAAGTCTTGCGTGATGCATCACGCGCCTTGTACCTCATGCCCGATTTCTCGTTGGGATCGAAAAACTGTATCACTATCTCTGTCGTTGTCCAGTCCGTTTTCCTATCCGCCGTCTCAGCAGACAAATATAGCATACGATAAGCGCCACATACTTTTTTAAGCGGCACTCGATACATGTAGGAACCTCCTGATCATAATGAGTCGATCCATCTTCTCGGATTGTCTTGGCAAGGGAGATCAATGGACCGCCCATGTAGCTATTTGGATGAAGTAAGCACCATCTGCGGCGCAAGTTCGGCTTGACCACGTACTAAGACTCGAGGATCTCCCAATCATGCCTGTGAATGATAAGCATGGTTGAGTCCAGATCAAGGGCAGAATTAGGATCAAAAAGCAGCATATCATGTTCGCAAAAGAAGATGCTGTTATCGATCATTTCAGGTCGTGGATTATCCATTGGGAAGTTTAGCCATTGCTTCCAGGACTTGACAAAGCCAGCCGAGATAACGGCACAAGGTCCACTTTGTATGCAGCTATCTCCGTCGAACGTGCTATCATATATGCCGAATAGTCGTGCCTAAAGGACTTCACACACGTGTCTTGACCATAATGATATAACACACCTTTTCTTCTTCTGCTCGTTTCTTAACTTCTCTTCTATCCTCTCGAGATGTACTGAGCTGAACGGTACATACAGCGCAAGGCTCTTCTCCTTCCGAAGGAGGGTCCCACCTAGGGAACAATCTTTGCAATAAAATAACACCCTATTACCCGCATGAGATATGAAGGTTCGCTTCTCCCTAAATTAACTTGCAATTACCTGCATTGAGATCTGACAACGATTCATTACATTTACGGATAACCCCGCATGTTCACATCGGACATGGTGCTGGAAATCTCCTGATTCAGGGTGAGGATCACCCTCAGATGCGACATGCATCCGTGGTTTGGTCGATCTCCAATCTGGACAATTGTGATCGTGGAGAATATGAGGCGGTATTTCACTCACCTCTTAGCCACTTTTTTGAAATCCAGTATCGTGTGCTGTCATCTCTAAGCGCAACAGCCCTGTCAAACTCAATGACATGTTGAGGATGCTCGAGCTGATATAATCGTTCTGCCAGAACACGCTGAGATGTACATATAGTCAGAATTTTGAGTACCCCATTGAAATGCTTCTCGACGCAGACCCTACAGACTTGATCGGTTTGAAATATGGGAATAATCGTGCATTGTGTCAGATTGACAATTTTTTTGTATGCCGACTAAAGAGAACGATAAAAGATATGTTCCATTGAATGTCGAAACCTACTTCGGTTATGCGCTTCATTTCGGTAGCCTTTTCTGGATCTAGACAGCCATGAATGCATTGAATTTCATCATTTCTTATCGAGACTTTGCCATTGGATGGTTCGTTATTGGCTGATAGTCCATCCTCTTGCTTTGCAGGCTGAGGATTGACCATTTGGCAAGCCAATCTGACGCAGTGATCCGATAGCCAATTGATCAATGCTTGTTGACCAATGATTACTGATTTCTGCTATCGCTTTGAAAACTAGGTGGCATATTCGAAATGAAAATGTACCTCGTCGTGTCTTGACAAATTCCAAGAATGATATATTGACTTCAAGTTAGTTCGCACTTGCTCAAAATGGCTCAAAAACGACTGTTTCCTAACAAGAGTTACCGTTGACGTTTGGTAACTTTGGCAATGATGCTACTTACTTTTGTGTAAACTCGTCGCAAGCTTGTATATGTGCGCGATTAAGAGACTCGACAGCATTTAATGCCCGTGGTGGAGGAGAGGGAATAGTCAACTCTGATTCCGTTTCTGATCTGGCAACGTGGCTTTGCAATGCTCGTCGGGCATAAATGAGCATATAGGCATCTTTTGACCGTATACTATCTTCATTAGCATATTCCATGGAACTATAAAAGCATTGTTACCTCGAATCATTCTGTTCTGTTGAAGTACCTCTGACGCTGGGTTGATACATGACAATAGGGCTATACTGAGTCATGCTTACTCCTCGGTGTCGCTATCTTTCTTCTTCTTGAGAAGAGTTCGGTCGCCAAGCGTCTTGATTTTAGTGACACACTCGTCATTAAATTGGTACCAACATTGTGACCTATCAGAACTTTCAGACAGAACGATGGAAGTTTCAAATGGGCGCACGTTTGATCATACACCTGTGCCTCATAATGGCCATGGTATGCACTAGGTCCCTTGTGCAAAAGAACGCCACGCAAGTCGTATACATGGTCCATTGCACCGTTCATAGATCCCTCGTCCTTGGCAAGGTAATCGCCCATGTTGATCATGGCCGGAAAAGAAATAACATTCTTTGATTTCCTCCTTTCCATAGTCGACACATCGTAGACGAAGCGCATAAGAGAGAAATGTAGAACTGGAGGCAAAGTCCGCAATTTGGTGTACCTCGTAGCATCCTGTAAAGTGTCACAGTATGAACAATAATATCTACAATTCATTGATGTGGTCAGACAAGGACAAGTTCACAAGGGAGAGAGAGGTAATTACTTGTTCTCGTCATCGAGTTTTTCTGACTGAAGCAGATGCGCGATTCCGTCGGCAAGTCTGACATTCCCCTACAATTGGTTATGCATATAGAATCAAATGAAAAAATATAAGATATTTACAGCCAGATTGATTTCGAGCTCCAGAAACCCGGCTTCGCGTTCAGATGGACGCTGACAAGAATCACATACAGTTATATGAACTTGCTTGCCTTGAAACTAGGAAGTCGAGTCTGGCTTGTATCAAGTTGATCAGATATTCATCGGCATACCTGGTCTGTCACCAATGACCTGAGAGATAATACTGGTTGTCTCTGGAATTCGGCATCCAAATGAGACATAAATAGCTTCGCAAATCTAACATCTTCTGTGAGCATTGATAAACCTTCCTTGAGACAGACCTACTCTTGTGCATCTTGTTGCTCAGCCGTTCGCAGTGCTAAGCTTTCCACAAGTTTGGTTGGGTTAAACACCTTCTGACGGCCTTCCTGCATGGCAGCAAAAGTCACCTGCAAGTGAAAGATAGGAGAATCCTGAAAAGGCCATCGGCGTCGAATGAATGCATGGGTGCACGTATACAAACAGTGAAAGTTGCTTCAGATCCCTCGGAAGGTTGCAACCCGTACACCCCAGCACGAAAAGCTAAGTCCCTGAACCAGACCTTGAACTCGAGTGAATGCGGCCAACTTGATATGCAATTATACGCACTTGAAGCGAGGCATTCGCATAGCATGTGGCACCCAGATTCTGCACATCATTAATTAGTGCGTGACTTGTACAGCCCGACGATAATACCTTGAGGCCGACTGGCTGATCTGATTCCCTACTTTGCTCAGTTGGATCCTCGCCCAAATCTAGTGTCTTCGCGAACAAAGCACAGGCCTTGACTAAGGACAATCAGAAGGGGGGTTGGAATAAGGGAACAATTTGACTTACGATCCTTTTCCCATTTATCTTGGCCTAGATAATTTAGACAGTTCGGGTTGGGCTTACAGGCTTTCTTGCTACATTGGGATATCTCATCGTCAGAGATGACAATAATATCATTTTCCAGCTTATCACCAGTGGGCCCCTGAATAAACCGGTTGGGACATAAAGAATATGAGTTTCGAGCCGTAAAACCACATGTTGCAATGATGTGTTCTGCAGTTATGCCTGAGACGTTCTTGACCTCAGTGCCGACCCAGCCCCAGGGGGAAGTTTTGCTGTCTGATGGAGCAGAGCGCTTGGTCTTCTCTGCTGGAGAAGCCTGCCTCCTGCGCTTTGGAGGCATGAGGCAGAGGACGAAGAGCGAGGCGAGACAAGGTTACCAGTTACTAAACAGTGAACGCATTACTGTGATCGCTAATCAATTGTATTTACATCCTTTATTCAATCAGGATGCAGTTCCTGCGCTCACGCCTGGCCGACTTAACACTCAGACTGAAGTCCCATGAAGCACGCATTCGCAGACGTCGCGCATTGACTTCCTGGTTGACGCGGAAAGCGACAATACTCAGGTCAGGACAGCAACAGGACCATCGACACATCCTCATCCTTTCTGAACAGAATCGTGATGTTCTGCGTGGGCTATACATGGATGATATCCCTACCTTCTCCTCGTCTGGGTCGAGGTACATACATAGACGAAAACGCGCTTCAGCCGGCCCAGGTATTTTGCTCCTGATTTGACAAGGAATACACTAAGTGGAGCATTTCTCCAGGTGAATACGTATTGGAACTGGGAAGAAGTGCATTATGCAGACAGATATTTGGAACAAGTAGGAAGACTACGCGACACCAACGCTACCAGCGAGCAGTGAGACCTTTGCTCTTTACTTCCATAAGTACGCTCATGATTCTTCGAGACGAGCACTGCTTTTCAAGACGGAATTCACAAAACTGGGTATATCTGCCTCTACGCAGAGATACTACTATTCCCTTGGGAATAATGTTGGTCAGGGCTTGCAACGCTCTTCTTTAGCTGATGTATCGCAGAGCTCAGAAGGCATCAATGCATACGCCATCCTTTCGTCGCCTCGCGCATCCGGCACAGAAGCAATGGTAATTTCTGCCTCCTGGTTCAGTAGATTGGACGAAGGACACAAGTCCTTGAACCTACGTGGAGTATCCACTGTCCTCGCGCTGGCTGCTTTTCTGAAGAGTGAGTTCCATCCTGCTCTTCTCTTCGAGATAAACAACTATAGGAAGAATACTCTGTGTGGGCGAAAGACATTGTTTTCGTTATTAGCGACGGATATCTAGAAGGCATGCATGCCTGGTTAAGTGCTTACCACGGTAACACGCAATCAAGTAGGCAACACAGTTTCTTGCTAACATGACTCACCTTTATGCCAAGATCTTCATGTACAACCTCTCGATTTGTCTTCTGGTGTTATCTGGACTGCACTTAACATTGACTATCCTGGGCATTCTTTCTCACATTTGGGGATGTTTTATGGTAAGACCGATCCTCTTTACCAATCTCAGACGCCTACGCTTCATCTAGAGGGTTGTAACGGACGTCTACCTAATCAGGACCTGCAAAATTCATTCCATAGAATTGCTCTTAGCAACGGAGTACCCGTCACCGTCTATGATCACGTCGATAACGTTGATCAGAACAAGTCGCCTGGGCCATTCAAATGGATTCCAGAGTCTGTGGAACTCGAGATGAACGAATATCGCCAACGAGCTCGGAACATCTTACGACATATAGGTTATCAGGCGCGGGGCCGTCCAAGCGGTGTACATGGATTATATCACCAGTACGTCGCCGAATCCGAATGAATTGAATTTTTTCTTCATTTAAAGCAGGTTTCGGATAGATGCCATAACGCTGTTCGCAAGTCCAGCAACGGGTCCTCATGGCTTTCACTCTATCGGTCGGTCAGTTGTATATATCTCATAGACAGGTATGGCATCTAAGTGTTCTACAGCGTCGTTGAGTCAACATTAAGAACAATGAACAATTTACTCGAGCGTCTCCATGCGTCGTTTTTCTTCTTTATCCTCACGGCACCAGATCGGTTCCTTAAGATAGGAAGTTACCTACCTAGCGTGCTGTTGGTCAGCGTCGCTATGATGTTCGGAGGTTTGAAGGCTTGGAATGATGCCTCGCTAACAACTCCTGAAACCAATGAAGACACGAAAAGTGAACAACCTGAGAGAAGGCGACCCGTCCTAAGTGTGCTTTTGCTCATGGGTTGCACTCACATTCTTGGTGCCTTACTGTTCTGGGTTTTGACTTGGAGTCCCAAGAATCTACGTGTGAGTTTTCAGATCCTCTTGCAAGCTACTATTGAACGTCACCCTTCTTTCAGGGGATCTCTGTTACTGCCTTTGTGGTTGTCTCCACTTGTATGGCATATGCTGCAAGGCAGTTTTCTGGCGAAATGGGCTGCAGTTCGCGTTCGCTAGCGCTCAAGTCATTCAACCTTTGCATGGCATCGACGGTAGTGTCAATAACTGCTGTGCTCAATTTTTCTCTTGCCTCGGCACTTGCTATAGCTCTTGGGATACCATTGTCCATTTCCTCCCCGTCAGAAACTACTATGTCTTTGACTAAACGGATATTCAAATATGTACCCTATACTGTTCTAGGGCTTGGATGGCTCTTGACACCTGCCGAGGTGGCACAAGCGATATGGTACTGGGACGTTCTATCGGTCTGGTTCGCCCCATTTGTATGCATCGTGTACATGCCATTAGTGCTACAAGCAGGACTCGTGTGCTTATTATGAATGTGCGCGCAGATACAATGTCGTCCATTAGCCTATATCCATGTCCATTGCTGGCTCTTCAGAACCAAAGAGATCCGTATCTCCCACGTCGTCGTCATTGATAGGACCTTCCTGGTCGGTGTCGTCTGCTTCACCTATTACCCCTTCCTTTTGCAACCTCTGCTTCTCCTTCAACTCATCGCGCTGCGCTATTTTCATCTCTAAGTCAGCCGTGAGTTTCTTCAGTGCATCCTCAAAGCGCCTCTGTAGGTGATGATGAGAAGGAACGACCAACATTCCGAATAAGAAGATTGTACCTTAATGAGCGGGTTGGCAGAGCTGGCGATTTCGTTGTTTTTCTTTGCTACTGCAGCCTCCAAGTCCCTGATTTCCTCGTTGAGAAGTTTTCTTGCCTGCACCAATTCGTCGTCTTCGTCTTCGTCTTCGTCGTCTTCACTTTCCTCATCCTCCTCATCCTCTTCATCGCCTCCATATCTGCCCATCTCATCTTCGTCAACTAATGCTTGGTCCAATTCCGCTGCCAATTCCTCATCAATATCACCATCACCTTCCTCTTCCTCGTCTTGTTGGTCTTCCTCCTCGCCTTCACCGCCATCAAAGCCCGGAGTAGCAGCGTCCCCAGCATCAGACAGTGCTGGAGTAAGACCGTCTTCCTTTTCCAAGAATTCGGAATCTGACAAGTCTGGATTGACATTGTCAAGTACCTCTATCACAAATCTGTCTATCATTACTGCTTGACGTTTGACATGGAAACGTACCAAACTTGATTTCGGTAGCGAGAGAATCTTCGTATAACAGCCTTTCCACCTCTTGCTCTACACTTTCGATTGTCTGCCAACAAGACAATGAACTTGACTTGCTGACAAACAGGTCATCTAACGTACCCGTCTGTTCACCCTTTTGCGGAACCTGCGCTTGCGAACATGGTGCAATGGAGGTGTTATACCATGAGGCCAGATGAAATCTTCAAAGTTGAAGTTTCTGTTCGCCGTGGGTTCCTCTCTTTCGATCTTGTCTTCAACAACTAGCATCTGATAAAACGACTCATAAGTCAGCATACCGAGAGGCGGAAGAATAGCACCACCTGGCATATATCCGCGACTTTGAACATCTGCTTGTTGTCCAGCGTCTTTTGTGATTCTACAATGCATGGAAGGTCGACCAGCTTGGCAGAGTAGAGGTTGTTGGCGATATGGAAAACTGCACGGCGAGAGTCTTGACAATGATTACATTAAAAGGCTTGTACATGAGATCAGAAGTGTGTGGCATACCTTTAAATTTGAACCACACATCATTAGCCACCTCCCGCGACGCAGCCATTTTCCGCAACTTGTCGAGATCGTCCCCTGGCGGCATTCTCAGAATGAACTGCTCCTCGAAGGCAAGGTCATCGTCCGAGGAGTCCAGCTCCCGGTCGTATTGCCCGAGAAAGGACATGCCGGGTGCTTGGGCAGCGGCTTTTTCGCCCAGCTTGAGTTTGAGCTTTGGTGGGATCTTGGTCTTTACATTTGTGGAACGTGTTGCGCGGTCAGCATCTGCGCTGCGAAGGCGGGATGTTGACGGCGCTGCGGCGGCATCTGTCGGGTGGGCGCTAGGGGCGGCGGTGGCAGCGGCGAGCTGGTGCTGCAACTCAACGTCGTCGACGACAATCACATCGTCCGAGTCCATTATGGCAAGTCACGTGAACATCTAATTCTCTTTAGCCTCCTCCTCTGCATCCTTCACCTCCGCCTTTTTCTCGCCGGCTCGGACAACTCGAATTTTCACGTCCCGGCCTACCACCGCAAGGTACGCAACCATACATCCGACAACCAATCCGAAAAACCCCATCGTACCCTATCGTACCGGATGTCTTCCGCGCTCTTTGCTGCTCGTTTTCGCCTCCGAAAGATCGCCGGCAGCGTGTCGCTCCATGTGAGCCTCTGAGGTGCAGCCCGCTTGATCGTCGTTCTGAGCGTCTGGAGAATAACAGCCGAGCGTGTGCAACAAGCGACGGGTACGAGTCCAGGAGAAGCTGCTTAATGACTGGTGCGGGATATGGTGGTTCCAGCAACAAAAGCACGTGTGCAGAAACTAGTGCATCGAGGCTCGTCGGCCTGGGGGTTTTTTAGTACAAGGCAGTGCGGGTGGATCAAACCACAAGACCTGTCACATCCCAAGAAGTATGTTGTATTCAGGAGGCGTGAATAAATATCCAAAATAACCTTTGCGTATTCAACGACCTTTTCCTTTTCAAATGCCTGTTGAAATGTATCGGTATTTGCGGCTTTCTCCTGTTCAGGCGAGATGGGATGGAATGGTTTCTTGGGTTCTTTCTCAACATCAGGAATGCTCCACAAACCAGATGCTTCGAGTCTAGCCCTGTACAAATCTCGAATTCTGCTCGGGATATAGTACCGCTGTGGCAGCGGGAACATGGAGCACCAAGCTTTGAACGTCATGCATTCCCAATTTAATGGCTGAGAGTAGAGCATATAATACTGTTGAATTTTTGTTCAGGCATCTGCATTCAACGGCGCCATTGCTACGCACGACTAAATCTCCCAGATGCGTAGCTGCGTGGGCAGACCAGGCTATCTTCTGAGACTTTTGTGAGTTGCTCATGTGGCGGTCAAAATCTGTATTGGCGAAAGCATCACCCTTCCTTCTTTCAAGGCCTGAGACGTATTTGACAATAGATGGAAGTAATGTGACTACATGATGATCGTGGACAAGGCAAGGCAGTTGACCTATGTCGGCCGTAAGATGTGCAAGAGTCTTGCTGTCCAAGAGCACGTACCACTGGGAGACACGTCAGAATTGGTGCATTCTGAAATGGAGAATTTTTCTGGAACCGCAAGCTGTAGAAAGATGATGGCAGCAAGGCATGAGGGGTCTATGGACGGGAGCCCCCAATTGCCGGGCAGAACATGCAGGACGATGGCCATTTCTGGTGATGTTTGGCTGGCCCTTTCACTGCAAACAATTTTCCATTGTTCTCGGCCCGGTTCGGCACAGCCACACTATATCTACGGCAAACTGATGTTTTCTCCCCGCTTGCGACCTTCCAGCTGACAGTCCGACGCATGTCTGCTACATTCCTCCGCGACCCCTTGAACAAATTTGTCTTTAGCACGGATAATTGCCTCGGATACAACTCTTACATTCCACTTTTCCTCACCTATTAGCATCCGCTGTGACCATGTTCCGTTGTCCGGACTTTCTGGAGGAGTTGGCATCATGGACATGGGCAAGCTCACAATTCTTCGGAATACTGGCACTTGAGGCTTTCTCGCCTCCGAAATGATACCTTGTGCTTCCAAAAACTCTGAAAGATACCCTTAACAATGACGCGTCAATCCATGGCAACTTACCGCGTGTCCTGTATCTGAAGACGAAAGAGATATAGGTCTTTGGTACTGTTGACAATGGATCGTCCTTCTCATATGGCTCAACGGTCCAGGTCGACAAGTGTTGCTGAAAGGCGGGCGTTTCTTCTCCAAATCTAGGAGTGTCCATCAGAACGATGTGAGGTTAGTCAAGACGCGCGACATTACCCTATGCAAAGGTCTCCTGTCTGTCGCTTTCCTATCACCATGGACGGCAGTACCTGAAACGCATTTGCCGGTTTGCTGGCCATCCGCGTGATTCTTTTTATCCGCAACGTGATCATGCCAATATCTTTTGCTCCTGCCTGCACAGTTGTTCCAACTGTGATAGGTGAGCACGCGTTGTCAATGTTCATCAAATGTGCACACCATCTTCATGAACTTTTTGGAATGTGAACGGCCGCTCCGTCGTTGGAGACGTTCTCACTCCTCCTCTACATGCGGTTCCTTCCCCAAACAAAAACCGACCCGGCACAGTAAAGCCATCAAGGGTAATGTATCCACATGTGTCCACATGTCCTCCATGGTCCTTCCAGTGCACTGAAAATGGCTAACGACAAATGAAGCAAACAGGTATCAAACCACAACAGGACTTACACAGCCCTCCTCTCCAATAATCCAACAGGATACACGATTCGCTTCATCATCCACTGCGACGAGATATTCCGGCAACTCCCTGCCTTCAACAACGACCAGGCAGAAAACTCGCGGTGTTTTAGCATATTTTACAAGGCGACGGATTGGCGAGCGCCGCGTACGACAGAATATGAACGTAGTGCCAGTACGAGTTGTTGAACCATGTAGGCGCTTGCCTTTTGAGGTTAACGCACGTGGCACCAAAATTTCTTATTCGCTTTTAATACATTAGTGGACGCAGAAGAGGAGGCGAATTCAACTGCCCTCATCATCTCTTCATTACCCAGTGTAAATGAACCTTCAATGAAAAATAAAGTCTATCACGTTGCTACGCGAATACATGGAGAAGGTACAGATCGGGCAGGAAGTGACGGCCGTCACCATATCTACAGCCAATCATGTAAATTGAGAGGCTGGATAGGGTAAAAGGCTAGATAAGAGGCTGACGCTGAGGATGTCGACGACATGGAAGTCACAGGGGGAGAGCAGGGCGGGGAGAGACGGGTGGGGAAAGGCGAACAGGTAGTGAGAACGAGACGGCAAGCACAGGGGGGAAAGGCAGGTAGGGACAACGAGACGGCAAACAGGAAAACAGGGAGGAGACTAGCACACAGTGAGACGGGCGGGGCAGGAAGATGGGCGGGGGAAACAGGTAGAAGAGAGCAAGTAGGAAGATATCGAGCGGATGGCGGGGCAAGCAGGCAGACGGGCAAGTAGGTAGACCAGGCTAGTGAGAGGGCAAGCAGCATGAGATTGGCGAGGGAGACGGTGGCGAGAGGAGGGTGGTGGTGAGAGAGGAGGGAGGTAGATAGTGGTGAGAGGGCAGCAGGAGGGTGACGGCGGTGAGAAAGAAGGCAGTGAAAGAGAGGTGAGGAGAGCGGTACGGAACATACGGCAACCGTTGAAAAGCCCGGTATTGTGCGATTTGCAATCTGATTTAGCAATGGAGGGATGCAGAGGATTATAGGATACAGTACCCAACATGGCAGTAGACAAGCACAATGATACCAGGGCCCGGGAAAGGACAGTTGGAGGTGAGTGCAACACGAGGGGCATGAGGAAACAAAGTCTATCACATTGCTACGCGAATACACAGGGATGGCACAGATTATAGCGGGAAATGGCAGGAACTGACCGCCGTCACCATATCTACAATAAATTGAGAGGCTGGAAAGGGAAAAACACACCCAGCATGATGTTGAGGATGACAACAACATGGAAGTCACAGGTGGGGAGACAGGTAGGGAGAGAGGGCGAAGAAAGCAGAGAGACGGGCGAGGTGGTCAGGAGATGGGCAGACGATGAGGGAGACGGGTGGGGAGAGGCAGGCAGGTAGGGAGAGGGAGACAGTGAGCAGGGAGACGGGTGAGGCAGGTAGGGAGAGGGAGACAGGCGCAAAGGGAGATGGGCGGGGAAAGCTGGGAGAAAAAAGCAAGCAAGAAGAGAGCAAGCGGATGGCGGGGCAAGCAAGCAGACGGTGAGTGGGTAGACAGGCGGGGTGAGCAGGGAGATTGCAGGCGTGGACGAACGAAACAGTATTATGGTAAAAGACCTCAGGATGCAGGGATTGCAAAAAGGGTCAAACCACAACAGGACTGACACAGCCATCCAATGATCCGACAAGATATACGATTCGCTACTATCTTCCGTTGAGTTGGAGGTAAGATGAAGGTCCCAATGCCATCCTCCTTTGAATTGTCGGAACCATAACAGCTCACGAGAGATAGTGCGACGATGGCCGCATTACGCAATTTCAATCTGATTCAGCAATGGTTGGTGGGAGAATATAATACCAAACATGGGAGTAGACAGGCACGGCGCAAGACAAATGGAGGCCGTGCGGTTGTACAGCCATGTGGGACACAATGATCCCATGGCCTAGGAAGGGATAGTTGGAGGTTGGATGAGCGCAAGATATGCATGAGGGGTCACCGGTCAAGAGAATCATTTAACATGGACTTGGGATGAAATAAAGTCTATAAAGTCTATTACATTGCGGAGAGATACAGGTTATAGCGGGAAATGGCAAACTGACCACCGTCACCATATCTACAGCCAATCATGTAAAATGAGTGGCTTAAGAGGCTGATGCTGAGGATGGCGACGACATGGAAGTCACAGGTGGGGAGACAGGTGAGAGCAGGGCGGGGAAAGCAGAGAGACGGGCGCGGTGATCAGACACAGGGAGACGGGTAGGGCGAGAGGCAGGGAAGTAGGGAGACGGTGCAGGCGGTAGGGAGAGGGAGACGGCGAGCAGGGTAATGGGTGGGCGAGAGACAGGCAGGTAGTGAGAGGGAGACGGCGAGCAGGGAGAGGAGGCAGGGTGGGCAAGGTGACAGGTAGACGGGTGCACAGGGAGATGGGTGAGGGAGGGAGAGGGAGACGCGAGGATGGGGATGGGTAGGGAGCAGGGAGACGGGCGGGGAGCAGGGAGACGGGCGGGGGAGCAGGGAGACGGGCAGGGGAGGGAGATGGACGGGGCAAGCAGGGAGAAGATAGCAAGCAGGTAGACATAGGGAGACGGCGAGCAGCGGGACGAGCAGGGAGAGCGAGACGGTAGCGAGGCAGGAGAGGAGAGCAGTGAGGGCAGCGAGAGAGGAGGGAAGCAGGATGTTGGCAGTGAGGGAAAGGAGAGGTTGGTAGACAGTAGTGGTGAGAGGGCAGTAGGAGGGTGGCGAGAGAGAGGCGGCGAGGGAGACGGCGAGAGAGGAGAGCAGCGAGGTAGATGACAGCGAGAGAGGAGAGCAGCGAGGTAGATGACAGCGAAAGAAAGGACAGCGGGAGGGTGGTTAGACGGCGGTGAGAGAGGATAGCAGGAAGGCATGGCGGGAGGAGGGTGACGACGGCGAGGGCAGCAAAGGACGGCAAGAGAGGAGACGGCGAGGTGGCGATGGAGACCAGTGTACCGGCCTTCCAACCACTCTTTCACTGCTCTCGCGGATATCGGACAAGGGAGATCAGTGAACCGGCCTTTCCAACTGCTCTCGCGATATCGGACAAGGGAGATCAGTGAGAGAGCAGGTATATCGGCCTTTTCAACCAACTCCAACTCCCTCACTGTTCTCGCGGAGCTAACAGTGGAGGCGTCGCGCGCGCAGGACTAGCTTGAGTGCCCAGTGCCCGACTACGTGAAGTACGAGCTGAGCCGCTCACACTCCGATCCGAGAAAAAAAAAAAACAATCCACATCCGCAGCTTCCAAATGTGGACGTCCCCATTCGTAAATTCCAACCATTCGTCCCAGCTCTCGTACCTATAAGAATGTCGCCTCACCCCAAGCACCAGCTAGCTTTCATGTCATCCTCTGCTAATCACCGATGGTCCTTTCCGTCCTTTATATCCCTCAGCCCAGTTTCGTCCTTGATGTGCTGGTCTGCCCTGTTTATAAATCACTCGCAACTGAAGAGGCTACGCTGCGTAAGTATACCAACTACCCATCCGCGATTATGCTAGGATTTTTATTTAGCTTTAGGGCCTATAAACTCCGTCTCCAACCAAGTGTGGAGGGTCACCACTGTCCTGCTTGCGTTCGTGGTTCAACGTCTTGGTCGACCACGTTTGCTAAAATACCACACAGGATGCTCACCGCCGCACTGTTCAAGCCATCTGCGCAAGACAATCTCTTGTTCTGTCCTCATATCACTTTCCATGGTACAGGCAGTAATGGGCATGGTCTGCTCAACGATCCTCGTTGCCTTTTCTTTGGGTCATCGCGCGGTTCGTTTCTGACATTATGCTTTCTGATTCTATAACTAACACACCGGCACCAAGCATGATCATCTCTCCACTGATGTGACTACATTGCATTATCTCTGTTGGACAGCTTGGGATTTATTTCTTTCCCGGCTGTATGTACGGCATGGTGCGGTGGTTTCCCCCCAATTAATTGCAGATATCTAATGCAGACTTCTAGGAGCACCATCACGTTCATTGTTGCTTTGATCGCCGATACTATACACCCTACCCCCACAGGGAACAGTACGGCTGCAAAGGTTGCACTCTTGTTGGCGATCTGCTTTGCTGCACTGCGCTTCGGCTTTTTCGTGCTCCATGTTCGACGAGTGTCTAATGTTCTTGGCCGTATCATGGCCAAGGCGTAAACGAAGAACATGTTCAGAATCAAATCGGTCTTAACCAATTGATGGTGTTGGCACCATGATCAGCCGTTGTAAGGAAGATTTTCAGTAGAAGTGTAGATCTTCGTCATCATCAGAGGGGGAAAGGCGTGCATTTATTGAACTCATTTGTCTATATTTAAATTTTAGTTTTGAATTTGCGATGATATACGACACAGCCATGGCATGAGTCAACACGCTTCACAAGGCAACGGATTGGCGAGCGCCGCATATGATGATATGATACTATAATAATAATAGCTATGCCGTATTCTGCTCAGGCGTTTAGGCCAGGTGTCCCTGAGGCCTGAGGAAATGCAGGTTCCGCTGTTTTGTGTAAGCTTCCGCTCGCTCACCTCCCCCTGCCCTCCCCGCTTTCCACTTGCGTATCTCCCACCACACTCACCGCCACTTCCTGATGTCTTATACTGCCCTTCCCCCGTTCCGCTTCCCTCTCATTTCGCTTTTTGCTTTAATTTGCTCTGTAATACATTTGTATCAGTATGGGGCATAGGCTCAAGGATGTGAGCCAAAAAAACTGGGCTTACCCTGGCATTTAACTGTCCCGCGCAGTTTCCACTCCTTCCTCAAATGAACAGCTTTTGAGCCATTATAATGTGCGCTGGTATGGGTTGGTACTGATCGATCCAGTTGCACAGTTTTTTTGTCACCTCCAACATGCATATATTATCTTCCACTGAGTTAGAGGTGCAAATGCGGTGAAATGCTGAAAGTGACAGCGAATAGTGTGTAGACGAAGATGCATGAGCGTAACATGAGCCGGGCTGAAAAACCATATTGAACTTGGGAGAAATAAAGTCTATCACATTGCTACGCGAATACATGGGGAGGTACAGATTATAGCGGGAACTAACCACCGTCACCATATCTACAGCCAACCATGTAAATTGCAAGGCTGGAGAGGGTAAAACACACCCAGCATAAGAGGCTGATGCTGAGGATGGCGATGACAAGGAAGTCGCAGGGAGAGCAGTGAGGCAGGTAGGAAGAGCAGGGCGGGGTGAGCAGAGAGACGGGGTGATCAGGTAGAAGGGCAGACAGGGAGGTGGGCAGACGAGCAGGGCAACGGGTGGGGCGAGAGGCTGGCAGGTAGAGAGAGACGACGAGCAGGGAGGAGACCAGCGCACAGTGAGACAGGAGATGGATGAGCAGGATGGGCAAGGCGACCAGGTAGACGGGCGCGCAGGGGAGGGAGACAGCGAGCATGGAGGAGCAGGAGACGGGTGGAGGAGGGAGATGGCGAAGGAGAGAGAGCAGGCAGATGGTGGGGAAGGCAGGCAGACAAGCGAACAGGGAAGCGAGGAGAGCAGTACACGTCTAAACGGCGTTAGCGCGCGGAAGCCTGGCTGATATCATTTGAAAATGACCTAAAAACCAGTTAAACTCCCCGCAACAGCCATTGACCCTCCGAATCACCCAACAATTTATACATGTTTGCTGCCAGCATGCTGACGTGGAAATCAGGAACCAACATAAAGCCATTGAAATTCGTGGTAAACACCTCGTAATAGCGCTATCCTTGTATAGACAAGCTGACCTGTCCCAAAGCCTCTGTGACCCTGCTTAGCATTCATATCAAAACTCAATCACCATGGTTTCCCTGCAGGGACCGTTTAGCATATATATACTGCTCTGGTATGGATATTTTAGCGCTGGCGCCGAAGCAATTTTTATTTGGCTTGTGGAGCCGACTGAGACAATGTTATGGAGACGTTTCTCGAGCATGTAAGGAGGCAGCGCAGATGGCTCATGTAACGAAATCAACTGTCATTGATTGAGGACCTCCTGCATGGATTACATATTCCATGCAGGAGTACAAATTTCACAATTCATTCATGCAACTGACATGGCATTTTGAAATCACGACATTAAATTTGAGAGTATACTATGAGTCAGAGAGACAGCACGACAGACGACATTGCCAGAACAAAGGGTATATGGCAAAATGAGCATTGTAAATGTAATTAGTAGCTGCAGCATTAGTTAGGCATGAAATGAGCGCCGTGCTCAACAATCTTCTGCCATTCAGGCCCTGCCAACTGCGATGGCTTTGGGTATGGTCCAGGGTACTTTTTCAAGTCTGTCTGAAGCGCAGCAGTAAAAAACCTATCACTCATTACTAGAACGTATTTAGGCGATCAATCAATGGGATACTCACTCCTTGACCAACCGCAGGTTATTGGTTTCATGTTCTGCTTCGCGAAGCCGTTCTAAATTATCATCCATCAGCAATCCCAGTTTTTGATGGGAGTGCACTGCTTTTTTGATGAGTTGATCCGAGTGCTCTAGAGAACGACTGGTTCTCCCCAGAGCTCCTGGATGCTACCCACCTCAGTATTCTCCTCCTGATCTCTCAGGAGCACCGCAATATTACAATAAATACTCCAGGGTTGCATTATTAATTTTGGAGCTGGCAACAGTACTTGAAGCGACTGAGAGCCGACAAGAGCTGGAGCCTTGGACAATTGCTTGACGAGTTTCAGCATTTTCGCAAGCGAAAAAGGTCTATTATAGTTTACTATGTCTAAGACAAGAATATGGTATGTTTTGTACGTAGATATGAAGAGTGATATCTAGTGGGATTATATTGGGAATGGGACCGGGACCGCTGCGCCGCCGAGCTGGGTCTAACAGGACAGTAGAAGGGGTCGCTGGTGTTGGTACTGTAACTGATTGTTGTTGCATTCCAAATGCAGGAGATAGCGGCAATTGAGGTGCGGGTGTAGGTGGTCACATCTGAGTGCAAACGGGAGCTGTTGTGGAATACGTTGACAAACTTGCATTGGTTGCTGCTGGTGTTGGACTTTGGTGGGACTCGTGGGCGTCATCATCGCTGTAGCTGCAGAAGTAGCACCAGGGGTAGCAGGCAACACTGATGAAGCCGACAACGGCGCTGATACCGACGATGCCTGACCATTTCCGGTGCTTTCACCAACCAACAGTGGACGGTGAGGTAGGTAACAAGAGAGCGTCAATTCCGCATTGAACGACGGATCGTCTTCCTCCGCTCTGCCCTCTCTTCTTTTCTCCGCCTCTCTTTCCTCTTCATCTCGAGGAGGCTTTCGTCGAGAGTGCTTATTGTCAGAATCTACGTCCGACTCGAATGCCTTGGCATATATTCGGCGAGCATCGAGGGTAGGGATCTTGAGATTCGGTAAGCGAGTAGCAAAAAGCTTGGGATCAGCATCGCTGGGCGCTTGAGATGCGCGAATGGGTGCCGGAAGGCATTGCATGAGTATTTATCGGAGTTGGCGTTGTCTTCGAAGAACGGACCATTGGGTAAGTCAACTGCCTGCGTTGATCTATCTTTTGCTGATCATCTGATTCGATATTGGCGTTAGATGATGCCTGACATTTGTCGTCTGCTGATTCGAGAGTGTGTTGTCATATTTGGAAGCCTTGGCAGCAGGACCACGATGCGCGACTGCACATCTGGGCCTTGCAACGATCTTCTCTAGGTCGTGAATAACAGAGTTCAGGATTGTGGTGTTCCGGATCAGCACTGCCCCGAGAATAAAAGTTTTGAAAGCTTGAATTTGCGCCTGAGCAGGCTGAAGAGTTGTGCGGTAGATGATTGAGCGGAGGCAGGCTGGATGAGGCCATTGGCGGCGGTTGTTGCGGGGGTCTGCCGAAAAGAGAGAGTGAGGAAAAGCATGCGACAAAAGCGCACGGGACATACTCTAGCTTATGGCGGAAATTTATTTGAGCAGCTGGTTGAGCCCATTTTGGTGATTTCTGCTCATGGGGGTTTTTCTTGAGAAAACTGGCGCGCTGTGCGCACGAATATGACCTGTTGGCATCCAGAAGCTGCTGCTGCCTGGGCTGATTTGTTGTGCCGCACAGTTGAAGGAACACAACTGCCGGAGATCATTGAGTGGGCTGCGAGCCGCCAAAGCGAGAGAGTCGTTTTAAGCAGACCTCATGGATATCCTTGCCAAAAGTGGCAATTCTCTCTTTGGCTCTCTTTGGCTCTCTCTTTTAAAACTCTCTTAGGCTCTCTTCGGCCTAATTTCTATCGGCGCAGTCGCGCAAGTAGAACAAATAAAATGCATTGCATTGGAATGAATGCACTACTGGGAGAGCATAGATAACTCTTTATTAAAAATATTATTTAACCAAAATTCATTACGCAGGCGAGGGCGTTTGTTTTGTTAAGCCGCGGGTCAGCTTTCACGCGCCGAAACGCGGAAACCAGCGATACCAAACCCGAGTTTGGTGCAAAAGGAATTACATCCGCCAATAGCTATTGTCAGCCCGAAAAGCCCCGTCCGCAAGGCGTAAAAGCAATGTGGGCAGATTCAGGGAATTTTCCAGTGGTTTGCGTCGCTTGGGTTGAATTGGGGTATAACATCGAATCGTCGCAGTATGCAATAAAAGGATTTCTGGCTGAAGCAGTAATGGGGTATCCATTGATGGCGCAATTCGCATGAGGCCTTGCAGGCTGACACAATAATAATCGCTAAATCCGAACTCAAGGCTGAGGATCTGTGAGGGTGACGATAAACTTGCCTTTAAGGCCATCCCTGGGCCATTTGAGGAACTGGGATCAATGCTGATTACGACTGATCATGGTGCCCCAGTGGTACGCAGCTGGGTGATGCAGAGGCTGGTGCAGATGCATTTATGTTTGTGGAGGCAGTGGACTCGTGTGGATGTGGCATGCTTTTCCTTGTATTTGCATCGTTGTCCCAAAATCAATCGCATCGAAAGGGTAGGCAAAGCCATTTGAGGATAGCTGCCGGCAGCCACCAACCGAGTGGAGGAGGTGACAGATGCAA
>JAEBUS010000145.1:12072-50340 GCA_023014475.1 Amanita pallidorosea | reverse complement strand
CAATCCAAAGCTGTACAAATGCGCAGTAATGATGAGTGTGAAACGGTCCACTGAGACACGGAGACGAAACGAAAAGAGAACTGTAACATTACCCCCTTTGTATGCGAGAAGTCGCCGACTTCTACCATGAGTTGGTCCAGCCGTGGTCTTGTCTGGACTCCAGCCAACTGATAATGTTGCCAACGTCTTTGTCAGCGGTTTCTACTCGCCATTGCAGACTCTGAATTGCCTGCTGTAGTTGTTTTGCCTGGGCGAGCATTGCGTCTCGTTCCTTGTAGGTGAGGGTGTGCAGGTCAGTGGTAAGAGTGAGGGCAGTGATGAAGTCGAGTGGTTCGGAAAATAGGTTGAAATAGGTGACCAGGGTAGCAAGATTGTTGCTGACATTGTCGAGCATGGCATTGCGAGGGCGAGTGACAATAGGCGGAGCAGGTATGATGGGGACAGTGATGGTGTCAGCCAATTCCGCTGGGTGTTCATGTAGTTCGGGGAGGTCGGCGAACTCGAAGTCGTTGATGGTGATGGTGGTGTTGACAAAGACCTCAAGGGGGAGGTCTTGGGTGGTGGTGAGGAAGGGTGAGAGGACGGCGGCGGGTTCAACGTAACAATGGCCACATGCTGTGACCAAGAGGGCAAAGGCGAAGGCATTGCGGTAGGCGACAGTGGTGAAGAAGGCGGGCATGATATAACGAATAGGTTGAGAATCATTGTGTTCCAAAGCGTCCTTTAAGTTTAATTGGAACGTTCGGTCATCATAATTGACAGTCGCAGAGCTCTTCTTTTCCGAAAAATTGGTAGATGACATGGGCGGCTCTGATTTGGAACAATATCGTTCGTTCATCAGATCTTCTGATTCGTCTAGTCTGTCCTGTCGTTGAATGGAGACCTCGTTCCCATGTTCGAGATTATAGTCCGGGGAATTGCGGGATGAGGTATCTGATCGGTGTAACTGGAGGGTAGTGTCCGTTTGCACGTCAAACGCATCTAGGAAAATCTAGACTTTCCAGTGCGATTGTTGAAGTTGCAATTGCGTTTGGTGACGTATGTCGGTCATTGGAACCTAGATAACATTTCAATTTCTTTGCCAGCGCGCTTTCAGACTCTGAATGAAAAAGCTACGGTAACAGGATCCTCTATCGAGAAGGCTTGCTTCGCGTATACACATTATATTTGTGGTTTTAAGGTGCTGTTAGGCGATGAAGGTATGGTGATCTGGCGTCTGGGTAGTGGGTAATTTCTGGATCAAATGTTAGGATCCATATATTTTGGAAGAGAGTGAAGACGGGGCATTTGAAGGGAATTCCACATGTCCCTGTGGTGTGCTAATGTGCGGCAGTTAGTCCTTGAAACTGTCTATGTTGCGATCCGTCGTAGCTGCCTGAGTTTCGGATACATTTTATCAATCGGGTAATCCTAGTGGGGAGGTTGAAGGCGAGTCCAATAGGGAATGTAATGATTCATCCTTGAATTTTTCATAGAGTTTTGGGGAGTACGTCCTCGATAAAACAATACTTCTTTGTATATCGTGTTTTGAATTAAGAAACCGGTAGTATGGTACGAGACAAATTGTTTCACAGTTGTCTTCTCTGTTTATATGGCTTGCAGAATATCCGCAGCGTTGCCTAAATTGCGTTCAGAGTTCCCAGGAATTGTCATCGGTCCGTTAGTTTTTTTCATTACCAAATACTGATATCCTGCTCCACGCTTCGGGTGCAAGACACCAACTTCAACTTCAAATTCTTCTTGTCCATGTTATTGAGAATCAAGGAGGTGGGGGCCGTTAATTTGGTCCATGTTTCAGTCTCCCTATATGGTCATAAGAAGGACGGGAAAGACTGATGAATGCGCCATTGTTTCGAAGTTTGACTTATACGTCATGTCCCAAAACTTGCTCAATGGGGAGGGTCCTTCTCGTTTTGGCGCTAGCGTTTCTGACTCGGTATGAAATTAAGTTCTGTTGTCGAGCCAAAATCTTGTCTCCTATTTCGAATTTGATTGACTTGCTTTAATTGTCTAGCCACCATTTGTCTAGCTAATTCATGCGCAGCAGGCCCTCTTCCCTAGCCTTCTAGTAAACGTACCGTTCTTCTGCTGCTGTGTCGTCATTTCTGCCGCGCAGTAGGTATTAGGCACAGGTTTGTTCATACATAAGTTGGAAAGGCGATGCTTTAACTGAATAATGATGGCGGTTATTTATGGGCAATATTCGGCGTATTGTAATAGTGTTTCAAGTGTGTGTCATTTGCACAGAATATTCAAAAGATTAGACTTCTAATTCTTGATTAACTCGTTTCCGTTTTCTCCATCGGTTTGCGGATGGTAGGCGGTGCTCATTCTGTGATCGATTCCTAGGTGTCCTTTCGGATCTCCTGGAGACTTTGGCTTGAGAATTTGGTCCTCGATCAGAAATAAGTACATTGGGTAGACCAAAGCGTTTGAATATTTCGGAGATATAAAGGGTCTGCCGTTGCCTGTATGCATCTATGGTTTCTTGCAAGGAGTAAGAATACCCCCTCGTAAGACCATGGGTCCACCGGTGACCAAATCGAGTCAAACCCACATCAAAATAGGGAGAATCAGTGATGAAATCCCGGGTAACTTGTTGAAACGCCGATGTTGCCTAGATCCAATTGGGTAGGAGGACCGGGTGTGGGGTGCGTGTTCAACTTTCACTTTGCTGACATGTAGCGCAGCCTGTAATCCAACTCTTTGACGTTTTATACATTCCTGGCCACCAGTAATCTTGTTTGTAACAGTTCTAACATTTTCAAGCATCCAGGGTGTCCGGACGTAGGTGATTCATGAACTGTTTTAAAATACTCGTGTGAAGTGTTCCGAGGTCAGCGAATACGCCTGTCAATGTATCGAATGATGCCATCGACAAACGCCCAATCCTGGCAGTTTGATTTAATAGGCCGGAGCGCGTTGCGTTTCTATGACTTCGATGATGCGTTTTTCCAAAGCTGTCAAGTGACGTAGCATCTCGGATTTTCTTTCGTGGTCTGTAGCAATAAGGCGAATTAAACTTGTTATAGGTAACATGATAACATCGTCCAGTATATCGTCATCTTTCATATGATCAGGATGGTGGATAATGCATCTGCTTCACACATTTTTGTTCCTGGTACCTCTATCTTCAGGTCAAATTCCGATAGCATCATAGACCAATGAGCTTGTCGAGTGTTTAACCATTGCGGGATTCTATAGATGAAGGTTTTTGTGATCGCAATGGACTATAATTGGATGCGGAGATCCATGCAGCAAATGTCCCATGCTTGTAAACCTTTAATAATAGCCAGTAATTCCGTCATAGATTTGGTAATTCTGTTCTGTTGTGTTAAGGCGCTGTGAATATAAAGCCACCAAGGATGGGAGGGTCCGGAGTGTCGGGCTTGTTTCAAGACTGCTCCAGTGGCTTATTGGAGGCGTCCGTTGTAGGATGAATGGCCTTGTGGGTCTGGCATTCGTAGGACTGCATAGACGAAATTTCGTTTAATTCAGTTGAAAGCCGGTCTGACATCAAGCGTCCAACTGAAGGTAAACCCTTCTTAGTTAAGTCTGTCAACGGTTTTGCTTATAGCAGCAAAGTTGCCGATGAATCGTCTATAGAAATGTCCAAATCCAAGGAAAGATCTAACTTGTTTGACCATGTTGGGGTTGGCCAGTCTCTTGATACCGGCGAGTTTTACAGGGTCCCATTTGAATATGACGGGCGTAATGAACCATACCCAGGATTCGACTTCTTGAACGCAAAATTTCACTTTCTAACTCAAAAAATAGTCTTTCTCCTCTGTAAGCGCTCTAAGACTCTTTCAGTTGTTTTCTGTATTTTGTCTTTAGTTTTCCCGCAGATCAGAATGTCCTCCAGTAGATAAGAGCCATCTTCGTTAATCATGTCCTGGAAGTATTCGTTCATCATGGTCTGAAACGTTGGAGGGTTGAATTGCAAAGGCCGAAGAACATTACTGTTGGTTCATACAACCCCGTTTGTATAAAGGCCGCTTTCCATTCGTCGCCTTCTTTAATTTGGACATTGTTGTATCCCAGCGCAAATCAAGTTTAGTGAAATAGTTCGCGCCTTCTAATTTCGTCATTAGTCTGAGACTACGGGTAATGGATAGGCGTTTTTGATCGTCCCATTCATTAAGGTAAAGATAATCTTGGCAGGGTCTAAGAGCGCCGCTTTCTTTTTTTGAAAACAAGAAAAATGGTGATGCCTGTGGTGATTTGGACGGTCGGATGTATCCTTGTCTAACTGCTCTTATATCCATTGTCGAGCGTTGATTGTTCTTTCTAGTGATAATGGGTAATCTTGCTAACTATTGGTGTAAATCCAGTTTTGAGTTCAATCGCATGGTCCCATGGACGTGATGATGGGAAACGCTCCATCCTTTTTTCTCGAAGTAGAATTGCCAGGGAAGGTACTCAGTGGTAAGACAGTGGCGTTTCATCTCGTTTGCTTGGTGTTCAAATGCTTGTGACGCCGATGTTTTTACTCTATCCAATATTCGTCTTCTCCCCATGTTTGAGTTATCTAGCGCCATGCGCCAAATAGGTTTTTCATTTTTGAATCATCGTTATTTGGAGGGTTTTCTTTCGCCATCAATAGTCGGGTTATGCTTTTCCAACCATGGTATTCCGAAGATGATTTCTTGATCCCCTAAAATTGTGATCCATAGCAATTTCATATGGTTTTCCGTTGATAGAATAGGTAAGATGAGTTCGATGCGTGATCATGCCATTTTGATTAATGTTCCGTCAGCGTTTTTGACTTTAATTGGTTGCTTTAGTTTTCTTTTTGCCAATCTTTTGATATGCGTTTGTCAATGAAGTTTCCTTCTGCTCCACAATCAATAAGGGCAGATATTTCAGCGTTTATTGTTTGTTTGCACATTGTGAAATCCGTTTATTTTATTGGATTGTACGATTACAGAGTCGAGGCTAACTGTTCAACTTATGGAGGCGTCACCGCTTTCTGGCGTTCCTTCTTAAAAACCCTCTGTTTCAAGTTCTGGGGGGTATTCTCGCGTTCCTCATCTGGGAGTGCTTTCAATAGTGCCCTGATATGTGGGCGGTTGATTCTTCTGAGGTCGTTTCCTCAATAGTTCTATGGTGCGATGCTGCGGAGGAGTGATTGTTGGGCGCTTTGGGCGTTTCCTTGTCTTGGGCAATCCCTGGATATGTGTCCCTGAGTTCCACACCGGAAACACTTGCCGGTTTTCCAATATTCCTCCTTTTGGGCATCTGAAGGCATCCAGTAGTTATGGCATTGACTCCTTTGATTCCTGATGCTGAGTTCCTAGAGTTTCGGTTAAATTTGAAAACGTCCTCCCGTATTTCCTGATCCAGAGGATCGGTTTCACAGTTCAGGGTCTCCCAAGCATTGTGTAATCGCTCTGCAGCATCATAGGCTGTTTCCATGTTGATAACGGCAGGGTTTTCGATGCTTTTTGCTGCAACTGATGCTGGGAGTCCTTTACAAAATTAGATTTGCTGCGCCATGAACCTTGTGATTCCGGTTTGACTGAATGAGCAATCGAACTTCTGGATATAGGTGGGGATATCAATATCTCCGCCCACTTTAACTTTATCTAGATCATTCAGGTCCTAGCTGCGGTGTCAATTTGCCCCATCGGCTAGAATCGCTTCTTGAAACTGCTGTAGCTATCCCAAGAGAGCGTCGTTCCTTCTCCTTTTTCTTCTTTGTCTGTAGTCGCTTCATCCAATTCTTCTTGGATATTGGTTTCCAATCGTCTAATTCTTCTCCTAAATGTAGGAAGACATATTGATCTTCTTTTTAGCAGTGGTAAATCGTTCCTCATCTAGATCGAAGGTGTCATCGAATGCATAGATGAAATGTTTCACTTTGGATCGCTGTCCTTGAATTTCTCAATGAGATTCCCTTTATCCCTTTCAGAGATGTTTCCTTTCGTCTGCCATATCCTTTTTTGTTTTCAGTTTCAGGTTCCTGTTTCGGTTCTGTTGCTTTTTCGAGCTTTCTCCTTGTTCGGTTGTTGTCAAATCTAGATCCAGTTCGATCTGCTGTGTTCTTGTATTCGTTCCACTTGGCAAGGGTAGATCCTCAAGTGCGGAGAAGACTCCGTCGGTTAGATCCTCAGTGCTCGAAATTCGTTGCCACCAAGTGAGTTCTGGTTCTTTATTTGGTGGGAAGAATAATCAGCTATCTGAATTGTTTTCTTCGTTATGCCAATTAATCCAAGTTTCTGCTGTAATCTTCGTCAGGGTTCCCTTCTCTGTATCTCCTTTGAAAAAACTTTCTGGGACTCGCTGGTTCTTTTTCTTAGTGGTTGAAACATAGTACCACCCCTGTTTGTTGTGGAAGGATAGACTTCCCTTCTTCCAAGGTAGTACTTTTGCCTATAACGAACGGAGTCGTTTGGCGGTCTGATCTGGGAGGTTTGGGTCTCAATGGTGTCTGGCTAGTGACGAAGCACTGAGCGGTTCCTGAGTTCCAACTTGTGTTACGGATGATGCCCTCGTCGTAGTTCGTCTTTTAAGTCAACAGCGACAAGCAGAGTCTCGGTCCGCTCCCAGTCACTGGACAAAGAGTCTAGACGCTAAGTCGAACGATGACAAAGGTCTTGAGAACGATGAAGAAGAAGAGCGTTGAGTTCGAGCGAGGTTGAGAGCAAAACTCGTCTAAGTTGGAACTGAGGTTACTCTAAGATACATGGGGTTTATATACGTTTGGAGAACAAAGGAAACCATAAAGGGAACAAAGCTGTAGCTATCTATGAAAGGAAATATGAAAATAACTACGAAAAGGAGATAATGTCCATGCTGTACATTGCGCAGTAATGATGATGATGAAACGGTACACTTGAACACGGAGACGAAACGAAAAGAGAACTGTAACACATTGGAGGCTTTGCCCATGGTGATCTGAGTGATGGTGGCTCTCTGAGAGGTGGATGAAACTTGGAAGGACGACCTCAAGGGGAATAGCCATTGTTGGCTAGGGAGAGGATGTTTTCTTTCTGAGCAGAAGAGTGGATGCATTGGAGAATTGTAATTTAGCCTTGATTAAATAGCTCAATTGATTCCCATGAAAGATAGGTTCCCATAGTAACCATATATTAAGGGTGGCTATTATATAAGAGATGGAGCATCAGATTCTGATATTTCTGATCCCCATCCACAAAACTGAGTCAATGAGTCCCTGACTTAAATCAAATATCTCCATGGTTTCTGATTTGCATTACATGATGTTTGGTTCCTCACATAGCCCTGATTATGAATTTAAATTTATACACTGACAATTTGTTTATATTTGTTTTGGTTTCAAAGTTATGCTTCAAACACTCAACATGTGGCAAACATTGACTCAGTTTTGTGAGTCACTGTATAATGAAAAATATACATTATTTTTCTCATTGCAATAATGTGTGAAATGTAAAGAAAATGAGTCATCATGGATTCTTGATTCAGGAGCATCATTGCATTTTACACACAATCAAAATGACTTTCTTGTATTATCGACAATTGATTGATAAAAGGTTTGTACAAACTGCTGCTAAAGGAAAAACTTTACAGATACTAGGTGTAGGAGCCATTATAATCAAAATTACTGTTAATGGAAAGGCAGATATAAAATTGATCAGGCCAGTCTTTTAAATTCCCAACATGGATATGAGATTACTCTCTATGGGAACTTTCCTAAATCAAGGGTATTCCCTTTCGGAAATAAAGATCATATTGATTCATTAAAGAATCCTCAATTATGAGATTCTCACCACATGAAAAAGGACAAACCATATATTGTTAGATTCCAAAATTCATAATGAATCAATAAATGTGGTAACATGAAAACCTGATTTCATATATGGCATAAATGATTGGACACATCCACAGGATGAAGTTATCTGAAAAGGAAAAACTTATTTAGATGGTTTCCAAATATTCCAGTTCCAAAAAGAAAACAAATCTGTTCAGGATGTGCTAAAGGAAAAATGCGTAGTAAATCATTTCCAGAATCACAAAGTAGCGATCATCTCCTTTTGATTTAATACATTCAGATCTTAAAGAAATATCAATGATATCATATCACAAATACGAATACTTTGTGATGTTCATTGATGACTTTCTGGACATTTCATGGATTGGTTTATAAAAAAGAAATCTGATACAGATTCCTCATTAAAGCAATTTGTTGCTTTAATAAAAAACAAATATGGAATATTGCCAAAGAAATGGTGGTTTGATGGAGGAAGTGAATTCACTAAAAGTGAAAAATATTTTAAAGATCTTGGCATTGAGATCCAGAAATCACTTCCATATACGTCACAACAAAATGGCAGAGCTGAACAAATGAATTGAACTATTTGGGAAAAGTCACAATCCCTAAGATCAACGCCTGCTTACCACAGTCATGGTGGGAATTTGCACTTGAACACGCAGTATACCTATATAATCGGACTCCCATAGCTTGCAATAAATGGCAAACACCATATTTTCTTATTGAAAAGAAAAAACTGAATGTATCGGATTTGCAAGTGTTTGGATGCCAAGCTTATGTATTATTCCTGCTGAATGCAGACAAAATAAGCTTGAAGCCAGATCTAAGATGATGATCTTTCTGGGATATAAAAATGGAATGAAAGGATACAAATTTATGAATCCTGAAAATAATACCATTTTATGGGAACAACAGGAGTTTTTGATGAAACAAAATTTCTGAAATGTTGAAACTCTGATCTAATTCCCACATTCCTCAATCCAGAGGAAGAGTTTGAGGATCTCATGCTAGAAATACCTCATGGAACATCTAAAGAACAAATACATCAGATGAAGAAGAAGATTCATCTAAGTCAGATAGTGATAGCAACTCATCTGATGAATCTAGTACATCTCCAAAAGTAAAGGGATCTGATGGTTCAGATGACGATTCAAAAAGTGATGATTCAGATAACTCTGGAAGTAATTCTGGAAGTGATCATTCAGACAATCAAAAGGAGATTGAAGAGGACCCATTTGCTCCTTCAAGATCCCCATCTCCAGGTCCATCAAGACCAATCAGAAATAGACGACCAGTCAATCAACCAGATAATGTCTATGGAGATAAAGATCCAATTGAAATTGAAAAAATTGATAGAAGAACAAAATTAAATTGTTTCATGATTAATAAATTATTATTGTGTGCAATTCCTATCAATGAAACAGCAAATACAGCTGTACCTGAACATCATCACAAGATATTTCGCTTACCAATCAGCAAACAAAAAGATTGGATAAATACTGAAAAGAAAGAATGGGATATGCTCATTAAAAGAGGCATCATAAAAAATCTACAACATCTCCCTGAAGGCCAAAGGGCTATAGGTTGCAGATGGGTTTATGTACAAAAAGACAATGGATGAAAAAAAGCTTGTCTAGTTGCCCAGGGTTTTTCCCAAATAGATGGCATTGATTATGATGAAATATTCTCACCAGGAGTAAGATATGAGATGTGTCATCTCATACTTGCACTTGCAGCACTAGAAAATCTACACATATCATTTCTAGATGTGACTGCTGCTTTTCTATATGGAAAACTGGATGAAGAAATATATATGAAACAACCACCTGGTTTTATAAATAAAGACAAAAAAGACATGGTATACAGATTATATCATGCACTTTATGGATTAAAACAAGCTTCTTTAGCTTGGTGGAAATCATTAGATGAATCAATGGAAAAAATGGGCTTTATACGAATACATTCGGATGTGGGTGTATTTGTCTTTAAACAAGGATCCAACATTGTCATAGCAATAATCTATGTTGATGACTCAATGTTCTTGGGATCTAACAAAATCATAACATTGCATAAAAAGCAAGAATTTATGAATAGATGGGAATCTAGAGATTTAGGAGATCTCATTGATGGTCAAACAAAAAACTTTTTATCATTCCAAATAAGAAACAAGGAGATAAAATTACCATCAATCAAAACCCTATTTGTATAAAGTAATCCAGAGATTAGGAATGAGTGATGCTACACATATGAACACTCCACTTCCCACTGGATATGAACCAATGACAAATGATCAACCACTAGATCATAAGATTAGATCACAATATCAATCAGTTATTGGATCATTACTATACTTAATGATCGGAACAAGACCAGATATATGTTTTGCTGTGATAAAAATGTCTCAATTTCAGCAAATCCATCATCAGATCATTTAAAATATGCAATAGGAATGGCTAGATATCTAGCAAAAACTGCAGATGTCTTTATTAAATATGACAGATCATTGAGATCTGCTTAATGAGCTATACCGACTCAGATTGGGCTTCAGATAAAAATGATCAACATTCCACATCTGGATTCTTTACTCTTTTATCAGGAGGAGTAGTATCTTGGACGTCAAAGAAACAGAAAACAGTAGCACTATCATCAACAGAGGCTGAATACATGGCCTTATCTGACTGTGCTAGAGAAAATAAATGGATCAGATCAATACTAGGCAAAATCCATTTTCCCATAACAATTGCACCAATCTATGGCAATAATATGGGATCTCTATTTATTGCAAACAACCCTGTTACTGAAAAATGTTCCAAACATATTGATATTAAATATCATTTCATACAAAAACTCATAAAAAAGAAAGAGATAGAATTATGATTCATTCCAGGATCTGAAAATCCTGCTGATATTCTGACTAAAAATCTTGGTCAAATATTATTTGAAAGATTTACACCAATGTTAGGTTTATCAGAATCATTGAATTGATTACTGATGGCCCTGGAGTAGGGCCTTAAACTGCTTCATCTTACTGCGATAAAGAGACCAGCCTATCACTGTAGAGCTTACTCCAGTTGATTAAAGAACATTGAACAACTTTATCACAACCTATTATGACCATTGGACACAAATGCAAGCGATTGTCTTGTTGTCATTTTGAGGAACCCCCACCTCCACCACCTAAAAAACCACAATCCTGGATCACAATGACTCCAGCGGTTGCCATATGGATGGATCAAGCCCTTCAAGGACGAGATCCTTGGACATTTCCTCCCAAAGCTTTTTGGGCTTGGCAATTGAAGGAAAGATGGAGATGTGAGGGAATCTCTGGCCACATTTCTTTTGAAGATTTTTGAAAGATTTGTGAGAATCATTACTAATCAGTACACGACTGTACAGATTATGGGGGGTGTTGAACAACCTTCACCCCAAATACCCCTAAGTATAGCCTTCAACACGGCTATCACCAGTTTGACCCTTAGAGGGTATTTCTTTTTCTTTTATTTCTTTTATTTATGTATATTAGATTACAGTCTATTACACAAACATGTACATACACTATAGTGTATATAAGACCTGTAGATATCCAATATATGTTCAGTTGCTCTTTCCTGCTTACCAGCATGTGGGTATCTCCTCTCTATGAGAGTAAGACCTAGTACAATACTCAAAACACCTGAAGAGGTGTATGGTCACTGTCTATGACAGTGATACAATACTCTTGTCATCACAAACATATGACTCTATGTCTGATGGACATATGAGCTCATCGTTCATGACAGTGATGACCACTGAGACAAACAATGTCTGACGGACATATGATTGCTGCTCAACATTTAGTTACTACATTTCTTGTTGTACACTAGTATTAACATATGCCTACCATTCTAAGAATGTGATGAGCAACTGAAAACCATTGATACACATGCAAAATACTCATGAGCATGGGCACTTGAAGAAATATGGGCTGGATGAGCAGGCGTGCCAGGCAGTGTGAACAGGGAGGTGAGCACAGCGAGGAGGGAGCAGAGGACCCTTCAGTGGCCCACTTCACAACCTCCACCCAGTACTCTTCCTCCCGTCCTCACATCCCCATGTTGCTGAAAAGGCATTAGCTTGACTTCACAGGTTGGTAGTATGACTTACAGAGCATGGAGGAACAAGCGATGCATCAACTTGTATGTTCTATGCTTGCCAAGTAATTGGCATCAAATATATCTGCTGTAAAATTGGCTGGCATGTAAATACCACTCTCCCACTCTTTCAGTGCTGTGAAAACCTATCAAATGTCATAACACTATTAGAAAAGCCAAGTTTCATTACTAACTGCTGTAGCTGCCAGACCAATCATTGATGGTGTCATGGCATACTTCTCCACTTGATCAGGTTTAAATTTGTCAGGGTATTCCTTTATAATCATGTTATTACCACAAAACATATCATTGTGGAGCATGCTGATAATGGCATCATGCTCATATGGTTTGTTGAGCCTGATCACGTTGTCCTGAAACATGGTTACATGACTGCATGGATGTGGAGAGATATTACTGTAGGATATATATATTAATTACCAATAAGGAGTTCTTGAATGCAATCTTCACTTCTGTTATGAAGATTATATATGACACATGCAACATTCATGGCAATTTTCTTGATTTTGCCATGCAATAGGCTAATTTGGGTATCAAGCTGATAATGACTGTTAGAATATATATCAGATGCTTGAAATAGACTTACCAAGGGGGAGATACATCCAACATATTCTCCATCACCCCACATGTGTTGCCCAAAAGCTTGATATTTCTGCTTCACCTTGTCAATAGATATATCTGCCATGAAAGATGCTCCACGTATAAGACTGATCGGTCCCACTTCACCTGTTGTACCAGGCTTGGGAAGCATTGTCAAAATAATATGCAAGTCCATGCCCTTACAGATTATGGCTTTAAGCTCAAATGACTGAATGGTGAGTGTGACTTGGCCTTCATGTGTCTTGTACAGAGTTGTGTATGCTGGCCATATTGTGCCAGCAGGAAAGGGTACTGGGGCAGGACTGCAATGTCATGTTCCTGTATTTGCATTACAGAGAATGAATGCATACCTGGTTCTCACATTGTCATTCACTTTTGGGTTGATCACCTTTACCACTTTTCTTCTCAGATTTGATGTGCAGCTTGTTTTTTGAAAGATGATCTGCAATAGTTTAGCACCCTTTCGGTATTTTCCCAAAGACAAACAAACCTTTTGATGGATGCATCACTGCAAGTTGTCCTCCTGTTGGGGTGCTATCAACATGCTCATCATCTGATATCTGTTTCCCCACAGTGCCCACAGTGTCGCAGGACTGGCAGGGTCACAGACTTGAAGTAGAATGTTTGCAGAAACCTGCAGTGCCCACAGTGCCCACAGTGAATCTGCAGTGATTTTGTAGTAACCTGGCAGTGAATTGGCAGAATGTTTGCAGACAGCTGCAGTGCCCACAGTGCCACAGTACTGACAGTGCTGACAGTGAAGCCACAGTGAACCTGCAGTGAATCCACAGTGACCTGCAGTGAACCTGCAGTGATTCTGCAGCAAGCCTGCAGAGATCTGCAGTAATTGTACAGGTCAGTGAATCTGCACTGAATCAACAGTGATCTGCAGTGACCTGCCATAATTCTGCAGAGACCTGCAGAGACTTGCACTGCATCCATGGTGATTATGCACAGACCTGCAGTGAATCCACAGTGATCTGCAGTGAATCCACAGTGATCTGCAGTGAATCCACAGTGATCTGCAGTAATTCTGCAGCAATTCTGCAGGTCCCTGCAGGTCCCTGCAGAGACCTACAGTGATCTGCAGTGAATTCACAGTGACCTGCAGTGACCTGCAGTGAATCCACAGTCAATCTGCAAAGACCTGCAGTAATTCTGCAGATACCTTCAGTGAATCCACAGTGATCTGCAGAGACCTGCAGAGACCTGCAGTGATTTGGGACTCTGTGGGACTCTGTGGGACTCTGTATCAGCACTGCAGCTGTCTGCAATGACTTGTCAATTGGCTAAACATGAATAACTTATGAACCACTGGTTGGAATTGTTTCTGCCAGGAACAAAAGTCGTGCGTCTTCTTCCGTACTACAACTCTTGTCACACACTTAAGCCTGGATTTGTAGATCTTGACTCAGAAAATAGGATTTAGTTGAGTGAGAGCAGTGGCAAGACTAAGTCCACTGGATAGGATGTAGGATATATGTCTTTTTGAGACCCACACATCAATGCCAGTTTGGTGTAATGGTTTGTATCGCTCCAGCTGTGCTCTAAGGTTGTAAGTTCAATCCTGGTCATTGGCAAGTTATTTATGTTCATATATTACTTTAACTGACCAGAGCCCCACAGAGTCTTGCAGAGTCCCACAGAGTCCCACAGAGCCTGTAGAAAAGGTATATGTCAGTACTGCACAGAACATATACCTTTTCTCCAGGCTCTGTGGGACTCTGTGGGTGTTCTGTGGGGCTCTGTGGGGCTCTGTGGATTGTTGGAACAGTTATTTACTTGGACTGCCACAGACTGTGGCAGTACTGCACAGAACATATACCTTATCTCCAGGTCCTGTGGGCTCTGTGGTACCTCCACAGTGCTGCAGAGGTCTCTGCAGAGAGGTTCCAAGTTTGCTGATGTTAGTGTTAGTCACAATTCTCAATGTAATGGATGGCCTGTAGGCCTTTGGTGTATGCATCTAGCTACCTCTGTGGTTCATACTGTACCTGCCAAAACCCTCAGAATTCAACCTGTGGGTCTGCAGATTGCTGCTGATGAGGATGTAGATAAAGGCCTGAGAACCCACCAGTAGTCCAACAGAACTATTAGAAGACTATATAGTCAAAGTGAGGTGTAGTAAACATTTCATTCTCACTTTCTCTAAAATTTTCTTATTAGGAAATTTTAGTTGGTTCTTTGGTTCAAACCAGAACCGAACCAGAACTGAACTGACAGAACTGGTTCAGGCAGGTTCAGTTCTGGTTCTGGTTTGGTTCAGACATTTTCTAGTTGGTTCTGATTCTGGTTCAGCCAAAAATGCCCCTAAACCAAACTGAACTGAACTTTGGGAGCCCTATGCACACTACCCACCAAGCCCACTGCCACCCTCCTGCTACTGGAAAGCCCACTGCTGACCTGCCCACAACCTCACAACACCCATTTCCACCTGGCCACAACCTGCCAAGCCCATTGCCACCTCAAATATACTAAAAAGGGATTTTCCCACGGGTCATCGGTTCGAACCAGAACTGAACCAGAACTGAACCAACAGAACTGGTTCTGGCAGGTTCAGTTCAGGTTCAGGTTCAGGTTCGGCTGAAAATGCCCCTGAACCGAACTGAACTGAACTTTGGGAGCCCTACAACCAGCAAAGGATGTCTGAATATACCTTGCCCATAATTTTCGTCTCAGCAGCCAAGATATTGATAATAGCATCAACTGCTTCTTCATCTGATGCCTTGCCTCCTTCTCCTTCACTTGGGTGATCACCTACTGGGAGCACTTTACTCTCCCCCCCCCTCAAATCTCGGAATCCGAGTGGGTTACGAGGACTCCTCGTATTCCGATCGGATTCCGAGCTCCAATTCTGAGCTCAGAATTCTGGCTGAGAGCCCACTCAAAATGGAACTCGGACTACGAGTGCAGTCCAAGCCCATTCCGAGCCCATTCCGAGCCTAGCTAGGACAAATCCGACCAGTCCTAGGACTGGTCAAGCTCGGAGTGTGCTCGGACTACGAGTAGTCCGAGCACACTCTGAGGGGAACCAGTACACAAGCCTCAGATATATATAGCATCTGCTTACATCACGTGTGACACAAACGCGCATTGTTGATCATGACACCGACGTGTTGTTGATTGCGTGCAAATCATGTGATATGCCAGCACAGCTGTGCAGTGATCGATCTGATCAGCACAGCCCACCCACCCACCACCAGCATGAACACTCACTCAACGCATTGTGCTAGCCCCCCCCGTCGCTCAACCAAGAGGAACAGAGCGGAGTCTGTGGCATTGAATGCCGCTGAGAAGAAATGGGCGAAGACGAAGGAAATTGGGAGGAAATCAGGAGCGGCAAAGAGGTGCACCCGCCGCCAATATTTATTTTACTCACCAGCTGTTCTAATCCCTTCAAATAGGAAAATGTCCGCAGCTCGCATAGCCGAGGACAATGCAGCGGTGAATGACAACCCCAAACTCACCCCATAAGTCATTTTTTCGCTGGTTTCCTCACTATCCCTCTTATTTTTCTTCTTCCCCTCCCTCTTCTACTCCTTCTGGACTCGCAAACGAACATGATTCCTTCGGTGCCCATCCCTACACCAACGCGCTCATCCCCACACCAATGTGCCCTTTCCCTCCTCTGTTGCTCACCCTTGCCCGCCCTCTGTCGCTCCCCCACCCTGTCGCTCGCGCACCCTCGCCCGCCCTCTGTCTCTCGCTCCCCTCACCCTCACCCTCTCTCCGCCGCCCTCGCCCTCTCTCCGCTGCTGCCCACCCTTGCCCTCTCTCCACTGCCGCCCGCCCTCTCTCCACCGTCTCTGCCGCCACCCGCCCTCGCCCTCACCCTCTCTCTGCCTCCCTTGCCCTCTCCGCTGCCGCCCACCCTCTGTCGCTCGCTTGCCCTCGCCCTCACCCTCTCTCCGCTGCCACCCGCCCTCTCCGCTGCCGCCTGCCCTCTGTCGCTCGCTCGCCCTCGCCCTCGCCCTCGCCCTCTCTCCACCGCCCTCACACTCTCTCTGTCACTGCCCGCCCTCTCTCCGCCGCTGCCCGCCCTCTCTCTGCTGCCGCCCGCCCTTGCCCTCACCCTCTCTCCACCGCCCTTGCCCTCTCTCCGCCGCCGCCCACCCTCTGTCGCTCACTCACCCTCACCTGCCCTCTGTCCATCGCCCTCTCTCCACCGCCCTTGCCCTCTCTGCTGCCCTTGCCTCTCTCCACCGCCCTCACCCTCTCTGTCCCTCGCTCCCCTCGCCTTTGCCCTCTCTCTGCCACCCTTGCCCTCTCTCTGCCGCTGCCCACCCTCTGTCGCTCGCTCACCTTTGCCTGCCCTCTGTCCATCGCCCTCTCTCCACTGCCCTTGCCCTCTCTGCTGCCCTTGCCCTCTGCTGCTGCCCACCCTCCATCGCCCTCTCTCCACTGCCCTTGCCCTCTCTCTGTCACTCACTCCCCTCACCCATGCCTTCACATTCTCTCTGTTGGCCCTACATTCTTCTTCACAAATGGATATTTAAACTAAATATAATATAAATTAAATGACATTAATACATGTATTATTATATACTTAGTATGGAAACTGTATTAGAAGAGAGTGGCATCTCTGTCCATCCCCCAAAATGTAGTATATCCATTGTCACTAGTGCTGCCAACCAAAGCACAGTGACCCATCTACGTCGCTCTGATATGGAGTTGAATGACAGTGGAGTCAGTATTTAACATTTATGTTCACTCATAATTCATAACATTCTTCAAAAGGATGATGAGGATAGTCATGAAGATGGCAATAGTGAAGATGAGACTGACATTGGTGATAAAAGTGAAGGTGTGGACCATGAGGGAGAGGTGAGGTATCACAAATTATTTCTTGAAACCAAGCAACAGGAAATTCATGAAGATGAAGAAGCTGGAGATCAAGAGGTCAATGAAGGTGAAGAGACTGGAGATCAGGAGGTAAATCAGGTTTGTCCTTTCCTTCATTCCATTTTCAAATCACTGACTGATGAAGGATAATGAATCTGGCAATGTGGGGGAGGCAAGTAAATATTAAGACATGCCAACAGTGTCCTCATCCTTTTCTAGGATGATTTGAACAAGACAAATGAAGGAGAGGAGCTACCATTGGAAGGTTCTTCTAGGACCATTGGGGAATCATCAGGGGCAGGGCAACTGGAAATGTCTTTAATTTTGCTGATGCTGAAGACATCATGGAGGACAGGATCCAAGCTCAAGGCTTGGTTAAAGTCTACAAGTCCTGTGTTGACATTGCCACTGACCCCAAACCAACCATGGTCCTCAAAACTGAGGTGACTCCATCCATTATACCAGTACTCAAACATTTGTCCAGGAAATATTCTCCTGTGGGCAGTAAGTGCCATTGCTGTCCCATTTTTCTATTGTCATACATTAACAATGGTGTAGAGTTAAACCAGAGGATTTATGTCTGTGAAGATGGGGATTGGGTGATTAAAGGTAGGTATGAGGATGCCATTGCAGATGAGGAAAAGATAGAATGGTCAGTTGTTGAAGGTAGACATGTTATCTCTCTGTGTGCTGTAAGTCTTTCATTTCACACTGTTTGACTTGAACTTACATGCTGCAGGAGGAAATTCCTTCTGGAACCACCTTTGGTACTAACCTTGCCAGTCACAGTGTTTCAGCAGCTTCCAGTGTCTCTTTGACCTCTGGAGGATTTCCTGCTCAATTATCTCCTGCAGAACTTGTTGCCATATTGAACATCCCTGGTCATCTGACTGATAAAGATGACACATCTTTAAAGGCTTACTATCAAAAGTACAAGGCCTGTTTGCAGGCACAACATACAGTGGATGACATGACTTCAAAGGGGCAATGGCCTGCACAGAGGAAACCCAATTTGACAGACATTGTCAAATTGTTTGTCTCCCCTTCCATGTGGCACTCACATGTCAAAAAGTTAGCAAAGGTGCCTGATTATCCAATGATGCAGGAATGGTTGGAAGGAGGAGAAGGAGCTCCTGATGACTTGACAGTGTGGGGTTACACAAAGCAAAATGGATACAACTTTATGGATTTGAAAGGATATTTTGAGAAGCAGGATGAGAGGGCAGCTAGCAAAGGAAGAATAAGCAGCAAAAGGGAGCAGATGATGATGGAGGATCCAAGCAGAAGAAAGGGAGCAAGAAATCAAAGAAGTAAGCTCTGTCATCCAAGATCATGTGTAGTTGTAAATTTTGTAGTATCTCCATGTTTGTCTTATGGCTCTTGAATGGACTATCCAGTTGGTTTCTGTGTCTGTGGATGATTACCTTGATTCAATGTTTCAGCAAAAACCAGAGCAGGCTTTTCCAGACATACCATTCCAGACCTTCTGCAAATTTGTTGAATCTAATTTTGATTCTGCAATATCTCTATCAACAGTACTCATGATTCTATTTTCCATCACTGAAAATACAACCCTTATCAGTCTCCATGCACGCCAACAAAGGCCACAGTATAGGGGAGGTATCCACTACCATCACCAGTTGGATGAAATGTCTGTCACATGCAATACTCCAAAGACTAGATGGCAACCAATTTTGCTAGGAGATGAAGTGAAGATGACCATGAAAGATTCAACACCAAATTATGTTTGAAGCTTGATTCACTTGCTAAACTACTGAAACTGCATCCTTATAGTAGTAAAGGGAAATTCCAGGGGAAATTGAAGGCAGTCTCACATAAAGATATATCCCCAGTACATGTCATTTGTCCAGACTCAGTTGTCTGTGAGACAATGAGCTGTAATCCCAGGGCATTGCTGCAGCATACTAAATCAAAAGACATTCCTTTGGTCACTCTGGTTAAAGGCTTTGTTTCATATGAGCAAGTGCCTCTGTTAAGTGGTTTCTGTCCAGATTGCAGGACAGTCTATTATGCTGACCATGAAAGAGTCACTACCCAAGTTCAAGATAGATATGACAGGGTATACTTGAATTCTGCCAAATATGTGAAGATAGGGCAAAATCTATGGGTTGATAGACTGTTCACATCAGCTGTGATGAGTGGGATCTATAATTTTCATGCATCACCTGCCACTTATTCTAAGTTTTGGAATATGTCATTTGAGTCTGTAAAAGTGGCAAGAAGGCAGATATGGCAAGCCTTTGTTCAAGAGTCATTAAGGATGCAGGCTGCTGAGTCTGGAGTGAATGTGACAATGGCAGATGGCCTACCAATAGATAGTGTCACAAGACAAGCATATGAACTTTTAGGGGATGGTGGCATCATTAGCATTTCAAGGAAACATAGCTGTAATGAGTGTACCCAAAAATATCGAGAAAGATCTGCCAATCCTGGTGGCATAGACCCATCAGCTATTATTGGTATGGAGGATGGATTAATTGCACCACAATTTCAAACAAACATTGTTGAAAATTGTGCTCCTGTAAAAATGGTTGTGGTGGATGGAATTGTCACAGGACATACTGTAAGTCCACACATTACTATTGCTTAATTTATATTCATGAGTTTCAGTATTGTGGCTATTTGAATTGTACTAGTGACTTGCAGAATGCACGAGGAGGGGTATATTGTGCATTTCATGAAAACTTGGTTGGCAGATTGTGTCATGTCACAGGTTGCAACAGTGTTAAAATACAAGGTACACAAGCATGTGCACAACATCAAGGAAATTGGCAAGGGCATGTCATCAATCACAGAACAAATGTACTGGGGGGTTACAGAAGGGCCATGAGAAGGTTGGATGAGACATGGCCTTGGATGCCTGCTGCTGATCAAGCACAGCAACCCCATGATGTTGAAGATGGTGTTGAAGAGAATGTTGAAGGAGGGCAAGCAGGACTCTTCAGGCCTCCAAGAACCTATTGTGTTGAAACCATTTGTGCACCCTGTGGTGTTGTCATTGCATGGAGAAAGTTCATAAAGTCTGAATCTCCAACAGCTATATTGGAATTTCTGGAGCATGTTTATCCAACTGAGGAGAGTAAACCTGCTTACATTTGTATTGACAAGGCCTGCCTGGTACTTCGCACAAGTATCACAAATGAATCATGGGAAAGGTGGAAGAATACCAGTAGATTCATTGTGGATTCTTACCACTATGTTAATCATCGGGCAACTGATACATTGTGTCGTAAATGGTGCAATCCAGCTCCTTTGGATGGATCAGCCCCTAACTTGGTAATTGTGGAGAGAGATGAGAGGGGAAGACCTTATTACAAGCGTGCATTTAATACACAAGCTTGTGAACAGTTGAATGCTTGGTTAGGTGGATTTGACAATATTTTGAGGAGGATGACATCTTGGAACTTTCATTTGTTTTTGCATACTATGCTTTTCTATCATGCAAAACATGTTATTGAAAGGCAGGAAAAGAAGGCAGTTGAGGAGAATTTAGAAGACTCAGAGGAGGATTGAGGATAGGTAGAACATATGCATGTACAGTATATTGTGTCTATATATATTACTGACACTATGCAACCACCTTGACATTTGTGAAGGGTTTGACAGGTTCATATCTGTGTGCATCACCACCTCCAAAGTAATATGTGATGACACATATCTGTGTGAATCATCACCTCCAAAGTAATATGTGACAACACATATCTGTGTGAATCATCACCTCCAAAGTAATATGTGACAACACATATCTTTGTGAATCATCACCTCCAAAGCAATATGTGACAACACATATTTGTGTGTATCATTGCCTCCAAAGTAATATGTGACAACACATATTTGTGTGTATCATTGCCTCCAAGGTAATATGTGATGACACATATTTGAACAATATTGCATGTGTGCCCTGGAGGCTACTATTCATGCATCACTCATACAAACAAATATCCAGATGAGCATGGCTAATCCATGTTAAATTTTTACACTATAGCAACATCACCAATGAATGCAGAAACCCAGAAAACCCCAGTAAACATACCTGAAGTTCATCAAACCTCCACAGTGCTTGCAAGCTGGCAAAATGGTTAGAGCATGGCTTAGTGTGGTGGGTACTGATACTTGCAAGTCACACCCATGTTAGGAGACCTCAGAAGAGGTCTAAAGCAAAGGTGTACTCATATGTGTACTTGGACTATGTCATAATTGAAGATAATGCACTTTTAATGCAACTAAGAATGGACTCGGAGTGGGTCCATTCCGAGTCCATTCCAAGTCCATTCCGAGTTCATTCCGAGTTCAGCTCGGAATCCTGTCAACTCGGAATGGACTCGGAATGGGCTCGGATTCTACTCGGATTCCGAGTCCAATTGGTGATAATTCGGAATGGACTCGGAATGGACTCGGATTCTGCTCGGATTCCTCGTAATGAACTCGGAATCCACTCGGAACAGGGGGGGAGTGTAAACTGCTTGCCTACTGGGGTCAAATATTCATCTTCAGTCACAGAATTGTCATCTTCAGTTACAGATGACTTGTCAACAAAAGGATCACTGTTAAACTAAGGAAGTTGGCTTGATATTAGCAGTAGCATTGACTGAGAACTTACTATTTCGTGGCTTCCACGATGCCTGAGTGTGCCAATATGATTAGGTCCTGGTATGGTCTGTTGAGCAGGCTTCTTGGGAGTATGTTGGAGGAGAGGGGCTGATACTAATCCATTGTCATCATCAGATAATGTATCCTGTCCTGAATTAAAGAGTGAGCAAACAGTAAGACAATAAATAAAAGTGAGAACACACCATGTGGAACATCAGTCAAATGCTCTAGACTTGGCTGATTCTGTTGCTTGTGCTTCTTGGAGCTAGTTGAAGGAGTGAGCTGGGAGGTGAAAGAAAGGAGGTGGGAAGAAAGAATCTGAGAATGCACTTGGTTGAATGTCCATGTTCTTAAGTGAACAGGGTGTTATTTGTTATTTGAGGCCACAACAATGTCATGTGCTCACCTAACCTGGGCTTCTTATACTCACACACAGCCTTTGATGGGCTTGCTCCCTGCTTGTGTGAACCAGATGCAGTTTGCATCCAAACTGTTTCCCAATGAGTATCTAACTTCATCAACTGAATCAGATGACTGACTTGCATTCTCAATGCATTGGCTTGGCATGACGAGGCCCTAGTGGAATCTGCAAATTCAATGAACAAATCCCCCTGCAATCAGGTGGGAGCTCACCATTTACCCCTCAGTCCCGATGTCTCCGGCCCACCCGCACAGCCGACCCCTGACATGCGGCGGGGGCGGGGGCGGTGGGCGCGGGGCGGAGGAGGGGAGGCGGTGACGGGTGGCGGTGTCGGGGGGGGGGTTACGGCTGTCCGGCCGCGGGGCTCGCCTCGCCGTCAGAGTTGGGAGGGGGCGGCAACGGCGCCTGGGCGGCTACATGCGTGTCGGTTGTCTGTGGAAGCTTTTTCGGCTTCCTGGAGGGGGGGAATTGGCTAGGGCGGCCAACTTCCCGGATAGAGGGGAGGCAACCCGGCGACGGCCCCCGGTACGCCTGACGGGAGGACGGTCCGGCTTTAGGGAGCGCCTCCTTCCCCCTCCTACCTCTCGTCGGTGGGTGATGGCCGCCCTATTGTCCCGATTGCCGCCCGGCTTCTGTCGTTAGAGGTCGGACTTGACACATCGCCGTACGCGAGTGGGGGCGGGCGTGGCGAGCGGCGGTGGTTGTGTGGCACGGGCACATCCTGGGGCTCGAGGCGTCGGCCAACGCGAGTGCGTAGCCGCCCTGGCCACGTGGCGCGCTGCACTCGGCGAGAAAATTGTGCAAGATGTTGTAGTACGAAAGAAGGACGCGACGACTCTGTTCCCTATGGCAGCAAACCATGTTCCAACCAGTCGGTTCATAAGGTCTATTTCGTGTCTACCAATTGACAAAACATCATCTGCAGACAGCTGGGCAGTGCTGATATCATTCTGCATCTAGAGTGGCCCAGCAGGCAGTCCCATAATCACTCTGCAGAGCCTCATGCACACGGTCTCTTACGTATACCCCACTGTGCGATCAACCTTGACCAGATTCGCGTTTGATCCTTCCAGATCCGAATACGATCTTCAGTTCTGTCAGCAGACTTTGTCTCTATTTTCACTGCGAGCCACTGACAGCCACTGTGAATTCACTGCAGATCCAGCTGTAGGTCTGCTGCAGACTGCACGGGACCCGCACGAATACTGCCCGCCAGGGCAAGTGTACCGCCAACATCACTGTGCACTCACTGACAGATCACTATAGTGGATTTCGCACTTGCAGAGCTCTGCTTCGATTCACTGTCCGAGTCAGCCTGGCATCAAATCACCGATGGAGTGCAAGCTCAAGTCTCTGCAGTCTCTCTGCAGAGGAAAGATCTCATATTGGCAGTCAGACTGCAGATCATGACTGTTGATTTCACGGCAGAGTCTACACTGACCCGCGCTACAGATTACTGCAGATCTCTTGCAGGCTGCTGCAAAATCAGCTGTTCACTGTGGTTCTTGCATCATGTGGCTTCACTGTCAGCACTGTCAGTCTGTGGCAACTGGGTGGGCACTGCACTGTCTGCAAACATGTCTGCCAATTCACTTGCCAGGTTACTACAAAATCACTGCAGATTACACTGTGGCACTGTTGGGCACTGCAGTTTCTGCAAAACATTCTACCTTCAAGTCTGTTACCCTGACAGTCACTGCGACACTGGTGTGGCACCTGTGGGGAAACAGATATCACATGATGAGCAATGTTGATAGCACTCCCAACAGAGACAACTTGCCCAGGAGCATCCAATTAAAGTTTTGTTGCTTTGGGAAAATACCGAAAGGGTGCTTAAACTATTGCCAGATCATCTTTCAAAAACAAAGCTGCCACATCAAATCTGAGAAGAAAAGTGGTAAAGGCTGATAACCCAAAGTGATGGACCAATGTGAGAAACCCGGTTATGCCATTCAATTCCTGTATAGTTCCTTCCAACCAGTGCATAACAGGAACATGCAATTGCAGTCCTGCTCCCAGTACCCTCGTCCTGCTGCACAATATGGCCAGCATACAAACTCTGTACAAAGACACATGAAGGCCAAGTCACACTCACCATTCAGTCATTTGAGTTAAAGCCATAATCTGTAAGCGGCATGGACTTGCATATATATTTGACAATGCTTTCCCAAGCCTGTACACACACGTGAAGTGGACCGATCCACGTCCTTATACGTGGAGCATTCTTTCATGGGCAGATATCACTATTGACAAGGTGAAAGCCTAGAAATATCAAGCTTTTGGGCAAGCACATTGGGTGGTGATGGAGAATATGTTGTATGGTGTACTCGACCAGCCCTTGGTAATGTCTAGTTTGCAAGCATTTCGATATTATAGTTCTAATAACGTCATTATCAGCTTGATACCCAATTAGCCATTGCATGGCAGAAATCCAGAAAATTGCCGATGAATGTTGCATTGTCTCAATATATAATGCTCAAAAAAACTAGAAATGAAGATTGCATTCAAAACTCCGTTATGGTAAATTAATAATATATATCCTACGTAATATCTCTCCCACATCCATGCACGTCATGTAACATGTTTCAGCGACAACGTCATCAGGCTCAGACAAACTCCATAGATGAGACAATTGATGGCCAGTTCATCAGCGATGCTCCACAAGATTCATGTTTCGTGGAATTAAAAGGATTAATAACACGGAATACTCTGACACAATTTATAAAACCCTGATACAAGGCGAACAAGTAGTAGCCATGACACCCATCTAATGAATTGGGGCATGGCAGCTACAGCATTAGTAATGGAAACTTGTGCCTTTTCTAACGTATAGTTATGACATGTTGATGAGTTCAACAGCACTGAAAGAGGGGCGAGAGTGAGGTCACCATGCCAAGCCACACGATCATCAGTGCCGCAATCAGTCCGTTTCCTGGCCACATCATAATTTCCTGTCCGCCGGCTGCTGCCGTGTACCTTAGGTGGCCAATGTCCTTGACGGCCTCCGATGGAGTATGCTTTTCTTGCTTTTATAGTACAGATGGTGAGGAAGGATAGTATCGTTCTGCCTGCCGATCCTACCATGGCCGGTCAGTCACCTGCCTGCCACCTGTACCAGGGAATTCCTTCCCCCCGTATCATACGTATACAGTGTAGTTAGCCTTATATAGTAGGACTTCCCGGCCTTCCGGGAACCCGTATGGTACACTACATTGTAGGACTTCCCTACACCATATCATACGTTACACTGTACTTCCCTATGTGGTTTTGGTTCTTTGTCAAAATCTAGATCCAGTTCAATCTGCTGTTGTTCCTTGTATTTGTTCCACTTGGCAAGAGTAGACTCCTCGAGTGCGGAGAAGACTCCATCAGTTAGATCCTCGGTGTCTCGAAATTTGTGCCACCAAGTGAGTTCTGGTTCTTTGTTTGGTGGGAAGAATAATTGGCTATCTGAATTGTTTTCTTCGTTATGCCAATTAATCCAAGTTTCTGTTGGTAATTCTTCGTCAGGGTTTCCTTCTCTGTATTCTCCTTCGAAGAAACTTTCTGGGACTCGCTGGTTCTTTTTCTTAGTGGTTGAAACGTAATACCACCCTTCGTTTGTTGTAGAAGGATAGACTTCCCTTCGTCCAAGGTAGTACTTTTGCCTATAACGAACGGAGTGTTTTGGTGGTCTGATCTGGGAGGTTTGGGTCTCAATGGTGTCTGGCTAGTGACGAAGCACTGAGCGATTCCTGAGTTCCAACTTGTGTTAGGACGATGCCCTCGTCGTGATTCATTCTAAGTCAACAGTGACAAGCAGAGTCTTGGTCTGCTCCCAGTCACTGGACAAAGGTTCTAGACACTAAGTCAAATGATGACAAGGTCTTGAGAACGATGAGAAAGAGGAGCATCAAGATCGAGCGAGGTTGAGAGCAAAACTTGTCTAAGTTGGAACTGAGGTTACTCTGAGATACATGGGGTTTATATACGTTTGGAGAACAAAGGAAACCGAAAAAGGGAATGAGGCTGTAGCTATTTGAGAAAGGTAATGTGAAAGTAACTACGAAAGGAGATAGCGTCCAGGCTGTACATTGCGCAGTAATGATGGATATGAAATGGCCTACTGAGACACAGAGACAAAAGAAAAGAGAACTGTAACACTCATCCTCAATGAAGGGCGCAAATATATCCCACGCAGCAAGAAGAATAAATGGAACGAATAAGTCAACACATACAAGTCAGACGACGTTATCATCATCGAAGCCGAGTCGAACCTGTGGCCACACAAGATCGTTGTCTGTGACTGATTAACTTGAAGTTCTCCATCTCCCATTTTCTGACTGAATTGATATTGACGTGACTATCTTTATAGACCCAATACTTGTCTCCCAATGTTTGCTCTCCTATCAACATATCAACACTCACTTGTACATCAATGCTCACTGGCCTATCAATGTATCAACACTCGCTCACAAGTATCAATGCTGACCGGCCTATCAACGCTCACTGTTTGTCCATCAAACTTGCTCCACTTGCTCAATCATCATGACTCGCTCTCAGAAATGCTCACTCATCACTCAGCGCTCAGTGCTCGCTCATTTATCAAGATTCACTCACTCGTCACCCGGCACTCACACATTTATCAAGACTTGGCACTCTCTCATCACTTGGCGCTGACTCTTCACTTGGCGCTCAGTGCTCACCCACGCATCAACATCAACAGTGCTTACTTGGGCTCAATCAGCTCACTTGCTTGATATGGATGTATAATGCTCACTATGGGTGTACAATGCTTGGCAATAGCTACTAGGTTTGTAACCTAGTAGCATGTATAAATGCAATACCTACTTTTGCGCAACTTGTGATACTTTGTAAGGAATTGAAGTGAAGCGAATGGTTTGTAAGTTCAAAGAAAGAAAGACTTTGTAAACAAACTGACCTTTTGTAGAAAGCTGGTGGGTGTTTTTGCAGCTTGGTTGACTTCAGCTACTTTCAAAATCAACGAAGCAGGTAAAGCTGATGTTGATGTTTTGCTGATGACTCGGAGTTTGCGTGGAGGGTTTACTTATCATCTGATACCATAGATTTCCACCATACCTCGTCTCGCAATGCATGTAAGGTCTTCCGATAACCAAGATGGGCCAGTAGTGAGTGTATGTGAGTGATTATTATTTCATGAGCGCTTTGTTGCTCAATCATGATATCAGGTATGCATAAGACTTCTATGTCGCCGCTTTGTTTGAAAACCTATCCATTGTCGAGTCGGAAATCCGCAAAGTTTATTGGGTTGGCTAGGATCTCCATGAAGAACGGGTCTTTTGAGTATTGGTGACGGAAACATTCAGGTATGTCATAGCCAATTCCACCCTTGGTCTGCAAGACAGCTGAGACATCTAAGTCAGTTGAGGATGATGGTTGTTCCGGCATTCCAGCTACTCTGGTTTCTGTATAGGCATCTTTCGGATCTGGTGGTAGCAGCGCTGCAGTTGGGCGCTGTTTACAAGTTTGTTTAGGCTCAAAGTATGTGTGTTTATCTGTGCTGGCCTCTGCTAGATGTGCTGATCTTCGTACTGTTCTGTCCTCTGTGGGGTCAGGAATGATGGCTGTCAAGCCAGCATATATGGGTTGAGTTATGTCAGGTAAGATCTGTTCGATGTTACTGTCTCCATCGCGACTGACATATTCGCTTGCAGCACAGACAACACCTAGTGGTTCGTTGCTGTAAATATGGGACAATGCATCCATTACATTTGCCTCTCCAGGTACATAATGTATTTTGAACGAGAACTCATGCAATACGTCGAGCCAGCGGTGCTGATGGGCGACATATTCTGCTGGGTCATAAAGTTCCACACCGAGGCTGATAAGGTATCCCTCAGGTACCTCGAATACTTCCGGCTCGAATTCCGGGACTGTCTTCCATCCCTCATGATACTGGCCCAGTGTAATCAAACACATGCGCAGCCATTCAGCAGCATGGTAAGTGTCCCTAGTCAACTCTTCTTCGTGTCATCTGATTCCACTGAGTAGGGTACAGTCCACGGAAAGACCTCACAGTCATACTCATTGGCTGCTATGACCTGCGCAACACTGAAATCCTCGGATTCCAAGTCATCAGTGCTCACCAGGTAGGTGTATTCTAAGACATCCCAATTGGTGATTTCATAATGTAAATAGGGATATGGGCTATATTCGCGAATGGTGAACCGGCAGCTCAGCTCAAGAGTTTGGAAGTGAGCACAAAACTGGAGGTGTAAGTATTCTTCTATTGCATCATGTTCATGTACAGGAACATGATTGTCTTCCTCAGATATTGTGGTTAGCCCACTCTCTGCGACGGAGGCACCATCAAGCGTGTCATCATCCCAAGAGTTATATTTATCAGCTGCCTCGCTGAACATGCCTCCGTCTCCAGTTCGCTTTCTACAGCATTGTCAAGGAGTATTCGAAGACTATTAACTGCTATGTCAACCTCACGCACATGTTTTCCTCGCACTTCAACTTCTGCAATACCAACTGTGCCTGCCTTTATTGTTGGTGCTATGGGCTCATCATCAGTACCCAGCCACCAGCCGCTTACAACACGTTTCTCGTCCCTACTGACGCCACTGGCTGCTTTTCTATGACTCCATCACCTGCGACCTGCGCCAAACAGACCATGCACTCTGCATTGGTCGGTTCACTGACCGGTCCAGAATGTGCATTGCGCCCTGGACACCACAAGCTCAGAAAATTGCCTCATGGAGATTTGGACGGCGAGGTTTACAGCTTCATATCTACATTACAACCGATCCCCTCTCCTCGGTTCCCCCCGGACTTGGGTGCTGCCCAAAAGATCCTTGGCTCATTGAGCTTACGGTTGTGGCATTAGTCATTTGTTTGTGCCCCCAACAAAGAGGATTGTATATAGCTGCAAGGATCGGAAGTTGAAATCACCGATTTCATCCTGCTTGCCCGCCGCCTTATTCTCAGTCCCATCCCTTGCCGCCTCTCTCCCTTCTTGCCCCAGGACCGGGAGTGATTCACTCTTGCCGCCCTTGCCGCCCTCGCTGCCATAGAGTGGTTGAAGTAGTCTCAGAGCCCTCTGCTCTCTCGCTGCCATGTCTGTTCTATCCTCATTCTCACCATTCACTCTCTCCACCTTATGACGACCCTCGTCGCACTCGTTGCCAATCCTCTGCCGCATTTGCAGCTACCGTTTAAATATCATCATGTGCATTGTTTTTCTTTTTTGCTCAAACTCTTTCGCAGTAAGTTATCTATCTATTCTATCTACAAGGTGAACAGTCGATTTGGCCAAAATCTTTAACAGATAAGCTTGTATATATAGTAGCGTTGTCTACTAACAAACTAGAGCTACGATGATCCTGTCATCTATGCGCCGCTCTGTCTCGCCGCCTCCTCTGTCTCAGTCGATATGGCCGAAATCTTTGACTGGTAAGCTTGTATACCATAGTAACCTCGTCTGCTAATGAATTAAAGCAACGATCCTGTCATCAACATGCCACTCTGTCTTGCCGCCCTCTGTCTCAGTCAATATGGCCGAAATCTTTGACCGGTAAGCTTGTATATCATAGTAGCATTGTCTACTAACGAATTACAGCGACGATCCTGTCATCTAATCGCCGCTCTCTCTCACCGCCCTCTTCTCACTCCGTATCTCAGTCAACATGGCCGAAATTTTTGACCGGAAGCTTGTATATCATAGTAGCATCTACTAACGAACTATAGCAACGATCCTGTCATCTACGCGCCGCTCACTCTCGTCACCCTCTTCTCTCTCTCTCTGTGTCTCAGTGCCTATTTGCCTCTGCTGCCCTCTCCTCACTTTCACTGTCCTCCATATGTGGGATACTGTCATATACATGCCACTCACTCTCGCGCTGCCCTCTACCGCCCTTTGCCATCGTCACCCTCTTCTCTCGCCGCTGCCCTGTTTGCCTCTGTTGTCCTCTCCTCACATTCACTGTCCTCCATGTGTCAGATCCTGCCATCTATGGCCGCTCAGTCTTGCCGCCCTTCTTGCCCCTTTGCCTTCAACACCCTCTTCTATCCCCTCCACCCTGTCTGTGACCTCGCGCCCTGTTTGTCTGCCTCTCCTCATGTTTACCCTCTGTCGCCCTTTCTGTGCTGCTTACTCTGCCGCCCCATCGCCAAGAGCCTTCTGCTGCACTCTCATTGCCCTGTATGCCATCTGCCATTCTGCCCTCTTCATGCTTGCCTCCCTCTCTCTCTACCCTATTCTAGACAGTGCATGAAAGGAGAGGATACAAGGAATGCAATAACTAGTTAATTAAGTTATATTTATTCTACCAATGATATATAATTATGGCCAAGAGGAGTTGATCAAGTATTGTCAGTCTGATGCTCATGATCAGGTTTCCCTTTAAGGCATAATATTTCTTTTGGCTGCTGATTCCCAATCACTAGGTTGATAGATCTCAAGCAGAATTGGACAAAAGTCACATTTTTGCTGTGATCATGCATCATGCAGATATCTCACTTGTGATTCATATTGCATGATCATTGTGTGATCACCATGAATTATCCATGATCATGGATTTGAAATTTGTGGCAACTCAAAGTAGATATTCAAATTATAAAATATACAGTTATGTAGAGATTGTGCCATATATACTTTAATACAGGGTGTTTGTGATCATTGCCTGTTGTCCAATTTCACACATTAAATCCAAGTCCCATCATTGCTCAAAAAAAGTTCAGTGCTTCAGCTTTGACATTTAGTTACTTTCAATTTGAGCAGTGAAATGGCTTGCATAGCAGTAACAGTGTGGGAATAATTAATCAGATCTATCCAGACCCCCCCAAAATCCTGATGGGCACAGCATCCTCATCACACTTGTATCTGGAAGTTGCTGCCCTGGATTCACTACATATTTATTACATATAACATCAGCTGTGACTCATCATTGTCTAGACAATGATGATGTGCTACAAGATTGTAAGTGAACATATAAGTGGATGATGCTGAATGAGACTTGGAGACAATAGATGATAAGACTGGTCCAAGGTCTCCAACAATTTTATTTCAAGTTCATGTGCTACCCAACTGGCAGTGAATGTATAATTAGATGATGACCTATGAGGGTTTGAGACCATGGATGATAATACTAGTCAAGGTCTCCAACAGTATTATTTCAAGCTCATATACCACCACACTGACTGTCACTGACAGTGAATGTGTAAGTGGTTGACACTCTATGAGATGTGGGGACAATACATGATAAGACTAGCTCAAGGAATCCATCAGTGTCATTTCAAGGTCATCTGCTACAAGGCTTACATTGAATGTGTAAGTTTATGATGCAATATGAGACTCAGAGGCAATAGGCTATAGACTAGCCCAAGGGTTCCAACAGTGTCATTTCAAGGTCATATGCTACAAGGCTTACATTGAATGTGTAAGTTGATGATGCAATGTGAGACTCCGAGGCAATAGGCTATAAGACTAGCCCAAGGGTTCCAACAGAGTCACTTCAAGCTCATATGCTACAAGGCTCACATCAAATGTGTAACTCTTGAAGGGGGTTGTAAACCATGATAATGGTTGATAATGGCTTGTATAGCAATAACAGTGTGGGAATCATTGATCTGATTTATTATGGCATGCCAGACCCCCCCAAAATCCTGATGACATTGGGGGGCACATGCTACAGAACTGCCAGTATACATCATAATGTTATAGGGCAGTAGTGTCATTATAATCTCATGGGGCACATGCTATGGATCAGTATCATCATATTATGATGTGGTAGACTATCACACAATATAATGTTGTGTGTTGGTAGCAAGTTATAATGCAGTGGGTCAGAGAGGGTAAACATTATCATGCAGAATGTAGCTGTACATGGGACATATCATGATGTGGCTACAAGGACTATTGACCCGAAGCAGAGTACTGATTGGCTGCAGGAGTAGGCCATACAATCGCCTAGACGGAACCCACTGGTGGTGGTGGCCTCCGACAAGACAAATAATATAACGTAGAGTGCGAGGCACACTACTTGGTCTGCTGTGAATCTTTTGATATCGTTGTTCTGTTCGTATGGGGGTCGTGGCAACACTCTTGACGGTTCATGTATCCAGCCGATTGCACGGGGACTGCATAACAGACTGATGGCCCATTGTAGTCGGGAGTAGAATGACAATGCAGAGGCAGGAATCATCTGGTCCTTGAGCGAAATTGCGTTTGAACATCGATCAGAAGGAGGTAGTCTGACGTGATAACCAAGTTCGACAAATGGCTGCATGTAAAGAGATAGTTCGCTAGGAACGGAAGCTTTGTTCTCGCTGGAGAGAGTACGAGGTATAGCGGTGGGAGGGAAGAAATATCAGCGTATCCGGAAAGATGTGATTGTTAGAGCCAGAATTAGTAAACCCTGACCAAGGAGGAACAATCCAGCTTTCATGGCAGAGGATGCTCAGACAAAAAAAATGATCCATTTGGCGTCGGTCAAACAGCATCCGAAAGGGTCGGTGATAGTGCTGGGCTAGAAGTCTTCCAAAGAATACCTACGTCATGAGATGGAAAAGGATAATTCCGGTAAGATACAATCTGCAATGAGCGCATAGTGCAGTTGGGAGTGGCAGAGGGCCATGTCGCATATAGCCTGGGCAGTCGAGCCCAGCCAACCTTGTTTTGTGATTCTAAGTATGCCTACCACTGTGGCCGCTTATAGCTGAGCGCTGATCCGCAATGCTGACATAGTTTACGAGAGAAGCGGCTTTACCAACCACCAAGCCACGGATTAGTTACGCGCGTCATATCTGACGTTGGCATGGCATTAGAACCATCAATAACGGCCTTGCATAGGATCGTCATGTGCTTCTGGATGATCTGGCCATCAGGCTCAACACTGAAAGTAAGCTTGAGTTTGAATTTTCTCAGCTTGTTCGGCAGTTCGTCCGAGTTGCCGTCTGCAATAGAACCATAAGCAGTTGGGTGTTGCATGCGGTGTTTCAGGGAATTTGTCATTCCAATAACGGATGGCGTGCCTTCTGAGTGGAGCATCTGCCTTCATGGGACGAGCGTGATGACGTCATCAGCAAATTCCATGGTAGCTCGGGTATGACGTCAACACTTTTGCCATGAACACCCAGATTACCCCAGATAATCCATTGTCACGCTTGTCACGTGAACATGTCCCGCTCGAAATACGATATATATAACACCGTGGGCCCAACTCATCAGCACCTCTACTATTCAAGATGCCCGATGGAACTATGAAGGCTATTTACTATCATTCGGTCAGCATCCCTCCATGCATATGCACTCGCACTCACCGCAGGTTAGCCCAAGAACTTTGAGCTGAGGCGAGTTCCCATTCCAAAGCCCCTGGACGATGAGGTTCTGCTAAAGGGTAATGTCAAAATGGTTTCTTAGATGATTGCGGGAATGCTTATTGTCTCTTTTCTTAAGTGCGCTGCTGCGGTATGACTTTCTCCTTCGTCTTTGACTGTGTTGCTAATATAGATGTAGGTATATGCGGCACGGATGCCCACATAGACGCGGTTAGTTGATATTTTTAAGAGCGTGCATGACCTGAGCTAACATTGATCTCGTGCTCAGGGAGAATTTATCTCCAAATTCCCTGTATGTCATGAGCTAGCGGCCAAATCTCATTCGGCTGACTTCAGACGTAGCTGATTCCCGGTCATGAAGTCATAGGAGAGCTTATTGAAATGGGTAAGGACGTCCAAGGTTTCTCCATCGGAGACCGTATCGTTGCAGACGTAGGGATTACGGTAAGGCATGAGTCAACCAAACACACACCTCCAACGACTCATGTATGCGGCTCAACACATCAGTGTGACACTTGTTTCTATTGTCGCCGAGGCCAATCCTTGCTATGTGAGAATTTCAACTCTCGCGGTGTTACCCAAGACGGTGGCTTTGCGGAATACGTTGTATAGTGAGCATCTAGCACGTGTCTCCCCGGTATGCCACATCGAAGCGAACTTTCACAGCAAGCAGCACAAAGTGTACAAGATCAAGAATCTTAGCGACGAGGAGGCGACTCTGCTCGAGCCCGCGGCATGCGCCGTCCATGGACTCGACAAGTTGAACCCACCTGTCGGAATCGAGGCATTGGTACTTGGATCTGGACCAACGGGTCTTATTCTAGCGCAATTGCTCAAGCTCAACGGTGCATCACGAGTAGTCATTGCCGCAAACAAGGGTATCAAAATGGATATCGCCAAACAGCTCGAAGCTGGTGACGAGTACATTGAATTGGACAGGCAGAAACCGGAGGCACAATGGGCCAAGTTGAAAGAAGATAATCCATACGGCTTTGACGTCGTCGTTGAGGCAACCGGCGTCGAGAAATTGGCCAACGATAGTATTAACTATGTGCGGCGTGGTGGTACGTTGATGATTTACGGCGTATACGAAAACAAAGCACTGGTACACTGGCCTCCTTCGAAGGTGAGGATAAGATTATGGTGCCCAAGTCCTATGTAATCACATATTGAACCGCATAGATATTCGGCGATGAAATCAAGGTCCGTACTTTATCATCCATTTCCTCACACAATATCGCTCACCACTAGCGATCAGATTATTGGATCGTTCTCCCAGACTTTTTGCTTCCCGCGTGCCGTCGCATATCTTGACAGTGGTAAAATCAGGACAAAGGGCATGGTTACGGATGTTTTCAAGCTGGAAGAATTTCAGCAAGCATTGGATAAAATGAGCAACCGGGGTGCTTTGAAGATTGCGATTAAGCCTTGAGATGAGGCTAATTAGATGGTTGTAAAGTATCGGATGCAGAAACATGATGCACGGGTTCGCCCGACTTTGCGTGACAGCCCTATGTATGTCACGGTGTTACAGTGAACCTTCCGCACCCTTCGCACAATGGATGTCATTGACTACTGAGCATCATCTGCGATAGACGATCTAAGACTTTTGTCGTCTGGAACGATGAAGAAACCCGATTTTGTACAGTTATACCTCTCCACAACCTCGATGCCTGCCATAATGTCTGGCCGGGAAGTGGCGAAAGATGTTGCGTTAGGAAGCGTGGGTCGCAGATTTGTTGCCCATTCATTTGTTATTGAAGTAGATTTAGGTCGCTGGAATGGTTGCTGCTGTTTTGGAATACCCATTAGATCTCGCCAAAGTGCGGTTACAAGCCCAGTTGCTTTTTAAGGGAGACAGTTCTGGACCTTTGCGATTCAATGGACCATGGCATTGTCTTGTGCAAACGTGGAAGTATGAGGGTATTCGAGGTTTGTACAGGGTAAGCCCACCCGCTCTTCTGTGGATATGTGGTGATGATGTCGTCAATGATGGTTCGTTAGGGATTGCCAGCACCCGTAGTGGGCGCCATGACTGAAACAGCCGCCATCTTTGTTTCTTACTCGTACTTCCAGAATCTCATCCGGGCCGTCACCCACACGGGAAATGATCCTTCATTGACGATACCCCAACTGGCACTTGCGGCGGGAGGCGCCGGATTTGTTACCAGTTTCGTTCTGTACGTTGTCAAAGTTCACTCGTATTTGAGCGATTCTTAAGAAAAGATTCCGTTCTGTCATTTTATCTTTTGCCTATTGACGGGTTCATTCCGTTCAGAACGCCTATAGAGCTTGTGAAATGCCGGATGCAAGTTCAAATGATGAATATGTATAATTATATGGATCCACCTTCGACCCGCAACCTTTCGACATCCGCTGCTCATGCGCCGAAGCCCACCCTTATTTTTCCCGCACGTGTTCTCGTTAACGGACTTGCAACAGCTCCTGCGACATCCTCGGCCCAGGGTTTCACGTCGGACGCAAAGGTTTCCCCGGGACGAAACCCCAGGGCCTGTGGAGAATTACGATGTCCGTCGTGCGTGCTCATGGCCTCCGTGGATTATGGCTGGGGCACACGGGTACCATGCTGCGAGAGACGGGTGGAAGTTCGATTTGGTTTTCTATCAAAGAATGGACGGCTACCTGGTTACGTGAGCGGCGGCGGGGAGACGGCGTCGGTTTCAAGGTACCTAGGAAAGGGAATGAAGATTTGTTGCCTTGGGAATCGGCGCTGGCAGGTGCTTTGGCAGGTGCTGTAAGCACGCTGTTGCTGTATCCTGCCGACACCGTGAAGAGCGCTGTCCAGACTGAAGGAGAGCTCCGCCCCCGATTGCAGCCCTCCTCAGGCGCAAGCGGCGATACCTTGGCTTTGGTGAGGAGGATGTACGTTGCCAACGGGCTTAAAGGCTTTTACTCTGGCTGCGGAATGACTATCGCCCGCGCGGTTCCCGGCAGTGCCACGATCTTCCTAGTGTATGACGGCCTCTCTGCTTGGCTCAGATAGAGCGCGGGATATCATCCGGGGTTTATTCGGCGGCGATCGAAGATGATGATGTAGAGCGAGGGACGAAACGGGCTGACCCGAAGTACGTCCTTCTATTTGACTCATAATGTTGAACCGGGCTCACGGTTCTTTGTCAAGAGTCGTTCCCTTGTTAATTAGAATTTTCACATTTGTTACCCATTCCTCGTTATCTTTTCTATTTTTCTTGACCAACTATTAATCTCTCTCTCAAACTATAACCATTATTAATAATGCCCAACCTGCCCACTCTTTTCCACGTTTCGTCTCACGTTGGAACATTCTCTCGCTCGCTCGGCAAGCGAGCCCGAACGAGTGATGATGTTGGTAGATTCGCATCTATTACTGTATTCGGAGGACTGTGCCCTGGGTCTGCTTTGACGGGTGTCTGCCTATGTAATATAATCAGACGCTGCACATCGTGCATGAAACTAGCAACAGGTTGTAGCGTCAAAGTATATATATATATCAAGGTAAGAAAATCGTCGGGGAATACGAAAAGGATGGTTAAATGATACGCCTCAAATATTGATCCTCGTGATGTCAGCCTTGAGAGATACTTTACGAGTCGGACCGTAAGTAATCGACACTATTATGGCATGCATTTACGTGTTTATAGTCCATGGTCCGGCTGTCGAGTGAGAGAACCCTAAGGTTTTTATTCTAGTTTTTAGATTGCCGATAGGGGTTCTTTTTTCGAGTCCCTATCTCGTTAGGGGGAGGCGTGGACTTGAATCGGAGTTGGGAGGCCGAACGGTTCTTTTGTGAAGAAAAGAAAAATTGCGAGAATTCGCACTTGCCCCGCATTGTACGATATGAAATCGCATGCTGGCCGAACGGGTGGTTCTGGACGGGAGACGGTTTCATATGGTTTACATACCCTATTGGAGCATGACGTTGATTCTTCATTGTCCATAGCCCCAAATGGTAGGCTTTTGATCTCGTGTTGCCGAGCAAACAACTCAAGATTTGATCAGTTTCGTGGCCCTGAACAGGTCTTTAACGTGCGACTGGCGCCTTGTCCCGCAGTTTTCATCAAGCCTGGCGTGGGTCCGTTAGCTGGCCATGGTGAAGAACACGCTGCTCTGGGACGTACTCATGTTCGTGACGCTATTTAGCCTGCATTTCCTGGCGCTCTTCGTCAAGCCGACGCCGTACCGCTGGTTGATCTTCCTTCCTATCTGCGCAATTGTGACGTACCTGATGCTTTCGACCAACAAGGGCGATAGCACGCCACTGAGGGGAAGCTCCATTGCATCTGTCGCTTTACCCGTCCTTTTCTCCGCGTCGGACTTTATCCTGTTGACAGATGTGCAGCGGCAGCTGAGGCGCAAGGGACAGGCTGTGCCGGCGGAGAAGTTGGAGTGGAAGGCGCGGTTGTGCTGGGCGTTTGCGCTGTTTTCCAGTCCGCGTGGGATCGGTTGGGAGCACGAACCAAGACATGTGATACGGCCGTTGCCCGCATCGGTATGTGCGTCTCGCTGGTCGTTTGTCAAGGCACAGATTTTGCGGCTGGTGGTATATGCGGCGTTGCTAGACATTTTGCGCTGGCACGATCGCAGGAATC
>JAEBUS010000145.1:0-11903 GCA_023014475.1 Amanita pallidorosea | reverse complement strand
CGAAGGGTACATATACTTGGCCCCCATCTGCACAAGATTGTTAACGTGGGACTTCATCGATGCCGAGGTGAAAATGCAAAGGAGTAGCCGCGCGTAGCGTAAGGCAGAATTAAATTTGCTTGTCAAGGACGCGGATTTGGATTCCTCGTCTTTTAGTTGCAAGCTCTCGTCGTTATGTGATGCGTATTTGAATTTCTCGTTTTTTTGTGCCAAGCTGTTATATTCATCGGCAATTTCCCTGAGACAACGGCCGAACCGGACAAATGTTGCCCAAACAAGATCATGAAACTGCGCCACAGTATCCTGGGTGTAGAGAGCTTTCCCACTCTCGGCTGCTTCCATCAAAGCCTCGAAAGAAATGACTCTTTGGCTATTAGATTCTAACATGTTATCGAAGGTGTTATATAATGAGGCGACCATAGCCTTGCTATTTTGCTGCAGGAAAGTAGCAAGCGCTTTATCACGAGGATCTCGCTTGGAAGATCCCAACGGGCCCAACTGGATGTCACTTTTATACTGTTCCCAATAATTGAACCAAATGGTGGCGAAACCAAGTCCCTGCCAAGAGCTTATCCGCCGATGGAGCTTTCGCCAGGATACGGAAAGAAGATATTTAAAGAACCGGCGGGAATTCTCGTCACGAGCGTCCACATCGTTCCTGTAGTCTTCCATATAGGAAGAAACGGTTGCGACATGATCTTCCAGAGATGATCCGCCCCTGGCCACCGGTCACTAGTTAAGATCTGTGACGACCGTAAGTTAATGAACTCACATGGCTAGACGGCAAAAAGGGTCGATTTTGACAGCATCCCAATGACCATTTGTTTGGGGACTACTCTTAGTTTGTGATGCTCCCTGTTCTGCGAGCCCTGGCTCGAGCTTTCGTTGGATGAGGAAGTAATGGAGTCAGGGTTAGCTAAAACGGTAAAAACGAGCTGCTTTTGAGATGGTGATCCATTTTCAATAGAGCATTCATCAACTTCATCCGCTGATACGCCTGGAACGTGTCAGTACCTGCGCTAGCCCTATTCAGCTCCTGAGGAAGCCATTTGAGCCGAGTCGAAGCATCCTGTTCACAAATCGAAGTCCGTAGTGCCAGCAGTGCCCCGCCGAACGAAGGTCGAAGCTCGAGATCAGACAAAGTCTTCGAGCCGGCCTCCTCGGTCTTAGCGGATATCCGAAACATCTCTCAGTCCCTAGACAGTCCCGTTCCGCGCTACCCGGCCACATTGCGACGACCTCAGTTCAGTCACCAGGGCCCCACCACATTGCAAATTCAGCAAAATGGGTGCCTGGTGCCTCACCGACATAAGGACAGGACGATCACCACCCCCTCCATAGCCCCAGACTCGTGCACGTCAAACCAGCCGAAGCTCCTATGACTCGACCGATGCAAAATGGAACGCCCTCGACCATACAGTCATTGACCCTACTCGAACGACTCGCGGCGCCAGCCCGTTCGTCGCTTGCGTCAAGGATATCCGATCGCGCCGAACCTCCGACAATAGATCCGGACTCTTCCATGATAGACGTACCTCCCAGCCCAGTCGAATCGCCAACGCACGACAACTTCGTTTCGTTCACCCCAGGGGCAGCCTTCTTGCGGCTACCAGTATCCGAGCGAGCCAGTATATCCATCTCGGACTCGATAGGAATACAATTCGGAGACTCGAGGACGGTGACGGAGGAGAGACGAACCATGTTGACGTGTCAGATCAGTGCTCGAGGAGGCTTAGAGCCGATGTTCCATGACCCGGACGAGGCATCTGCCTTGCGTACGCCCAGGGACCCATACAGTCGAAGTCGATTCCACCTCGAACTAATCAACAGCTCGGTTCGATTAGAAGAGCTCGCCTCCGCAGGAAGCGCCACGTTCGTCGTCGGTCAAGTCGTATGGAGGATCATCACAGTCACAGTGCAGGAGGGCTACCGAAGGGAGATAGCATCCGGAGGACCACTAATCATTGTCGGACGAACCCTCGGACGATATGCGCGTCATCAATCGAGAAGGCGTGCTGCATTCGAGGCTCGTTCCAGCGCACCAGCTGATGCCATATTATTCAACCTGGCACGTTAGCGCGACTTCCAGCGGAATTGACACAACATCCCCAGCTTGAGGACCTACTCTGTCACGAATACGAAGCCTAGAAACCACGAAGGCATTGCAACGTAGGCTGTGCGTCGCTATCCAGTTACAGGCAGCTTCGACTGAGGTACCCGAGGATCTGTGGAGTGCCTGTTGGGTGTTGTGAACATCGGCGATGTCGGCGGAGAAGTATTCCCGGTTTGTGCCTGGAGCACATGCTCGTTTCTGTTGTCATGGACCTATTCCCATCGTCGTGCTTCGATTGGACTTCGAGAAAATGGTAGCAAGTGGACTTTTACTATATTGCTGATGCTGGACACTGTTCCGAATTACCCCTTTTGATACTTTGTTTTATATATATACATGTACCTGTCTTAGACGAATGACAGAGAAGTCCTGACCTTTCTTCCCTCCCCTCGAGTTCATGGTTCAAACTTGGGCCGTCTCCGAGTCTTGCCAAGGTCCCCAGCGTTGTCTCGTCTCAGTCTGTGCTTGCCTTGTCTCGACCTTTGCCCCAGTATCTTGCGTAGCCTTCGACGCGATTCCTCACCAGCCACACTCGCCCTCATTGCCTCACCCGTCAAGATTCGATCAGTCTTCGATCCTCGTTGCCCCCTTCGAAGTAACTCGGTACCACTCGTACTTCATTTATCCCATAACCAGGTGCCCGCGCGCCTCGTACTTCCAGCCAAGTCTGAGAACCTCCTAGGACTCGCCCCCCCCCCCCAGCCATACGTGTTGCGTGCCAATCCCCCCTTCGTTACCTCCTATTCGTTGCGAACGCCGCCTCGGTCGATCACTGAAGGTGTGCTCGAGCACCGAGAAATTGGGTTTCTTTTGGGTTTGCCCGCCGCACAGCGCATCACCGCATTATCACCCAGCGATGGATATACGACGGCGCTCGGTGCGCTGTCGGATGCCATTACAGTGAGGTCAATGCTGGCCTTGGGGCCCGCCCGATAACAGGCAGCAACAATTTCGTGATTCTGCACGAGAACTGCCGTGATGGCATCCAGCGGCATAAAATCCGCTTCATATCCTGTGGTGTCTTCATAGTATAGCCCGACACGAGCATTCTCTGAAAATCGGTCCAAAGTTCCTTCGCCAGCGTTTGGATTCTTTAACGTAGTGACGAGGCGCAGCAAAAGAGTGAGCTGCGTGAAGTCGTCAAGTTGAGGTAACTCGGAAGGCATTGCAAGGATGACTCGGATTGAAGCGGAGACTCAGCACTGCCCCCACTGGAAGAAAAACACGTGGCTATATTATATAATATAAGGTTTCCCGCGACCTCAGATGACCGCCGCGGCCAGTGATGGTCCCGTCAACTTTCAAGATACTGTGCACGGTTGGGCCCCCTCAACAAATACTTGCGACACGATCGCGCCCCGATCTAAGCACCAAACCAGACCTTAACGCCCGCAGGCTGTGAAAGCAATCAAAGGGAAAGCTGGATGCTACTTCGCTGATGCAATTGTTTGCATCATTTCGTTCTTGCACTGGTACCACAACAGCGAATGTCGTCCTCAGCAGTCTATGTAGTAATGGCATTTGTCGCAATGTATCAAAGACTGGTATCAGGTCTCTTGCTTTGAAGTGGAGCATCAAACTCCGTGGCAGAGAAATGTTCAGTAAGACGTCTGAATCCAATGATGTGAAATGGCACCTCTCGCTAAGGGCCACTGATCATAGTCTCATGAAACTGATCGGTGCACTGCTAAAAGTTTTGTCGATATCGGAGGGATTGAACTCAAGTTCGAGTTTCTCGATGCATGACAAAATGGTATCGGGGAAACTTGAAGCGAGAAACAATATCCTGCATGATCCTGGCATTCCTAACGGCTTCGTCATCATTACGAGATGCACCAACGAATCGCAACGATAGCTCTATCGGAAAGCTTCCAGCCCGTAAGGGCCAGTCATAAACTAGACCAGCACATTTGTTATCAAGACGGACGTTATTCCATAGTTCGAATGTCCTGAGTGCCAACGTGCGCCGACGTGAATAGACACGCGACAGCAAAAGCTGGGGAAGCGTTTCATGGTTTCAGATAGGGAATATTACAGGTCCGTGGTCTTGCGAAACGAGGACAAACACATGGACGAGAATGTCGTTGGGGAGGGTGTCCTGAGGTGAGTCGGTTTTGATTCCTCTGTGCTCCAGTGACGTTGACGTCGATGTGCTCGACACGCACTGCATTGGGGACATTGGGTTTCGAGTGTATGGTTGGCACTGGCATATGCACGTCTGGTCACAGAATTAGTCACAGTGACACACGTAGCTTGCGCAAAGTTGCATGGTAGTATTATCATCGCAAGGATCAATGGGTTTCATTGGCAGTGATGGCCCGGTCACGGTCTGAATGAACGACTAAGGGCTTCGAACAAGCTTGGAATGTTTAGACAGTTACAAAAACAAAAAAGCCATGGTTATAAGACGATGTAGTATGATCCTCAAACGCGTCAGATCCTAAGGCAGCACTTGCAGTTAAAACAAGCCCACCAAAGTGGACTCGCAGCCAAAGATGACGGCCGTCGATGTAACATGCCAGTGCCATGCAACGCGTCAGTCCAAAGGCAGCACTCGCAGTTAAAACAAGCCCATCAAAGTGGACTCGTATCATCGCGGCGTTGAAGATGACAGCCGTCGATGTAACATGCCAGCGCCATGCAACACATCAGTCCAAAGGCAGCACTCGCAGTTAAAACAAGCCCATCAAAGTGGACTTGTAGCATCGCGGCATCGAAGATGACAGCCGTCGATGTAACATGCCAGCGCCATGCAACACGTCAGTCCGAAGGCAGCACTCGCAGTTAAAACAAGCCCATCAAAGTGGGCTCGTAGCATCGCGGCATCGAAGATGACAGCCGTTGATGTAACATGCCAGCACCATGCAACACGTCAGTCCGAAGGCAGCACTCGCAGTTAAAACAAGCCCATCAAAGTGGACTTGTAGCATCGGCATCGAAGATGACAGCCGTCGATGTAACATGCCAGCGCCATGCAACACGTCAGTCCGAAGGCAGCACCCGCAGTTAAAACAAGCCCATCAAAGTGGGCTCGTAGCATCGCGGCATCGAAGATGACAGCCGTTGATGTAACATGCCAGCACCATGCAACACGTCAGTCCGATGGCAGCACTCGCAGTTAAAACAAGCCCATCAAAGTGGACTTGTAGCATCGCAGCATCGAAGATGACAGCCGTCGATGTAACATGCCATGCAACGCATCAGTCCGAAGGCAGCACTCGCAGTTAAAACAAGCCCATCAAAGTGGACTCGCAACATCGCAGCGTCGAAGATGACAGCCGTCGACATAACATGCCAGTGCCATGCAACGCGTCAGTCTGAAGGCAGCACTTGTAGTTAAAACAAGCCATCAAAGTGGACTTGCAGCATCACGGCGCCGAAGGTGGTAGTCGTCGATGTAACATGAACGCGCAAGTGGTTGAAAACAAAGAAGGAATGTCACACGTGTCACGCTGGCACTTTTTTTGCACTTTTTTTTTTCTTTTCTTTGCATGGATAGTTTGGGGAATTGCGTAAGCTACGATACATAGAGTACATGTTGAAGGGAAGCGGTGCCCTGAGAGCCCGCGTGTAATGGTATGTGGGTAACCGACAGCGCTGAAGGGAGTAACATTAAAAGAAACGAGTAATCACGGAACAGCGGACGGAATCGCGCTCGCGGCAAGAGCAACGCTTCTGGCGTTATGAGATCTTTTTTTTTTTGCATGGATAGCTGTTCCCTGTCACGTGACATGGGTACAAAATTATACGTGCTGTCAGTCTCCGAAGTTCTAATTCTAATTCTCCATCTCCGCCCATGGCCCGGACAAGGAATACCGCACGTAGATGCACGGGTGAAGATGCCCCCCGAAAGCAAATTGCCTCTATATCTGAGAGCACCCGGGCCCCTCCCGCTGCTCCTCCCAAAAAACGGCCCGGGCGTGCTGGTTCAAGTATGGTGAAGGTTACCATGAGGCCACCAGAACCTCAGAGCCCGACCTCATCCACTATTGAGCTACGTGCTGAGCCCAGCACTGCCATTGTATGTTCGCCCCTTGACATCTGTCGCCCACAATTCTAATGTTGCTGGGTCCAGTTCTGTGCGCTCTGCCGAAATGGAGGAGCCCTGACCGAGTGCGACTCTTGTCCTCGGACGGTATGTTCCAAGTGCATCCCAGATGCTCAGCTTTCGGAAGACAGCCAGTTTCGTTGTCCGTATTGCCATGTATTTCGTCCGAATGGCACTCGGAATGATTTAGAGCCGTACCTTGTGAGTTTTCTTTCCATCATCTTGTTGTGTTACTGACCTGAGTTTGGCAGGGTGATGCTGGAGTTCCTCTAACCCTGACTGGAATGCTTTCACAGCGCGAGTTCATGCCCGTCTGCTCTTCGGAGCCCCTGCTCATCATAACGATCAAACTTGTTTCAATTTCATGCAACGGCCTCCCTCCCATGCTTGTCTACCAACACCTTTGCCCGTATTTATGTCAAAACGTCGAACATGTCATCATTTCATTTGACTTCTCCACCCCTGATGGTACAGACAACTATTTCCGAGAAGTGAGTGCGCTCACCCAAAGGATACAATCTGGTGACTGGGTTAGGTGATTCTATGTGTCTTTGATGTTTTTTCAATCCTCATTCATTTCTTCAACGAGGTTCCGACGGTTTGCCGTATTCTTGATTGACCATACAGACCCAACCCGAGGCGATCTCCACTTTGCCCCAGCGAACCAGGGCGCCGCACCCATATCCGAGGTAAGTAAAAGCCCGTCATTCTGTGCTTATCTAATGCAACGTCTACAGATATTTCCAAACCTCTTTCCTCCACCCCTTCTCGAAGTTTTGAAACCAGGGTCCGACCAAAACACCCTTACCCTGCTTGCATGTGGGGGGATCGTGAAATGCGCACGGTCCTTCAACGATGTAAAGATGTTTTTGAAAAGGTGAGTCTTGATCCTGCTCAATTTACATGCAGGAACTAACTGGTTAGTTCGCCCTTCCACTGGGTAATGGCTTTTGGGCAGGTTGATTTTCAACCATCCACTGCCAATGCCTTCCTCATGGACACACACCTTTTTTGGTTCATCTACAGGAGAAGCCCGGTCTCAGGCATGCTCCTCAACCACCAAGTGTTGGGGAGCCACTCCGACGTTTATATTCTATACCACTCCGGTTCAACTGACCGGTTAACTTGGTCGCATCCTGGACACCGTCCCTTTGGGTTCCCACTGCCAATTCAGTGCTGTGGTTGTAAGGCTCTCAAGTCGTTTGCTCCAAAACCCCAGGTAAACAAGGATAAGACAGATTTCAGCCTGATCCGGCTTGTGTGCAGTGTCAAGCATTGTAAAAATGTTCTAGAATATCAAAAGCCTCCGGGTTTGCGAAGGGTCATGAAGGGAGAGTTGTCGCGATCACCGGTTGGGGATTGGTACATCGAGCAATGTTAAATTCAAGTATAATAGTCTACGTCATATGAGATTCACCTATTCCAGCAGCGCTTCCCCCCTCTCAGCGCGCTGATAAATAAGCTCCACATAATAAAAACAATGCATTACGAGCTGACAAAGATTCCAATGGGCTTGCACGACGTGGCTGTTGAAGCCGGATTTCGCCTGAGCAACGTGATTGCGAAGCGTTCATGATCATTCATGATCACACAGGTCACGCATGATTTACTCGTGACGCGTGATCTGCGCGTAATTTCGCGCATCAAAAGTATTGGTTAAAATCCCAAGCTCCGTTTCCAACACAAATTCCATTACGAAAATTGTTAAGAACATGTACAGTTGTAAATCGACAAGCAGCGAAGCATTGTACCCGGCGCTTGAGTGGTCAAGGTTAATTGCTATACACGTCGGTGAGTTTGTGAACGGTGTAGCAGCACGAGTGCGAGGGCTCGCCATCGAAATAGAACGGAATGCCGCATGTCTATCTATTGTAGTTAACATTTTGCGACAGTAACAATTTACAAGTAACTCTCACCCGCAATACATAAACCTCGAGAAGAAAAGTAACTTATGCTACTGGTTGTAGCCTTGTATTCCGCGTTTGTTTTATCCTTGCTCTCTTCTCCTTCAATTTGGCTAGGGCACTCTGCTTCGTCACTCCGCCTTCGCACCTGACATAGCTGGGGAATACCTGGCTATTACAGCGGTAAGAATGTATCTGTGGTGCAAGTATTGGGAACTCACCAGTTCCACCAGCTCAGCAGGTCGGTAACTTCATCCCTTTCCTCCGGATCAATCAAGAAGTCCAACACGCTCTCGTAAAACCGCTCCGAGTCTGTAGAGGTGTCAGACCGACAGAAGACTGAGGTCGATGACAGTGCGAAGCGTAGCTGGCAGGATGCTCAGTTACAGTATTGCTTCATATTGATTGGCAGCTGCCGCACCTGCGTCGCTACATAGGCTAGTGAAGCCGGTGTGACACGAGTCATGCCGTGGATACGAGCATTGCCCGACCTCGTCGCCTTGACCTCTTTCTCTACTGAACTGGGCGATGTGAAGATATACTTGAATGCCTGCAAGCCATTGGATCTCAAGTGATTGGGAAAATCAAGATATTTACTAACCCAAACAAGAAGCTTACTCCTGAAAAGCCCGTCCCAGGGTTCTTCGGGGTCAAATTGTTGCTGTGCATAAACCAACAATGGCCATTGATCACCTCGTACGGCAATTTCATTGTTAGTAAGCTTCGCGCGTATCCTACGCCAGGGCTTAGTGACGATAAATCACATGAAGCAGGAAATTAACTCAGCGTCGTCCCACTCTAGGCCCGCTGGACAAAGAAGGGCACCAGTTGCGGGGTGGTGAAAACCGCGCGTTGTCTTTATATTCCGGGACAGCGGTGGATTTAGCGGCTTGTCTCGGGGAGTTATCCAATCCACAACGACACCTTTAAGACTCTTGGTGTCATCCGACCTTGCGCTAGATACGCCTTTCTGAATCTTCAATGTAGTGAGCCAAAGCTAAAAAATGTATGGAGCGGCGGATGTACCAACTCCGCTACCGTCACACACTCCTCCTCAGTCCCTTCCACGAGGCGTTCGCTTAGGTTGGGGACCATTCGTAGCAGTTGCTGAAACACCCTGTATTCCTTGCGTTGCCTGAATTGCATGTTTGTCAATGGCCAATGCGAGAAGTTCGGTTACAGACTCTAGTGTGAGCATTTCTTCTGCAACTTCTCCATCGTCGCCCAAAAAGAGTAAATTGTTTGTAATCAATGCTTGCACATTACACATCGCGTGCACTGTTCTGCCGAAGTGTCGTCCATGATGGACCAACGGATCGCTGCTGCGACTAGACCGCGCGGTCAACTCGCACCACAGTAGCCGAGAGGGTCAGCTTACGGTTTTCTTTTGTTGCTTAGCTTGAGAGCATTAACTCGAGCTTCAGAGTAGGGAGACAGGTCGTCTTCGACCATAGGGAGCACTGGGTCGCGTTCATCAAAATGCTGTTTTTCTGCCGCATACTTATGCACTAATGCGAGTCAGAGCGAGTCAGAGTCAGGGTCACAGACATGACTCGGTATGACTGGAACGACGAACATAAAAGTCCGGATCCGTCCCTAATGAAAACGTCAGTCCCAACGCTAACAAGCCAAATATTGCTCGGGCTTACAATCATTTATCCCCATGTCCAAAACACCTCTGTCGTTGCCATTCGAAACATTCCCGACATACCGCCAAAAGTTGCTATATGACGTCTTCAACTCGACGCGCTGTGTCTTGTCTTTCGACCCGGCTAACCTAGAATTGACTGCACATTCCTGGTATGTAAACAGTGCTCTAGAGCCTACCACCACTGCATGGTTTCTATCAGGCCTGCCAGAAAAGGTGCCCGCGTGCCACCGGCCGAATTGTGCAAGTACGAGAACTTCACCAATACGTTGGGCCATGTTGCTTGTGCCCCTTGTTGGAACCGCTCAGTCAACAAACTCGAGTGTTCAGGGAAGTAGCAATATACCGAACCGGGTGTGGGTATTATGAGGGAGAGTATGTCGCCGAATGTGCAAAGAATCAGTGCGGGTATTTGGGTCTGCCTCTCTTGCACTTTCGGACGATGTGACTGCTCACGCTCTCCACGCCCAGTACCGTTGGAGAGAATATATTCGGACTATGGAGGGCCAGAGAAGAACTTTCCCCTTCGAGGTTAGTCCTTATATTTGGACGATGTCAGTACTACGAACCTGTGTACAAGGCGACGCCATACCATGCCCTCCACAAGTCCGTTGCGAACGGGGGACGAGGACTGTCGTTAAAAAGCCCTTGCAGAAGGCCTGCGCCCACGGCGGTGTGTCATGATATTTTGCGATTATGGACCGATCATCTCATCATGATGTAAGGTCTACTGTGCCCACCCTTGCCCGCTCCCGAGTTTAAAGGGGTCGATTTAAGTTACCGAACTGACTGGCGCAGATTCACGAAGCTCGGTTGCATGGATAGGCCCGGAATAACTGAGCAGCAATTCCTGGGCTTGTTCGCTAAGTGCGACGCCTGTGGGATCATCACCACGCACTTGATGTTTCCCAACCATCATTGTCGCCCGTGCCGCATCCCTGCCGAAGAGAAAACGGAAGTCGGAATCAAAAGGTCGCTGAAGAGAACCTACGCCCAAGCTGGTAGGTGGCGAAGGTTCTGCGAGTACGGACCAACCATCTGATCGTGTAATGCGGGACAGATCTGACGTGTCCTTCTTCCACCGCTCCCGACTTTGGAAGGGCAGCTCGTCAGCCCAGCTGGGAGAAGTTCGCGAAGATTGACTGCATGGTTAGCCCAGGATTATCCGAACAGGAGTTCCTGGGTTTGTTCGTCAAATGTGACACTTGTGCACTAGTCACCACACGCCCAGTCTTCTGCTATCATAACTGTAGCTCGCATACAGTAGATGACTTGGAGCTGACTGACCGGGAGTAGTGGAGTGTGGCAAAACTTGACCATTGTCCAACGCACTAGTAACTTATCGAGAAATTAATGCTATATGTCACTGGAACAAAGAGATACTTGCTGAAAGTTATGAGTCCCGTCGTACCAAACCACAGACTGAGCAGGAAATGATGATGGTTAGTGACCCCGACCTCTATATTATAATTACAGATTTCAAGTTGAGTCAGACGCCCGGATCCGCTCAGGCTCTGAGACGAGTCACTTGTACGCCACGCCACCGCGTTCGGCCTAAGTCAGGAACCACTCCATCCATCAGGCTTCCAGAGAATGATTTGATTTTTATCCCTCGAGTGTTCAATCGTAGTGGGATCGAGTTGTTTTATTCCTTAGCCGTGCCATGATCATTTGTTCATAATGAGCGTCGTTGTGTACGGCGATGGGAATGGAGACTTGAAGCTTGAAGCTTGAAAAGTTGTGGTCATGGGTCGGTCGGGTGCCAGCACGTGCCACTGTGACTCGAGCTCAAGTCCGCATACTCTCACTAATATAAGTACCTGAGTGGCGCGTACGAGGGATCCATGATGGACCTCAGGCCGGGTTCCGAGTTAGCCTCATGGTCTAAAGCTTGTATTTGTGGACGGATTTTCTCGGTGCCGCAGGCATATTCTTACCACAGGCGCCGCTGTCATAAGACGAGGAAACAACTATCAGCTGCTCTCGCAAGGGCTAATGAAGTCTGGCGAGCAAAGAAGCGTCGGAAAACGGAATTGGCCCAAAGTCAAACTCCCAGGGAATGCTCTTTGAACTTCCCAAACGAGGATGAAGTTCTTCCTCCAGTCCCACCACAGGTTAGATTTCCTGCTCTTCACTTCATTGCTGACAATTTATACTCTTAGTTTATTGAAAATCATGAAGACCTCAACC